>HF955062.1:1355619-1373994 GCA_000582765.1 Phytomonas sp. EM1 | reverse complement strand
TTCGGCCCCGGAGGACGCGGAGAGGTGACTAGTCGGTGAGCTACACGGGTTCGCGAGGGATTCCTTCACGGAAGGAGTGGACTTGCTTGACGACAGGACGATCCCCGCCATGCGGATATCCCAAATCGCGATTGTGCCGTTGCTGTGGCCCGTGAGGAGATGCCCGTCGGAGCTGTCGTAGACAAGGGAGTTGACCCGATGTGGATGCTCCCACGAGAAGGACTTGTTCGCGCGCACGTCAACGATCGACGTGTATCGCTTGACATCCGCGCAGGCGAAGACGAACGACTTATCGAGCGAGGCAACCGAAAGCACGAAGCCGTTCGCGTTGTGCTGGTAGAGAGGCGTCACCTCGGTCTTCCGCGGATCCCACAACTTCACCGACGCGTCGTACGACCCCGAAAGGATATTCTTCGTCCCTTCAAACCACGCGACATCGCAAATGTTCTCCGCATGCGCCGCCACCTCCCACACCTTTTCCAAGCTCAAGAAGTCATGTACTATGAGCCGACAATCCAAGCCGCCCGTCACGATGAGCGAGTCGCTGCTTCCGCTAAAAGCGCAGCACTGGACACACTTGCTATGCTCGCGGAACTCCGTCTTAAGTCGAAAACGCGCCTTGCTGAAATGCTGGGGTGGGGCCTCCATCTTCGAGCCCCCGTCCTCACCCGAGCCCATCTGCGATTGCGAGACGTAAGTATTCGCGTACTTGTCGGCCTCCGCACAGAGGGCGCGGATGTCAATCGGAGCATCCAGCGCAACACCTAAATTACCCAACTTGCTCACGGCGACATCAAGCAAGGTGCTCACATGGTATAGCTGGCGCCGAAGGACGTGGTTTTCGAGCTGGACATTTGTCAGCTGCTTCTGGAGATTGATCTTATCGTGCTGTAGGGAGGTGATCATCTGAGCCGCAACATTTTGGCCTTGCTGACTCATCTAAGTTAGAAATGATAATAGCAATAATAATAATGAATGGTCAAAAACTGCACTCTAATACTGAACCTTATTTTATGCATAAGCTAAGAATACTAAAAGTGGTGAAAAATATGGTAACCAATGAAAAGTTTGAAACCGTTTCAAATAATGCTAGTAGTCGTTGAAACAAGACATATACAATTTTTTAAAAGGCACAAAAAGTGGGACAAATTGGTATATAATTGAGGAAGGAAGGAAAGCGAACAACATAGCAACGCATAAGTTGGGCGACGTCCATCAGGCCGACCACGTATCCACTTGGTAGCGCCCCAACTTTGTGATTTCCTTTATCGTTTGTGCAGCTTTAAACTCATCCCCGTCAAAGCTACAGGTCGCGATGATATGTTCTAAGGTTGACTGGACGTCCTTGGGCATCTGCTTGGCATTGCCGCACACGTAAGCAATCGCCTCCTTATGGAGAAGAAGCGTGTTCACGAGCTTCGCATGCTGGCCTAACTGATGTTGGACATAAACCTTTTTCGCCGTATCCCGCGAAAAGGCCGGAATAACATGCAACTGACGCAGCCTACCCGACTCCCAAAGCTCTTTCCACTCGTTGTTATATAAAAAGTCCTTTTCCTTGTTTCGACACCCGAAAAATAGGTAAATCGGTGTATCTGCCCATGCCAAATCCTCTGCTGCAGCACATTGTCGAATCAAACTCCGGATTGGCGCGATACCGGTGCCCGTCGCGATGCAAAGCAGTGGATGCGGCACTGGCGAGGTCGAAAGCGTTCCCTGCCACAACACACATGTTAGCTTGTCAGCAGCCTTCGACTCTACAAGATACGTACTACATAACCCACTGCGGTGGCGCTTCATGGGCGTCTGCCAGGTGAGCTGAGCTACGGTTAGGTTTAGCCTCTGCCTTCCGTCCATCGCAGGCGAGGAGGATAACGAAAAGTAGCGCGGATGCATGGGAGTCAAAAACGTCAATACATACGCTAACGGAGGCTCCACACATGTCATGGAGTTTGGCATATTGAAGTCGTGCAATACCTCGCAGATATTACGCTTTTCTCGGTGGGCGTATTGTAAGTACTCATCAACATTCAACGGGTTAGCCAGCTCTAAGAGCCGCTCCCGCACCTCGCCTACTTGCTCGGCGGCTTCGCTTTCCACCTCGTCCTTAGATTTTGAACTCGCACTCCACATCTTGCTTGCGTCAAAGCAGCTCGGAGGGTGGCATTTGTCCTCAAATGGAACACGCTTTTCGACAAAAAACGACAACATCCAGAAAAACTCGTGCTTTACAATCGCCTCCAAGTCCACGTAATGGGTGAGCAAGGCGCGGCTTGTCATGGGACGATGAAAAAAAGGACGAGCACTTTGCTGAATAAGACCATGGCTGGTCTCAGGCGTGATGTGGAGTACCTCCTCCCCACTCAGCCTCAGCCGTTGGAGCATCTCCTCCACGATGGCAGGGCGGTTAGGGCAATAAACGCCTAACGCGTCGCCAACTTCGTAGCAGAGGCCGCCGTCGTCGAGATCGCCCCCAGCTACGTTAGGGGAGGGCAGATGTGGCTTCAACTCAATGTGGTGAACCGCCTGGAAGTGGTCGGGCGCGGTAAGGCGCTGATTCGAGATGACTTCACACGTGAAGGTGGAATGCGGAGGCATTGACGCAAAGGAATCGAGGAGAACACTTTCTTCCTGTGAAGAGCCTGCAGATCCGCCTCCTGCATCGCCTTCCACCACCTCCCCCTGACGCGAAACTTGAACGACCTTGTAAAGAGGAAATATAGGAGCTTCCAAAGGGTTTTCGGTAACGTCACCCGGCAGAATCGTGCAGCCCAGCGCAGTCCACAACTTCATCAGCCACGGCAGCAGTGCTTCATCAATCCCCTTGGCGTCGCTTTCATCGCCCAAGCCCCTTAACAACAAAGGCTCGCAGTTTAACCTCTGCAGCCGGTTGTGCAGCAGCTTAGCAGTGTAATTAAACTTTGCATAGATGGAGTCACCCAAGCCAAAAACGGCGTAGCGAAGGCGCCTTAGCTTCAGGGAGGGCTCTGACTCGGAAAGCAAGCGAAGCCATGACTTTCGGAAGCTCTCGGGTGCATCTCCTTGGTTCGCATTGGAGACAATAAAAAGCGCACAAGAGTAGGGTTCGTCCCCATACTCATATGTCATGTCATACCACCTCTCCACGGGAACCTCGTCCGCGGGCAGGCAACGCACTCTAGGGATTCCACGCTTAAGAGCTAAACGCGCAACGCGAAAGGCAACCTGCTCAGCCGTGCCCGTCTGCGTCCCATACAAAATAACTAAGCTCATTACCGCCCCAAACGACAATATAGACCTTAGAAAGCTCTGAAATAAACAGAAATTATTATTTTTGAATGCGATAACATGTCTTTGCTTCCCCACAGAAGCATCAATTCTGGTTTAGTGGCGGTTCAAGTAGTCATTGCTTCTCATTTTTTCGCTTCTGACTAGCCATCAGATTAGCATCGGATCAAGAAAAAACCGTATATTTGATTAAAAATTTCAATAGCTATAACAATGCAATTCTAAGAAAGAAAAGAATGACCAAAAAATGGCAGTGACCAGCACAAATGATGGACATATAAATATTGATAATGCAACATAGGATATTACACTATCGTCTTTCGTTCAACACCCCCCCCCCCTCCCTCTAAAACGTGACTCCTTCCCGTCTATTGCATATCATGTCGAATGATCGTATATATCTCATCCATGAGGTCGGGGCTACTAATGAGCTTTGACTGAATATTGTTTTTTGCGTAGAATTTGCTCGCAAAAATTGAAAGTCGATCGTTGGCGCGTACCACAGCGTGACAGTATGTGCGTAATATAGAGTGCATGAATTGACTGCAAAGGTATTGCGGGGTTGATCGGGAATACGTTGTAAGCGAAACACCTTCGAAGATGGACTGTATTGCTTGTGTAATATCTGCCACCACTTCACAAAATTGATCATGCCAGTTATCATGAAACACCGTTGCTACTTCGAGAGTCCTAGCCGCAGACAAGTTGATAGAGGTGATCTTTCCTGGAGTCTTACCCGACGCGACACCATGTTGATCGGTAACGGAGGAGAAAAAATCTTCGCCGAGCTCCGCCTCCATATCCCTCTCGAAGCTGAAAAAGTAGTCAAAACTCTTTTGATTCTCTACGTATGCCGCCACGAGCGCCTCCAAAGCCTTATCAAAACGACTTTTCAGGAGCTTAGCGTTCTTTGAATCCGAAAAGCAAGGTAATACGTCATCTCTTGCCAATAACACGTCAGAATTACTGCATGTGGAGGCAACACATGTGGCATCCGACGATTGCCAATTAGGGGAGCCGGGATTGTAGTGCGAGTTCGCCGAATCTTTTTCTTCGAATTCTGAGATGAGAGTATGCCATACGTCATTGATGAAAAAAATATTAGAGCAGGTGAAAAGACTCCGGGATAAGATGCTGGGGTGTCGTTTTGCCAATTGATCGATGAAATCAAGCAAGTTGCTCAGGGATGTAGCGATGAAAGCGCTGACATGGGTATCATACGTCCTCCCACATGCATTCTCCTTGGCAAAGCAAAAGCGGAAAAAAGGGGCGGTGTTCAGAAGCTCCATCTGCCCTAGGAGCTCACCAACGCGGAACAAAGTGGGCTGAGGACCAAGGGTTGCGGCGTATTCCTGCTCATACAAAAGTGTTGTCAAGGACCCGGCGTTTAGCGTGGGAGTCCGATGAAAGGGTCGCAGCTTCATGGAAGACAAGTACCCAAGTGCTACCCTATCGTTGTGAAGGGCGATGCGCAAATTACTCTTGAAGATTGACTTCGACATCTCCAACATGCCGCTCAGCATCAAAAGTGGGATCGGATCCTGCATGGTACACAAATACTGCTTTAAGATATCGATGCACCGAAGCGCCGCTAACACATCGGTGCGGTCTAGAACTAGAGGTGCGTATTCCTTGATAGAGGACTCAACAGCGCGAATCGTGGGATCTAACACGGCATGCGAAAGGCGCTCGCAGTCGTTAATGTTCTCATCGCCCCCGGACTCGCTCGGAGAGAAAAAGCTGCTGATGAAACGACACTCCGCCATACAGACGTTCACCAAGGCCTGCAGGCACTTTGCGAGCTGCCAAACCCAGCAATCGCACTGATCGAGTAGCGCTGCGCTATCCGGGCAGCTTTGCAGCCGCCCGTGCCGCACCTCAAACGACCGCACGACAGCAACGGTATCATGGAATGTAGCCTCGCGAAGCGTGTGAGGAGCGTCGACTTTCGCAAATATATTCGTGAGGCTGAGGAGGCGCCGCGAAACGCTACGCTCTTTCGGCGTCAAAGTCCGGGCAGGAAAGCCATTCCACGGCGGCGCCTCCACCTGATTTCCTGCAGGCGAGCCCGTATCGTGGTTCGACAGGATTGCGGTGACCTCCCTCGACAACACAATGGGATCAAGAGGGCGTGCACGAAGCTCGGAAGCTTCCGCAAATCCTCGTAGAAGGGTCTCAAGCTGCTTTCGATACATCCCTGACATGTTACTGACGTAGAGCTTGACTATTTCCTCCGCAACGGCCGCGTTGTAGGACTGCAAAAAGCGATAGGCAAAGTGACCATTTTGCTCAAGAATCTGCTGCTTACCCTCTAAGTTGTTGAGATTACTGGCAAGAGCTACAATTTGTTTGGAGAGGTAACGTTGCAGTTTATTACCTGCCTTGAGTGCCGCAGCTGTCAGTTTGGGACGAATTTCATTTTGTACAGCCGACGCCTGTAGCTCCTTGCTCGAGATAAAAGATAGCAAATTCTCAAGTTCTCGCAGATCCGTAAGATAATCCTGATCGACATCATTGTTCACGATCTTCTCGCAAAAGGAGTCACAATCTTGTAAGGCATTGCAAACTTCGTTGATTTTTTCACTCACGCGCTGGCGATGCGTGACGCTGCGCGCGAGTCGATCTGTTTGCTGCTGCATTAGAACGATGTCATCCGACGTCTTTTCCAACTTCCGTTGGAATGCTACAATGGCAGTCTCGAAATCCACAAGTTGCTCTTCGGATTTCGAAAAGTCATTGTACACACTGCAAATCTGATCTGCTTGACTGATATGGTCATGAATGAAGAGCTCAGAAAGCTCGCGCAACTCCAAATCATTTCTCTGTAACACAGAACCAATATCCTCGCTGGACTTTAGATAGGTCATCAGTGCTGCCCCGTCATCTCCAAACGTTTTTTCATCCCGAAGAAGCACATCGATATCGGCTAAGCGTTGCACCACTTCTGCAGTGGTTTCGGGCCCCAACTCGTCAGAAGACTCAACCATCAATCAGATCTCTGATAAATAGTAAAGGGGAAAAAGTTATGATATTTCAATTGCTTACACTACACCGTCATACTTTAAAAAGTAAACTTTGTATATATATCAAAGCCATGCGGACGCAGAAAAAAAAAAGAAGCACTAATAGATATCAATACATATATACATATATACACACATATATATGTATATGTATATATATATTGAATAAAATAGAAAACGCGATTCATTTACTAAAGCACTAAGTAAATATGTTTATCAGCCTCAAAGCGAAGGCCCTAAGTTAGCGAAATGTTTTTGACACACGATTAATTCAACCAAATTAAGATCCACAAGAAACAGCTATACAAGCAGGATATACATTAAGAAACGAATTCCAATATATGTCTAATTCGAATGAAAAAAAGACGCGCTGAAAACCAGAATACACAAGTTATTGCGAACGCCTTTTAATAGTGCTTTCATAGTGATAGTAGTAGCTGCGTATACATTAACATGCTGACACATTCACACACCAACAAAGGAACAATCATGTCAACAGTAGGAATATAACCACACTAAAACATCAGAAGTTGAAAGAAAACTACACCGCTGAGAATTCTGATCGCGGAGTCTCAGGGGAACAACCCTCAATCAAGACTTTACTGCAAAATGTCAGGATATCTTTAAAGTCGTCATGCGTGATTTGCATCAGGGTACTGTTTTGTACAACGCGGCAGCCGAAGGAAGGAATAAACTGATCATTTGTGAGGGCATCTGTGGCAAGCAGAGACCAGCTTCCCATTTCCAAGACGATTCCTTTCGCAGCGAAGATCTCAACGCGCCCAGAGATGATCAACGTGAACACCGACGACGGCACGCCTTCTCGATAGAGCCACACGTTTTGCTTGTCATCGCTCTCCAGGCCGCGAGCATCCTTTGGCGCTCGCACGCGGTAGACTGTTGAATAATTGTTAAGCACATTCGTTAACGCATCGACGTCTGCCATCTTGAGCTCGGGCAGGGATTCACACAGAAAAAGTGCCGACGCCCTCAGCTCATTCGGATTGAGCTGCACCCGGCGGCTGCACCTCGAGGTGATGCCGATGTGCACACGCTTCGGCAAATTACTCACTGTACAGTTAGGAATCGTTTGGCTGAATGTCTGTTGACGGGGATCGTAATCGTACTCGTCGAAAATTTCACTATGAATCAGTTCCTCGATGATATCCTCCAGCGTTACGAGGCCCTTCACTTCGTAATAGGGGTCGCCGTGAGGGGGCTGCTGGACCTCCTGTACCAGCGCAATGTGCGTCTTGCCGGTCTGAAAGTATTTGAGCATGGAAATGAGCTTCGTATCCGACGGCACGATGTGGCAGCGGCGATTGTAAAATTTAACAAGGAGCAAAATTCGGGTGTTCTCCTGCGGGTTAGCCATCAACAAATCCTTCGCAAAGAGGACCCCGATGATATTGTTCTTGTTCGTTTGGTAGACTGGAATTCGGCTGTGGCCACGGTCGGAAATCAATTGGATAAGCTCCTCATTAAGCCTTTCGTGCGCCTCAAGCATCAGCACCTCGCTGATCGGGGTCATGACCTCCATCACAGTCTTCTCGTAGAGCTCCATGGCCCCTACCATCAGGTCTGCCTCACCAGCGCCAATACCGGACTCGGTACTCCGCGCCGCGTGCATAAACATGAGCTTTTTCAGCTCATTTCGTTCATAGATTTGGCCAGGGTCGGTGCCGATAAGCTTATCCATCATCATGCTCAACGGCTTGCAGACTGGGTAAAAAAGAAAAACGAACAACTTCACTATGGGGACAGATTTAGAACCAACCTTGAGAGCATGAGCAGACATGAGCGCCTGTGGGATGACTTCACCCCCCAACGTGGTAAGGGCTGTCGCGATGACGGTGGCGACCCAGCCACTGATGTGAGAATCCGTGATTTGTGTGATGAGTGTGTTCACCATCACATTGCCCAAGATCAGCGTAAACAGCAGCTGATTGCCAAGTTTTCGAATCGGCAAGATCTTCCGCGCGTAGGTCTTATCCGGTTCGGAGCCGCTGTCGGCGATGATCTCAAGGGAAAGAGTGTCGAGCCCGAGGAGGGCTAAGGTCAACCCCGCGAAGAGCGCCGCAAAGAGCAGGAGGACGGTATCGGCAATAATGAGGTAGGCCCACTCGGATCCGGTGAGGCTGGGCGAGGACGCGGCGAACTCGCCCAGGGTCTCACCACTGGCCAGAAGAGGCAAAACTAAAGCAGCGAAGAGACTAATTCTCACAAGATAAGGCATGAAGGCGAGATTGGGGACTGCATGACGGGATATACGGCCAAATAGCATAAGCTAATGTCCTTACAAAGAAAGCCTAATAAGAGTAATAATAATAATAATAATAATTCAATCTAGACAGAGCAGTGCTATGTTACAGAAAGATATGAAACGAAAAATAGCTACAAAAATGAAAGAATAAAGTTGGAGTAACCGTTTCAAAATTAGTTATCTAATTCTCCATAAATACCTCACGAGGCCCCGATCGATCAGAAAATGGCATAAATGATTACTACAGATGATACCATGGCTGCATTAGCCTTGATCATGAGATGCTGACACAATGAACTAAATTTGAATCATCAATCGTATAACAACAAAGCGAAAGGATAGGCACATGAAGATGCTCCGATTAACAAAAAAAGAACTTTCAAAGTGAATTATTTTTCAATGAAACTAAGATTAAGAGAATGTTCAAGAAAGCAGAGTCATGGGAACCAGCCCTCAGTGGCAAGGGAATGGTAAATGAAGAAATTAAGAATGAAATTCGGTCTGAAACTTTATGCCATAATGGGGTTATACATCTTGGAACCCCGACAAAAACAAATAAAACAATAATAATAGGGGGGGGGAGGGGAGAGGGGGAACAGATACCTAGTTGAATATCAAAGCAAACTAACATTTATTGTACGACAAAATATGAGTGCGCAAATTTTTTAAAAGGATGAAAAAAACAAGGGATCTTGCACATCACATGATTCTACCGCAAAAGTTCCTTCAGTAGTGATATTCCCTCTTCTGTTTGAATTAGCAAACGTAATTTCTCACTGTTCAAATTAGGAGCCACCATCGGCAGGGCGTTAGGCCTGCCATCCGTCCTGTCATTCTCAGGCTGGAAGGCATCCCCACCCGCCGCCTGAGAATTATGCCGTTCAAAAGTCGTGAAGCCGCGCGCCGACGTCGCCTTCACTGTGGTGGTAGTAGGATTAGCAATCCCCTGCGGCGGTCCTTGGAAAGCCAGCGGGGTCGTCATCCCCGGCAAAGGAGGGGACGCGCTCAACGTGCCCTGGAAGCTCACATCCCTCCTGTGGTAAGAAGAGTGGCCCTTCTTCCTCCAACTTTTGGGATCGCTATCCTTGTCAAAGACGGGTTTGTAGTCCCCAACACGAAAGCCGACTGTCGGTTTACCATAGCCACTGCCGGCTGCTATGTGGGTAGAAGAAAGACCCTCTGAAAGGGGGCTTGGGGGAAATGGAAAACGTCGCGGAGGATGTGATACACTCCCACCAAGTCCACTCCCGGTCTCGCTACGAAGACTGGGTGAAGTAGATGCCGCCGCCGTTCCCAGACTTGGAACCAGCTGCGGCGACGGGGATGGCATCACCAGCCCATTTTCTATCAACCGCTGAAATTGACTGGTATGCTTCTCGTTGATGAGGCCCGTAGCAGTTGTGTAGCCTTGATCCGAAGAAACTGCAGTCACCTCATCGGCACTTGTGTGTGACTTATCCAGCTGATTATTTGGGCAAGGTAACGATTTTGAGGAATCAAAAGCGGCTCCTTGCTGAGAAGATGATTGAGAAGACGATGCCAAAAGCTCACTAAGAAAGTCGTTGTCATTAGCGGTTTGAGAAGATGATGGGGAAATGCTACACTCAGATTCTTGGCTTAAATTGACTTTAATTTCGTCGCGTTCCTTGCATTCGGCATGCCTCATGGGACTTTCGCGCTTCACTTCCTTCCCTAGCATGCGCATTTTCTCTCTCTCAAGGGAATGTATGCAATCCCATTTTAATTTAAGTTCAATACCATGCTCCCTCTCATTGAGTGGTACAACAGATTCCGGGGATAAGTTGTGCGCAGTCCCTGTCGTGCGAGAAATTAAGGCAGGCAAACTTTCCTTTTCTGTGGATGCAGAAGACAACTGTGATACTCTTCCTGGAGAGCCCAAAGAGGATAACTGGGGCAAAGTCTCGGGGCCATATAAAAAAGCCATTTCCATCAGTAGCTCTTTCTTACGATGCAAGGGAAGAGTGAAAATGTGAGCTGGCATCTTAATGCACTCCATGGCCTCGTCTCTGAGCGAAGATTTTCCTGGATGCATAGTAAGACTACCTCCTACCAAATTCAAACCGGGGAACCACTTGCAGAGGTACCTGTGAAGTCGAACTGTCAAGGAGTGATCAAGACGATATGAAGAACTACTGCGTACAAAGTTGATCCATGATCTGCAGAACGGATTCCCACATTTCTCTGCGTTTGGAACCGATGAATCCGGTACAGAGGACCCGTAGTAAAGCAAACAAAAGTCATGAGTGTCACATTGAATGGTAAGAAAAAGTGCGTGCGCCATGGCAGTTGCCTCCGCTACATCTCTAAAAGTGGTATTCGGGAATTGGGTATCAGTTGCAGCAAGGTGCAACGACACGCCAAGTCGCCGCATCAAAAGTGTCTTGAGGAGTTCGATGGAAAATTCGTTGCCGTTTATAGGGTAGCCGGTGAACTGGGTTAGCATAACCAAATCCCCAAGGCTGCCAAAGGATTTCGGCCAGCGCAAATTTCTAACAAAGGATTCACCCTTTTCGTAACTGCAGCCAGTGGGGGTCAGGGGTTTTGTGAAACTAGCAAGGAGCAGCTTTAATACACCCTCACTTCTCAGAAGATTAAGAACCGGCGGAGGGAGGTCACACCACCACTCGGTTGAACTGTTGGAAATGCGAAAAGTGAAGATATGCACAACCCCAAAAAGTGGTGCTTGGGCCGAAACCTCACTGCCGAATAGTTCAAACGAAGGCGCGATCGAAGGAGATCCGCTGCAGATCCCAAGCACCAGCTCCGTCGATCGGGAACCCTCTCCACCTTGCTTGTCACGGCAGGAAGGATTGGAAACGGCAGCTGAAGGACCGTACATGCCGATTACATCGACGACTACACACGGAGGGAACCGATGCGAGGGGGATTCCGAAAGTAACTTGTGGATGGGCTCCATCGAAGCAGAAGAAGAAGGCGTGCAAACTCCACAAAGACGCACTTCATATCTACAACGTGGTGTCGAACTCGAAGTGTCCAGACCACATGGGCCCACTGGATCCAATTGCTTCGTAAAAGGCAAACTGTGGAACTGGTAAAGAAAGTACGGGTCAACCCCACCACGGCTAGGATGGAAAAAGTCTGTGTGCAACCGCACCAAGGCTCCACTTAGTGGAAGCCGCGCTTGGAAACTTGCAGGCTGGTCTGCAAGCACACCTTCTGCAGCGTCTCTTACCTCCACCGCGAATCTCAAGTCTGGGTGGTCCAAGAGCGGCTCGAGATGAGAAAAATGGCGTTCCAACCACTGAAACTCCTCATCCGTTAGAGAGGAACCACTGATATCCGGAGAAGCGGATCGCTCTCGCAGTTCTTTCAGTGCTGCTCTACTTTGTGATGCATACCGGCGCTGCACAATATCGAGAGGTGTGAAGAAAGTTGGCACTGCTTGAGCAATTAGCCCCAGTGCCGCGTAGAAGAGGACCGGACGCTGATGAAGAGGAAGAGGAAGCGTTGACACACCAACCGCCTGGTCATCATTTGCATTGGCGGCACCATAACACACCTGTAGCAAATCAGGTTTACAGCCTGCATTAATGCATTCCTCACAGGAAGCAAGGCGCAAACTGTATTGATCAAGGGACCATTCCAAGCCATGGAAAAGCGGACTCTGTTGGGTGAAATCTTGCCACTGAAGAGATGTGAACACACCCTGATCGTGGTTTGGTCGATTCATAGTGTTCTGAATCGGGGTGGTGGTTTGGTTCAACAGCCGTGCTTTGAGGGATTCCACGGAGATAAAATGGGGTGGCACTAAATGTAGTAATGCTTTCCACTTGCACTGGAGCTCAACCGTGTCAAGATACATCCCATTAGTGCGATCTGAAGGTGGAACCAATTTAAAAATGGAGAAAGAGAACTTATGCGAATTTGCCGCTAGCTTACGCCGCAATCCTGGTCTAACCCAGGGTTGCCAACCAACGATAAGACTTCGCATAACCTCCTCACTCATGAGCAGATCACTCCCCTGGTTCTTAGATAATTGCCACGAGTACGACAATGAAGGGCTGTTGATGTAAATAAAAAGAGGGCAAAGTGGCTTCAAGCATTGTAAGAACTCCGACAGGGAAGTGGACAAGGGTATCTGATGGCTTGTTATGGCATATTCCCAAAGGGCACCAAGCTTTGCGATCTCAGTTGGTCGAGCCTCGGCACATTTATGCCCCAAAAGGAGACTCCTGAAAGGGACTGGATCGCACACAAGACGAGAAAAAGGATTCATAAATGACTTCTTAGCTGGGCTAATCCATTTAAAGCCATGCTGACAGTAGCCCTCGCCCGAGGAGGACAGCATGTGGCAAAGACGGAGAAGAGACAATGCCGAGAGTTGTGGATGAGGTGAGAGAGGAAGTTGTGCGAGATACTGGTCTGCGACACTTCTAGACAGCTGCAGTATCACTGCTGGAAATGGAAAACGGCTATGGCGACAGCTAAACCAATTGATAAAACGTGATAAAGGGTAAATACACGATGAAAAGGGCATTGTTAAAATTGTGACTTGTAATATTTAGGTCCTTCCTTATATATGAAATCATGACAACAGGACGAAGAGATGTAGAAAGGAAAGAAATAGAGGGTGAAGTAAACCCAAATTACGGATTCCACACCTAAACCTTCATGAAAAAAAATATTCTTTCGATTCAAACAACTCTTAAAGGGAAATTAATCTTTACAATCTTACTTGAATAATCACAGCCTATCATTGAAAAGCTGTTAGAATAGCTTTAGTGGTAGCCCAATCATGAGAAAACTTGCACGTTAATGAAATGGATAAAATTCACCAAGGAAAATTGAAAATCGACAAGGAGGAAAAGGGATGATAATAACATAGATTCAGTATTCACAAGAGGTACCAAAAGTAGCAGATTGAGTTTCCCTATCAAAAGGCTAAAAGCAATGTTGGAATCGATTCTGATAGAATCAAATGACATTCTTTTTCCCTTCAGATTACTGGACCTCTTGTATCTAATTCCCTTCTTTGCCCTCTCAGTCATTCCTCAAGGGTTATTAACTCACTATTTCCTCTTCATTGGTATCACCACTATTGTTGTTACACTTTAGAGGGGCGAAGTTCTCTACATTCACGTCATCCTCACCAAATAAGAAATCTTTTTCTTGCTCTTGCAATAGCTCCACACTACGCTGCAAATCAATGAAAAGTTGATACACCTTCTGAATGTCCTCGACCAAAACGGTTGGGGACTTGCGCTTTTGAGCCACCAAATTGGCCGTTGTGATTAGCTGTAGAACGTAGCGCAACGATGTGCTCTTGCCAATCATTGTTAGAAGCATTAAAGCATCAGACTCCATTTCCACATCTTCCTCCTCACAGCGAATTTGAATGATCTTCCTGAGTTCTTCTTGTGAATATGGTTTTGTTGTGATGATGACCATGCGATCTAAGAGGTCAATTGGGATCCCGTGAGGGGATCGGTAATGCGTCCCACGAATACGTGAGATCCCACGATTAGAGGCAACTATCACTACTGGTGCCAAGGGGCTCTCCAAGGCTCGGTTGAGCCACGAAAAGCACTCGATATCCAGCATATGGACCTCATCAATAAAAAGAACACCAGGAACAATTTCGCCCTTGCCCTCCTCGCGCCACTCCGCCACGCGTTGATCGATCTGCTCTCGCACCTCGGTCTTGATTTCACCCGTGTCCCCTGCGAAGAGAGCCAAAAAGCCCTGCTGGCGGGAGTTAATCACATCTACCTCATGCAGCGTGACAGTGTGGACAACCTCCTTTCGCTTCGAGAGCTCGCCTTCGGGCGTCTGCACAAAACGCGTATTTGACGACATCGCATCAAAGTCCTTACTGTGCACAAAACTGCGTCCCAGCTTGTTAATGCGACCAGTAGCCTTGTCAATGGTGATTATATCCCCAACCTGCACCTTTTCCTTCTGCAGGCTTTCAATCATTTTCTGACCAAGGTCAAACATTGACTCCATGTCGGAGGTCTTCAAGACGAGTTGCCCACTTCGACTTCCCGCCTCGGCAGGATTCGTTGACGGGCGATCAATGGTGATCTCGACCACCTCACCCTCAATCATTTCTGTCTCCTCCTTGATGCGGACACCGATGCTACGGCGGAAAGCCTGCGTGAGGGCCTCCGTCTTGGACATCTCCAGCGAGAATATTTCACTCCCGGCTATCATCGTGAAAGGGGTTTCCGGACCGAGAGACTGCGCCATGGCCATCGCGATGGCGGTCTTGCCGGTACCGGGGCCGCCTGCGAACAGCACGCAGCGCCCCGCTATCTTGCCTTCCTTGATCATCTGCACTACCACGCCGGCTGCCCGCCTTGCCTCTATTTGCCCTACCATACCCTGGCTCAGGCGGCGAGCCTCGAGGGTGTCATCCAATCCAAGACCACGAATGTGGGAGTGCGCCCCCACCCGCTCCACACGCGTTAAATCACGCGCTTCTTCCGTTCGAATCGGTCCGTCTGCCATGTCGACACAAAGATCGTTTACTTAGAGAAGATGAATATTTTTAAAAAGATCGGATTTAGTTCTATTAGAAGTATTGGTGTTACCCTTTTTAACGTGGGTCTGGGATATGTTCCTTTGTTTATCGATTTGAAAAGAAAACTATTAAGGAGAGATATGAAATGTGTTAGTCATGCAGATACTTTGTTATGAGGTATTTCCTGTTGATTTCCTTGGGAAACCACACCAGAACTTTTAAAATACTTACCTTTAGGCAGCCCACAATTTTGAGATTTAACGCTCATTGGTTTACTACAATCAACTTAGAATATATGAAGTAGCGTGAATTGAGATACTTCAAGAATTCAAGGCCAATTGCAGCTGAATTAGATCAATTTTTTGCATATTCCCTTATTTTGTCTGATTCAGATTCTAAACTATTTTTGGGGATTGTAATGCTTCCCAACTACAGAATCGCTGACATCAGCTCATTAAAAATGCAGTAAATACATTACATCATCTTAAAAAGCGGGTCACTATCATAGCTGCAGAACAGGAATGTCTCCAACACCTCACTAACACATGTGAAGAAAGTATAGTTGATTATAGCTTGGACTTTCCGAGAATCTCCTTGGCACGCTCTACAAATATCTTGCGCGCCTTGTCTTTGCCAAGATGTTCGTATTTCTTCCAAGCTGCCCACTTGCCATACTCAACCAGTCTCATACGGGAGGGCTTTGGTCGCGTGCACTTTCCTCGGGCGGCCACACACCACAGACCGTAGATCTCGATTTTCTGCGATAGACTCATGTTTGACCTTATTTTCTTATCACCTATGAGCTTTTCATAGCGCTCAAATTCATCGGATACCGCACGATTCGCTCCTTTACTCGACATTACCCCTTAGTTTTGTATTTTGTGTCTACTTCCCTGAATAACTACCTCGGGATATTTTAAATAACTTGGTGAAGTCTTAAAGAAAAAATTATACATATATATACATATATAATAGTGTACAACGTAAATATGCACCTTTTTGCCATAGCAACGTTTTTTTGAACCAGACAGAATAATGGTGTGAAACTCATGATAAACACTATGCTGAAATATGTGGAACTTTGAGAGCTTATACAGATATATATATATTGGGCTATCAAAAAGTACCGCTCATTCAAGGGAATAATTGATAATCATGATACAAACCGGATACGCAATGTTAGACTTTAAACCCTTTGAGAAAATTTCGGATCCATTTGAGTGAGCTAATAGAAAAAGGAGTACACACAGATGCAACCCATTACCACGTACAACAGCAACTGCTAAATCGAAGCCCTAAATACCACGGATCAGAAAATTTCCCCCTTCTGTCATGTACTTGACTCCTTTATAAGGCTTACCGATTTCGTTAAGAATGTGAACAGATTCCACACGTAAACCACTTACAGAATAGTTCGGGATGTGAAAACTGATTAGCACGTTTGCCCCTACGTATGGCATTGGACCCTCAGGTTTGCTGCCCACCTTTGTGCCGTCCTTCAAGGACTCCAACTGCTCCACTGTGGCCCGCATCTCCGGAGATTCAAGACTAAATTCCCCCTGAAGTGAAGCAGGGTGCCGTCTCACGCTGCCCACAGACCACGTCAATACGCTACGGAGGCGCTCAAAGCTTGTGCTTCCCAACGTGCAGTTGGTCACCGTTAGGGAAGTCGTGCGCGGTGGTAGCATAAGCACCACCTTCAGATCCTGAACTTCCCTTTCCTGATTCCGGGAGTGTGCAGGGCCACCGCGAATCCCAACCATACAGTTGAAACGACCCCCCGTAGCATGAAAACTAACCTGTGGGGTGACATAGAAAGGTGGTGCTGGGAGCGCCGGCATCGACTGCGGACGGCAGGTGTACTGCATCAAGGTGAACTTACTATCCGGCAGCACAAAACTTAGGGTGTAGTCCCCACGACGTTTCAGATGCTGAACGCAACGGTGAAATCCGGCATCATCGACGGCATCTGCGTTAACAAGACGAAGCTGGATGTCCGGTACGCCGTTCAAGCGGCAGTTGACTTCAATGGAACCCCGCACTGAGGCCTTGATCATGCGGCCCTCGGCGTCCATAATATAGTCTAACCGCTCAACCACATCAAAAAGGATTTCATTCGCGGTATTCTTAGTGGAAGGACCACGCCACGGCCGACGGCACTGCTGCGAAAAGCGCCACGCCCCCGAAGTGGTGGTCGCAGTGGTGTTGCCAACAACCTTGCCGAAAATAGGGCTTTCTAAGATCGAGAGAACCTTGTTTTCTAATGTGGGTCTCGGGACAAGCTCCTCTAGCGCGAAAATTTCAGTCTGGAAAGGGTATCCGTAATCCAGAAGCTCCTGTAGCAGCTGGTAAACTAAGGAGAAGTTATTGCGTAACGTGGCCTCAGAAAGGCTCTTGAGGTATACATTTAGGACTTTGGCAATAAGACTCAAAACCTCCAATGAAATTAAGGCGGACCCTTCTCGACAGCAAGTCGCCAGGAGTATAACGCCGTTGCGTTGAATATGCGTAAAGATCAGATTGTTAAACAACACAACAGAGGGAAGTTCTTCAAGGAAACGAAGTGGAACAACATATGTACTCCAAAAGTTGTCCAAGGTAGTACGTGGTATTTTTTCTAGAAATTGCATCTCAATGATGACATCGCCATGCTCATTCATAAAGAAAAGACTCGATATCATCCCCTTCTGGCAACGCTTGTTTAATTATTCGCTCGAATATACCTTTGATATGACTACAATAATTTTCTAACATAAAGAGGATATTATAGCTTACATAAATATGAAAAATGATGCAGCTAAGTGTTAAAATTCGCTCCGCATAACATTTAGAACCAGACTAAAATATATATTTGTCAAAACTATACAGGAAAATAAAACAAATAATGCATTAAAAGAATCTTATATTCTTCAAAAACAAATATACAGCAAACAAAGCAACAAAATTATAGAGCACTAAGTGAAATTTTCATGTGAATAATGCACACAGGCACAGTGATGGAAAATTAATAAACCAATTACGAAACTCATCTATCCTAAAATAAGAAAATAATAAAGAATAAAAAAGTGGTGAGAAGGTTTATAAAAACAATTCACGTAAAAAAAAAAGCCAAAAAAAACTAAAGGCTTTAGTTTACTAAAAAGGTAAAATAGACATAAAAATCAAGCAAAAGTAGTAAAATAAAGATTACGATAAAATTACTCATAAGATACTAGAAAAAACAATAATAAAAAAAGTAAAAAAGACCCCAATAAAATATTATTGAGGGAATAATGAAAAAAAGTAGAAACTTATATAATAATAAATATCGTCAACAG
>HF955062.1:1295517-1352760 GCA_000582765.1 Phytomonas sp. EM1 | reverse complement strand
GTGGCTCGCTGAAACGCGAATCTCGTTCTCAGCACCCTGGACCTTCTCCTTTTCACCAGGAGCGCGGCGGTATTCATCGCGGGACGGGCGTGGCGGCATTGTTGAAGTGGGTGTTGATCTCGTGTGTGTGTGTGTGTGTGTGTGTTACACTAGGTTTCTCTGAGGGTTCGTCTTTAACAGTATAGTAGGAAGATTTAGAGGATATTTCACATACCTTGACAAAGTTGGAAATTAAAAAACCGTACATGCACAGTCGCTCTAACTGTAATCGCATTTCCATCACGGTAAGCGCGAATTAAGAAGCTACGCATTATCTACCTTTTTGCATTTTAAAATGACGACTGAGCGCCGTGGTATAAAACAGACATAGTTAGCTACAAGATTATAAATGAGAAAACATACGGAAGGCACATTTGCCCACTCGCTATTAGTCAAACTTCCTCTAGGCCTCGATCGTTATGTGTACAACTTTACTATCACAACACTTTTCCCCCTGAACTCAGTTTCTTAAAGAAAAAGACAGAGCTTGATATTGAGCTCTTTTCCCACAGATTCGTCCCATGCTGTAAATTAGCCTCAAAAATAAAAGGGTAACATAACTATTATTATTATAAACGACACCGGCAAGCGTGCTTTCTCTTCCTTGATCCTAGTCTTTGCGTTCCCTACTAGAACAACGAACGAGAAAGCCTGCTGCTTCTTTTCTTTATCACGGGATAGGTGAGGCTTGTAATTATTTTTCATGATTGATTGCTTCCTAAATCGATGTGCGCGCTTCTCTACCTGACTGTCGAATTAATTTTCATACATTGAATAATGTTCTACAAGTATCACGCTAGCTCATTTTAAATCTCACCAAAAATAGTGAACTCCTCCAAACGTTGTTTTGCAAGCTAGGAAAGAGCCTCAGTAATTTACTCCACAATCACGCTTCTAATCAGGTGTATTATGAAACAACAAAGTTAGGATATTCGGAAAGCACAAAGCAACAACCGTCAGGGACTTTAGTTTGGGGACTTTAGCTGATTATCCTTTTCCAAGGTCAGTTTGTTTGGTCGCTTCACTGAAATAGCTTCGGGATGGATTCCTTAATCATGCGCCTACCCAATTCCATTATGAAGGGCAGTATCTCAAAAAGGGATTGTTGCAAGGGTGACACCGAACAAACGTAAATGGGAAAAGAAAACTCAAAAAACGCATCGTCCTTGTGAGATGTTAGTGCGGCACTGGTGCGAGGAAATACATCCCGCTTGACATTAGTCGCCATCGTATCAAAATCCATCATTATACTACGATGAAAAATCATCCACAACTTAAATCTGGGAGCGCACTACCCATGTCCCTGTCAAGCTCATTTATATTTGCACTGCAGACATCTCACTAAACCCATTTGTGCTTCAGTTGCCAGCCCTTCCACCGTAGGGCCCCTTGAGAGCCAACCTAAATACATAGGATCTCCCCATTAACTACGGCGATCGTCGCGACGGTCGACGTCAACGTTCGCCCCACCACGACCCCCACGGCCCCCGCGACGTCCTCCACGGCCCCTGCCACGCTCATCATGGCGGCCCCCACGACCGCCCCCTCGCCCCCCACGCTCCCCACGAGTGCGGCTGGGCTCCCGTCGCTCCTGCCCGGTTACCTGGTCCTCAGGAAGCGGCTCCTGGTATCCGGGATTGCTCTTGTCCAGCGGATTGCGGGACAGCGTGATCCGGATCGTTGAGACCTTGCGCTCGATCTCCAGGTTGTCCGGGTTCTTGCTACGGTCAAGTGGCTCGTACACATCCCTCACGACTTCAGAGGCAATCTCCGTGATCTGGTGGAGGCCCGAGACGCGACGCTTCACAATCTCCGCAATGTTCACAGCGT
The DNA here is from genome assembly GCA_000582765.1 of Phytomonas sp. EM1. NCBI lineage: Eukaryota > Euglenozoa > Kinetoplastea > Trypanosomatida > Trypanosomatidae > Phytomonas > Phytomonas sp. EM1. The sequence goes on along the minus strand of HF955062.1, from coordinate 1,350,891 downwards.
TAAAGATGGCACCACCCATGCCACTGATCTTCACCGTGTCGTTCTTCGTCCTCCCATCCTCACCGTTCAGCACAGCTATGGCATAAGCGATGTAGCTGTGCTGACCGTGGCTCGCTGAAACGCGAATCTCGTTCTCAGCACCCTGGACCTTCTCCTTTTCACCAGGAGCGCGGCGGTATTCATCGCGGGACGGGCGTGGCGGCATTGTTGATATTTTGGTGGGTGAAATTATTATTTTTTGCGAATCTTTATATATGTTGTTCTATATTGAGAAATATTTTATAATAGGGTATTAGAAAAAGTAGTTTAATATTTTCTTTACTTGATGTATTTAGTAAATAAATGTTACGATATTTTGATATATGTATTTTTTAAACTTTTTTCATGTATATAAAACCGTGCAAAGGAGCAGGTTACTAACGCTTTTCCCTGAACTATATATGTATATACATATACATGTACTTTATATATATTAAGGTATACATGTTTTTATGTTTTTTTATTCATCTCAGTCCGGTGTTTTCTATGCATAAACTACCACCTGAAAAAGATGACTTTACAGCAGAAAAGGATTGCTTTAGATTTCAAATCAAACAGCACCCTTACATTGAATGAGAAAAGAAGGGATAAAAATATCCATTCATCAACCCCTAGTCTGATTGGGATGGCTGAAGAAGGCATCATATTCTATGGAAGTAACGATAGAGAACTTACTATAATCCCTGATATCTTTCAGTTACCACTTTTAAATCAATTACCCCTATTTTTCACGTAGAAAATGCATCGACGTGTGTCTATTTATTGAAGTTGGAGGCTTATCGAGATTAATTCTCTAACAAATGCGCCTTTCAAAACCCCACAACGAATAAATGAGTTCATCCAGTGAATCCTAGTAGGGTTCAATACAAGCCTTCTGATTGAATAAGCTCCTTTGCTTAGAATCTAGAACGAAGGCTATCACTATTGTAACATTTCAACCCTTCCACATCGGCTGCTCCTGCGTCAATTCCTTGAACCATTTTCATATCACTGGCCCCAGAGTATTTGATAGAAATTTGTCAACACCGTTATACCTGTGCAGAAAGCATCTAAAATGAGACTTCAACAATACAGATTCTCCTTGTGTCTGAAGAGTATAGTGTCTGCATCGGTAAGTGCTATCGCTTGCTACGACACAAATTCCTCTCAAGAAACTGATTTCATCGTGATAGGTGCTCATAATACCATTTATGGCATACACGTATTCGTACACAATCAGCTTCTTTTTTGACCCTGCTTGTTTTTATCAGATGTAGGCATGATTTCCTTGCGAATTTTTTATAATCTTCTAAGGCACTGCGCATTTGAGTACCTTTATCTGCCTGGGAATATAAAAAAATTTCCCATGATTCAAGACTAACTCGACACATTAAGCTTTCTATGCTATCTTTAAGGATTCAGATAAACGTCCAAGCTCGCTGCGCACCTCCATTTCTGATCTTTCGATCTGTCGTAGCTGTAATGACAACTCTTTGATATGGGGCACAGGTCTGCTTGAAGCTCCATCGTTGTTTCCGTTAAGATAACTATGTTGGTCAACTTCGGCACCTCGTAAGTGCCTAATTTTTGCCTCGAGATTTTGAATAACGTAACTCTTCATCTCGATTTGATCCCTTAACTCGCGTTCCTTAGCTTCCCTTTCTTTCTTGTTTTCTTTTAGTATAGCGAGAATTGACTCTTTATATCTATGTGCGATTTCAACAAAATGATTCTTTGTACCCTTGAGATCATCTTCTAATTTTTGGTTCTCCTCCTTTGATGCAGCGAACTGAGCTTCAATTGTTTTCCGGTCTTCCCCCTCCTTTGCTAACTCTTTGATTAAGTTTCTCTCACGATCCTCCACTTCTTCCAAATTGTTCCGCAGCCTTGCGATTTCTTTCGTGAATTCGCATGTTTTTTGTTCGCCCATTTTGCGGGTAGACTCTAACTCAAGGTCCTTTTGTGCCAATTGTTCCTCAAGACCCTTAATAGTATTACTTAAGCCATCCAAATCGACTGCAGCACCATTAAATTGACTGTAAAGACGCCACATTTCACTAAAGGGGTAGTTTTCAATAAGTTGATTAATCTCTTCCTGCGACAAGTCATCGTCGTGAGTAACGTGAAAAGTCACGTGGAGACTCCCCAGACGAAACTCTACGCCCCGAATTCTTTCGGGTGAAACCCCTAATGCCCGGCTAGCTTCCACTGTAAAGGTTTGCCGAAGCAAATCGATGGAATTATCGAGTAAACGCTTCCAGTGAGCACCTTCAAATTTCTTAAACATACGGTTTGCCACTGGAAAAAAAGAAGAGGTCGCCACCTCAGATCTCTTGGTATGTGTACATATATTCATGAAACAAGATTCAGCTGAGTAATTAGGAAACTCCGTTAGTGGTCGGGATTCTGCTAAACATGCCCTACTGAAAGACATTTCCTCAAATGAAGGAATGAAGGTCGGCAAAAGTAACTTTGGCATTTGATGTGCTTAAAAATAAATGCCAGACTCCCTGCAATAAATATTCTAAACGCTTTACAAGAGAAATTAAAGAATAAATTGTGACAACTATTCTTTTTATTTTACAATGGCAAAAACAGAACGAATGGTTCCGTAGGCTTCGTCTTTGTTAAAAACAGGGGTGAGAAATATTTCCAACACGTGTGCATCAAATATAATGTTAGTTTGTTGATGAATCAAAATTGTGATTCAAAACATTTTTGTCACATGTCCTAGTATTTGTCAAGATTCACATTTACAAAGCAGAAATGCTGATTAGGTCCACTCATGAGAACATCACCCTCATGGGGGGTAATGGGAGGGGAAAAAACCTGCTATCTCAGCACAAATATTAAGTTGTACATCCGTGCATTAAAAAGGTATAGATATTCAAAAATTACTCTAAATCACTCATCATCAGTCATATCTCTTTTACATGCACTCAAAATAAACGACTCAAAAATGTGCTTCTTTCATTCAGCATGCGTATTTTGATAACAAATATTAATGATAATGGAAATTTTACAAATGTAAAAGGCTCAAGATTTCAATACAAACGTAAGAAGGTAAAATAACCATATTCACAACAAATATGGATCAATATATGCTGTCCATGCACTAGCTGCGGTGAACTTTGAGTATAAAAAGCATCAAGTATAAATAAGATCCGCATACAATCAGAAGTTGTAAGAAAAAACAATAATAAAATGTATGAAAAATTAGACAAAACAGCCTTCATGCTTCTCTAAAATAAAATATAATTCAGATGAGAATAAAATAGTTGCAACATACAAGACGCAAAGAGTGAATAAGAAAATTGAATAGAATTAGCATCAAGATAAGTCAGCAACACATTTGAGGAAAGAGTCCATATAAACATGATTCAGCTTTGAGAAACAAGAAAAAAAAATTCCTAGAATCTCCTAAGTAAACCCACTTGCTCTAAAAGCGTATCGTTCAACTTTTTACTCTCAGTGTAACACCACTCAATCCGATGACAATAGTGTTTATACTGTAACACGCTTTGCTTCAATTGTGCACACATTCGGCACTCAGTCTTGGAAGATGAGGCCTCGCATGAACGTCCACCAAACTGCAAAGCAGCATCACTCGAACTAACGGAATGGTCTAAGCAGAATGTTGAAGTTTCATCATTTGTGCCTAATGGAGTGCCTCCCTTCAGCAAACCGTGCGGAGCTGCAAGTGAACGCACCCTCCTCGTATCATGTATAACTGAAATCTCAGCCTCCTCATAACATGGCTTATGCAAAGCTTCTGGTTTACGTGAAAGACTGTAGACAGTTTCAAGATTATTCATACTAGCTAAAGCAAATGTCTGTCGTGGTGCCTCCTCATCCTCGTGAGCTATCCTTTCGCTTTGAGACGAATTGATGTTGCATCTTTTTTTAATGGATTTTGGAACCCCATCGTTTGGACCTTTAACAGACTTGCTAATCTTAGACAAGTTTCGGAGTTCCATTTGTTGTTGAAAGAATATTTGACTTACAACTTCGGGATCAGCACTCAAATCAACGAGACTTTCATTAGCACTAGAAAAATTCTTAGCCATATTCGCATCATTTTGTTGTATCCCCAGTTGAACACTATTAACAAGACTTGAGTGTAACAGATCTGCCTGTAGAGACTGAGTCTTTGCCGTATCATCCGCAATAACGAATCCAAATGTCTCTTGCTTCCTCGGTGAGGTAATCGTTTCAATGGATATGCTTTTATGAAAACTCCCTAACTTACTCCTTAATTCGTGAAGTTCATTATTGAGTTGATCAATTCTATCCCTGAGCTGTACAATTACTTCCCTTTGCTCCGAGATTCTTTCGCGCAATATTATATTTTCACTCGTAAGGGCTGTGGATTGAAGCTGATACTCTGCAAATGCAGCTAAAGCTGACTCTTCCTTGGCCCCAACGGCATTCTCTAGTCCTGCAGTTTCGAGTAATGCTTCTTTTTGGTCTAGGTGATAATCCGAAGTTGTCGGCAGTTCGTTTACTACACAATCAGCTGCATCGAAAGGATCCACTACTTTACCGACCTGCTCACGTTCAATGAGTGTCCTATTTGCTAGAAATTGATCCATCTCCCTTTTGAAACCTTCTCGTTGCGTAAGAAAAGTGTCACCCTCACACTCTGTAGAGTCGTCATGCAAGGATTCAATCTGTGTCACCGTGTTTGGCTGTGCAGTGCTTGTCTGTAATTCACATGTATATTCTTTCCCCTCGAAAATCCTCTTTAGGGGCCCTCCAAAATTTACATCAAAAAGACGCAGAATACTTAGCCTATGTGCGTGCAATCTCGCACACAGAGCGTCGGCACTTAGCACCGCTGAATGCAGGATATTCAAATCAACTCGAAGAGCGCCAACTGCAAAAACCACATCAACAACATGTTCGAGAGGCACACCGCAACATTGCGCTACCTCACACGCAAACGCCTTTTGCAATTCATCCGGTATATTATTCATTCGAGCCATGCATTCATTGTCCTGGAAGATAAAGAGAAAATGACTTTTTATCAACGATTTATTTTTGTCGTGCAAGACTCGAATTTGTTCGATTTTGTTTTGAAGACCTTTATTTTTGGAAAAAGATGCTCCCTTCGATTTCTCTTCAGCAAGCATATAGTTTTCTGATTTGTGCATCGATAATTTATCGTCAAACTCACTAAGGTCGTGCTTCGATTTAGCGGGATTTTCAGATAGAATTCCATGTTGCAGAGTCTCTTGTGTGCTGCAAGACATTAAATTTTTATGGAATAACGCATGCGTAGTTGCAATTTCTACTAAGCGTTTTTGAAGGCACTTCATCAGCTCAGGCCTCCAGAGTTTTTCTGAAAGGACTGTGACAGGATCATTATCGGGAGGTTCACACGAATAAACGTTTAAAATGGAACTACGAAGGAGTGTTTCTTCAATATAAGATTCAGGTTTGAGAAAATGGGAAACTGCTCTTTGGGGCTGACCAGAACTGTCCCCATGAGTATCAGTGGTGAAATCGCTCCAATGTGAGCGACAACTGAACATGCTAACCTCATCCCAAGAATCTTCTTGACATCTCAAGGATTTCAAGAGTTCGATTTGGGCCCATATCCACTCTAAAAGTGGCGTAACCACATGTGGGACTTTTGAAATTGACTCACTTTTTAGTATTTCAGAACTATCAAACCGTTGAATCACATCTGCGCGTTCCTGTTGAGACAAGCTGCTTGCATCAAACAAGGTCATGCGCTGAATAAATCCTCCCTGTCGCAGAAAACTTTGGATAGATTTCCATGAAATATCACTCATAGGAATGCGCATAATATCGATCACAGTTTGAAACACAACACAAACAAGATTTGGCGGAGAGGAGTATCCAGCAATCTCGTTTATATGTGAGTCCAATATTTTTGAGACACTCTCTTGAGCAGTCTCGACCTTCTGAAGGTGCTGGTGTATTGAAGAAAGTGAAGTCGTCGATAATTCTAGATAGTGTGAGCCTGCATTCGATAATCGTTCTTTTTCTTCATATACCGTGGGTGTTTTTTGCGTTGGGTAAGGCCGGATAATAGTCACAACATTATCCTTAACAGACTTAACGATGCCAGACCGCACGACGCGGTCTTTTTGCTTATTAAGAACTTCATAAACAATATAGGACCCCTCATACACCAGTGAAGAGACCTCAATGTCATTCACGATTGTAAGCCAGAGTTCAGTATCAAGAGGAAAATTCTTCATTTTCGTAGTAACGCATAAGATGCTCCAATTTTGGCAGCCTTTGCTTAGATCAGATACTACGAATAATGTAGATAATATGCGCGTATATATTTTCGGTGTGTATAGACATCAATATTGCGAAAAAAAAATGCCAAAATACAGAGCATATAAACGTCCCTTTCAAACGCTATGCGGGTGTGTGTGCGTTAGGTAACTAACTATAAGTAACTTTATCGTAAAAATAACGATCCGTGGAGAAAGATTTAGGAAAGGGTACGTTGGTTTACATAATTAAAGAGAAAAACATCAAAAGTAGTAGAAATTGTAATTTATGGAACGAATATTTGTAATTAAAACACTGAACAGATCTAAAAATTGAATTTCACGAATAGAGTGCAACGAAAATCTAAATTTTATAATGCATAAAAGCGTTCTCCTTTTGGATACGGAGAGTTTCACGATATTCAAGAATATGCATAAAAACGCAAAAGCTGAAGGGACAAATTTATTCTCAGTCTGTTTCTTCTCAAAAAAAGAAATAATAACCGTTGATCTTCATCGATGAATAGTAAATTATAGGCAATATTATCTTATATTGAGCCGACAGCTTCATGAAATTTGAAAATAGCTTAATATTGATACAAAATAAAGCCCATGATTTTGATAAATCAACTTTCTTTAAAAAATATATCAAAAAGAAGGCTTATCTTAGTAGCATCTAAGTATGGCAAACTACAAAAGTGTCGTGGAAGCCATGTAAACATCCACTGCATGGAGCTTTTCGGGGACAGTTCTTTCAAACCTTTGGGCCAGATCATTAAACCGGAGTGCTTCTTCCGCTAGTTCAGTATCGGATGGATGATACATCCTTCCAAAATCATTAGTTTGTAAAACAACCTCAATACTTGCTGCTCGGCACGCGTTAGCAGTACCAGGGTATTGTACCACAGGAGCAATGCGGCGACGTGGAACACCCCGGTAGAGTGTCGCCATTGAAAAACACACATCACCTATGTGATACACATACGAGTTACGCTTCGTCTTATAAAAAACATGCAAAGTAATGACGTCCTGATCAGGTTTAGCAAGAAAAAATTGAAACGTTTCATCAAATGGGATTGTTGTCTTTAATTCTCTAACAGATGTCTTATACTTTTCTTTGATTGATTTGAGCTTGATAACGACACTTCCAGGCTCGGTAATAAGGCATCCCTTGCACATTAAATTTGATAATTCAACGATTGTAATAGCAAGATGTGCACCTTCTAGAATTGCAATTTTGCTAGTTCCCTCAGGAGAGTGAACACGGTTGGATGACAAGATAATTTCTTCAGGTGTTCGCACTTGAGAATTGATGGTGGTGGCCCGATTGCTTACAGGCATACTGCGCCGAGAGGGCCTCGAGATGCGTGAGTACATACGGTCTATTTCACTTCGAGTTTCAACAAGTTGTTGCTCAAGAGCACTAATTCTAGTATCGCGCGCATTTGATCGTGACCCTCTCCCTACAGAGACACTTCTCGCACTGCGCGACTTCCTTCTTATAGATACACTACTCGCATCGTGCGACCTCCCTCTTGCAGATACACTTCTCGCATTGTGCGACCTCCCTCGTGCAGATACACTTCTCGCATCACGCGAACTTCTCTTGGAAATTTCCCTCTCCCTTTCTAAACTTCTACTGCTTCCCCGCGCGTTTCTTTTTGCATCGTCGAGATCTTCGCTTAGAATGTTAATTTTGCCACTCAAAAACAATAGTTCATCATTTTTTTGAGCAAGTTCACCTTTCAGCTCATCTATTAGATCATGATTGCCCTGTTCAGTGAGCAGCTGATTTTCAAGATCAACAATAGTTCTTTGCAGGTGGTGTATGTCCCCTTCCTTCATTGCATCATATCCAGCCATTGCTATGTCTTGCTTGTTAAATTCCCTTATTTGGCGTGATGCTTCTTCCTCCTTAGCCCACGCGTCCTCAAGCTGACACATAATGTCATCAATCGATTCTCGCTTATCCCTTACGAAAGCCAGCACAGACTCAAGATAATCTTGATCATTATTTGAAAGTCCTTTTTCACAAGAAGAGCGATTCAGTCTCTGACAAAGACTATCGTTTTCATCAAGAAGCTCTGCTATTTGATTTTGGTATTCTGTTAAGCGAACATTATGTATTGCATCTTTTTGCTCTTGAATAGCATGCAGATCATTTACTTGGCTTCGGAGCTGTTTTAGCTCTTCTTTCAGCACTGTCACCTCATCCTCCTGTGAGACCTCTGAACTTCGTGTCAAATGCTCGCTTTTCCTCGGAAATTCGCAATCTAATATTTGTGGATCATCTGGCCTGGAGTATATATTAGTGCAGTTTGGATTTTTCGAAGTGGCCAGAATGACTTCAAGCTTCTTGCAGCGAACGTCTCTCTCTTCGATGTCAGACTGTAGCTGAAGTAAAGTGGTTTTTAAATTATCCAAATTCTCACGAAGATCATCTCGCTCCTTTGTGAGTGAATTGATACGATTATGCAAAACTAGTTGTCCTTTTGGCAAAGTATTTGCTTCATTAATCATGGAAGCAACAGAAGGATTGCTGCTATTCATTCTGTTTAGTATACCTTCAGTTGAAAGGAGTTCGGGATCTGTGTGGGCATACCTTGCTTCTAAATATCTACAAAATGGAGTTTGATTGTCTCGAAATGCGGCAAGCTCTTGTTTGAGGGTAGAAATTTGATCGTGTAATGTGCGATATATCTCGTTATCGTTTATCTTTTTGCTATTACCATCCCTTAATGCAGATACTTCACTCCTCAATTTAGCCTCGGCAAGAAGCCACTCATTTTCCTTCTGCCAAAGACGTTCTTCCGAAGCTTTCAATTTTGCCTCGAGCTCTTGAACATCTTCTTTTAAGAGGAGTTCTTTCAGGGAAACCGCAGTTGGATCTATCCTTGAACAGGGCTCAGAATTTGAACCTCTTGATCCATCGGGAAATTTTATTGAAGATGTTGTAATGGCGTTTTTTTCAGTCAATCGTTCTTTTTCTCGAACAAGCACATCTATTTCAGCTCTTGAAATCGCAAGTTCATCTTCCAGTGCATTTTTGAGCTCAAAGTGTTGACGTCTAGTAGACTCAAGCTCCTTTTGAAGATGAGCGTTTTCCTTGAACAACATATCACGCTCCTCAGTTATTTGACGTATCTGAGATTCGAATTTAAGTATCATGCTTTGAAAATTCTCTTTAGATTTTTCAACTTCCAATAAAGCATTTTCTAAAGCTTGCCGCAAATCCTTATTATCGGTGATGAGTTTCATAGCTTCTATGTTAGTGGGCAAAATTTTGGGGTCCGATTTTCCATTTTCGATGCTCTTAAGTCTCATGATAAGATTCACATTTTCTTCCTCAAGAACACGAGAATTCCTGTTAGCAAGCTCAAGCTTGGTTTCTAAACCATGGTACTCCTTGAGTTTGGCCTTTAGATCCTTTACAAGGAGCTCCAGATCATAAATCTTCAGATCTTTGGAAGACTGCTGATCATTTTCACTTTTTGAATACATTGCGCCTCCCTTCATTAAAAAACACTCTTTCAAATCAATAACAATTATGGTTTCTTTTTTGTTGTTGTCCTTGATAACGTGTTTTCCGAAAAAAACTGGAACCATTGTATAAAAAAAATATTTAGTGAAGGTTTCATATTAATCGTAGAAGAGACACATAAAAAAAAAAAAAACATACTCCCGTTTACTAAAATTACGCTTTTGTATAGTACGTATATTGATTGATTATAGTTTTTTTTTCCATAATATGATGAAAGAAATATTTATTTACAACAAATACTAATGTAATAGATTAGAAAACAAAAGTGAGTTAGCTAGTCATGTCAGTTGATTTTAACTAGCGATATATGGAAAATAAGGTGCTATGGTATTTTCGTATAGCATTAAATTGGAAAATTTTATGATCCACATAATATATATATATATATATAACGTGTGAATTGAAACGACACATTATTATTATTGTTACAAGATAATAAGGAAGACTGGTACATACATCCTCACTCTGATATCCATCCCCAAAAAGGAAAAAAATATTAAAGAAAGGTGAAGCAAGTGAAGCCAAAGTCCTGAATCTATATGAAATGCTACGAGTAAAGACCAAGCGATATTTAATTATAGCATTGGAATGATAATCTATAGCTCAGATTATAGATGCAAAAGCGAGTAAGATGAATGAATAAGAACCAACCTTGTCATTAGCAGCTGATAAATAAACAGTAATGGTGGGAAAAGTGTTAAGCAATACTCTTCTTCATTTTATGACAAGATGAATTGAACAACAAAGGATGCGCAAACAAACATATTTACTCCATTTTGTTGAACTAGCTTCTCTAACTAAGACCAAGGTTTTTGGTTCTGAAAAGTTCATATAGATATAGTAATATTGAAAATAGTAGAAACGTCTTTTCTATTGTTCCATTAGTAAACCTAGGAAACAATAATAATAAATAAAGTCCTCACATCAACAGTATCAAAACACAAAATTTAAGAAAAGCACATCTACAAAAATATGTTGCATATTTTGCGCCATAAAACCCCCTGTTCTCGATGATGAATTTAAAGTACCCTGTGCATTGGAAGAAATACTATTACTATTAATGAGGCATCCTGTGGTATGAATACTCTTTTCAGAATTTAATTACAACATTCCTACTAGTGTTTTGTCATTATCCATATTGGTTTTACCGTACGGCAATAGTTCCAAAGCTTTGAATGACTATCTTAACGAAAATCCTCCACACACGCGTACACGCAATTCCAGGGCAAGTTTTGTAAAAACGAGTCTGAAAAGATCACACCAACCATACACCTTCAATCTTATCATTACAGCTAGTTAAATTACCGTCATGTGATCGTGGAAATATTTTATAGTTGAAAATAACACATTGACAAGGCCATTGAAAAATAAACTCGCCCACCATCAATTTCAGCCCTGCCGCCACCAGGCCAAGTGAGATTTAGAATAATGCCCCTCGAAAAAATACTCTGCACAAGCTCTGGTGGCGCAATTTACCCCCTGGGTGGGCTGGATCCCAGACTCTAAGGGGCCCACTGCCAGAAACCCCCCGTATAGCCAGAACCGAATCCATCTGAACGGGCCACACGATTCTCTCCCACCGGGGGGGGGACCAGGATCAAAAAACATATTTGGGGTATCATCCGCGCAGATTGGTAGCACGGGGACCAGTGATTTCCACTATTGAATATTCAGATGTTCAAGCCCACACAGTGTACTAAATTTATGCCGGGGGTCCTCCACGCCGCGCGCACGGGGGTGTTTCCCAAACCCCAAACAGGCCCACGCCGAGAAGCCACGGAAGACAAATATAAAATGAATAAAAACACGTAAATTATAACTAGCGATATGTGATTAAATACTTAAAAAGCCACACATTGTATATAATATGGCGAAATTTCAATTCTTTACCCCGCCATAGGCCCTCTACAATTCAAACCCAGGCGCCCGCAAGGGCAAGACCACCCCCCATACAAATATTAGAAAAAAGCTTCCAAATTCACCTGTTTTATGGAACTTCTCGCTAATAAATTAAATTTTGAGGGTGAAAAATAGTTAAAAATCCAATCAATAATTTTATAAACTGCCGATAGCTACCGCTGAAACCCTCTCCGCCGGGCAACGCGTTTGAAGTTGCCAACACGCGCACCAAAGAGAAATAAACCGATGAAGTTCTATTATTTACGTTTGGTATTTGGTTTTTTCCTTTTACATCCACTTTTCCTATTTTACATAACATTCAACGAATAGAAGTAGAATATATGTATAAAAATTGCCCGAGCACATGGATATCAGCGACACCGCCCCAAACCCTATCGGGCATGCGCTCCTGCACCGAAAACTGCGCCCCTCATGTAATCAGCATTTTTTATTTACTTCAAGGTTATTCTAAAACATAAATAAAAAAAACATTATGTTTTATAGTTATGTTTCCATAAGTGTTTACACCTTATGAATAAAAACACAATGAATCGTAAAACCATCCCATGCCTTTTTCCACGGAATAAATGTATAATTTTATCATTTGCACGCTTTAATAAATGCTATTGCAACATTTTTAAAACAAATCACCATTTGGATAATCCCTATTCAACAGAGCAGGTAGAGAATCACTAAATACTATAGCTACACAAAAACCCCTGTAACATTCAGGTAAAGAAATAGCATCGCATGATATAGCATTATCAGCCTATCGATGGGCTAAGATATGACACTAAACAATCAATATTTATAAATCCAGCGCTTGGAGTCATTATTTTTTGCGCCCCCATTGGCCAAAATTTGTGGTATTGATTAGCTTTTGAAAATTCCTCTGGGCGGGGTGGGGGTGCCACAGATCCTCCCCCGTCACAAATATACACTTTTGGCGGTCCCTATGTCCGTTTGAACTCAATTACGTTACGCTGGGGGGCAAATGGTTCTCATAAATATCCCCACAATGTTAAAGCAAGGCCTGGTCAACATTAGTATGTTTGAAGTTTATCTGAAGATCACATAAGCGTTAACAGTGTTCAGTCGGAATGTTTTATCCGATCGGACGGCATTTGGGGGGGCCCTGTCGAATGCCCAACCGGCGCCATTGGCCAAGCCCATATTCCCCCGCCGATAACGGGAAGGTGCGCATGCACTTAGCTTCGCCAATTGGATTTTAGTCCGCGGTACCAAGAAGTGGCCGGCATATACCGCGGTTATCTCAGTTTTACATGTAGGCTCCAAAAATTGCCAAACAAAATAGCAGCGAATATGGGAACCACAACCCATGGATGCGTTTTAAAGCTTGGGTGTCATTTTATCTGTCACAAAATAATTTATATTCGAGTAACTTGTGCATTGGGAAGCGCTATCCTTCATCAACAACTGTTTAAGAGGTAATTTTAGGCCTCTGCCTAAAGCATCTTTGTCTTTTCCTGTTCGTCATGATATTAACCCTATTCCTAGGCGGCCTTGCCGATTCGCACGTGTCATTTGTTCCCCCCCCCCCTGTCGCATTATCTCGAACACATGCTCGATATATATTAAAAAGATGTCTCGAAGATATCTGATATTCCACAGGGGCGTGCGAACAGAGAAATAAGCTTAGTGGCATGAATAAATGCCCCCCTCCTTTCTTACCCTTTGTGTGTTAGGGGCTTTCCAGACAGCCATGGGGCCACGCGCCACCCCGCATGGGCCGCGGGGAACGTCACATCGTTTGAATTAGTTTGTTAATAAAAGATGCTTACTGATGTCGAAATGACAAACTGGGTGATGTTAAAGGTATTATCATGGCCACCAAAAGTGAATCTGAGCACTTGCCGCGGCGTGTGTGAGTAGGGTCGATCTGGCAGCCCCACGGCGGTGCAGAGTCATAAGGTTTTTTTTCGTAGTGCGATATGACGGGGCCGTTCTTGCACTTATTATTATTGACGCTAAATAGCGGTTACGAATGCTTAATTTTTTCCAATTGACGCTATTCAAGTCGATGTCCCTGCCGGCGGGGGGTGTGGCTGTTGGATTTGTTCTATTTTGAGCGTGTACTTTTTCGTCATAATATACTTGCAAGCTGTGGCCGTAATTCTTGCTTTCAGGGAAACGAAATGGGAGGTCCATTGCATCAAGAACATGTGAAATTCACCTATCAATTTTCTAACGGGTTTACTTTTCAATCTGTCCGCCCTTTAAAGCAACATTTCTGCAGGTGAAAGGATCGTGGCACCTTTCACATCCTTTTGTTACCTTTTATTACCTTGACTTCTTTTTAAGCTTTTTCTAGTTTAGCTGCGGAATTTTATATTTGTGGTCATCTAGTGTTCTACTCAAATGATTTGCCTTACTTTCAAAGGTATTTACTTGAAGGAAAAACACCGGGTTGACCTCCATACAACGTGAAAAACGATATTTATCACAACAGAAACTAAAATTTGAATTTAATTACTCTTTTCGTTTTAATTTGATATCTTGAATGTGACTCTATTTGGTTGAAAAGTTTTTGTATAGAAAAAAGGTTCGTAGCTGAGAGCGATCATTACAACTGAGAATCACGTTCCCATCTCTAGGGAATGAATTTAGCTGTCGGATACCGATTTTAGGCTTCATTTTTTTTCAGAATTAGAATACTCCAATGCAGAACTAAAATGATTCAGGCGTTAGGTGCAAAGTTCGCGTAACAGTACATCACTGTCAAGTGGTTGCAGCGATCAACAAAATGTAATCGAGAGTTTTTCTCATTGCGATATTTTAAATATTAATTAATGTGCCGTCCATATTCTTAATTGATGTTATGACATTGAGAATCTAAAGTGGGATGGATTTGTATTTTAGCATCAAGAAGGCTCATCCCTATATCAATAGAGGCTGCAATACTAATTTTTCCAGGAAAGTATACAATTTTGCTAAGCATCAAAATGTTTTTTTTTCTCATCAAAAATGGCCTACGCTATACTGAAGCAGCCTTTCTAGTTCAATGAGTTTAGATTGATGCAATGTTGTGACTTCAAACCTCATCTAACATACGGCTCGCAAACTCGATTTGAATCAGATGTGATGTAAATATATCAAGTAAAAAATATCTGAGGATCCTAGTTTTCTTTTCATATAAAAGTCCAAGACAGTACTGAACTCAGCAAATATATTTAGCTGACTGATCGCACTTCAGTCTAGGGTAAAGCAAATTGAAATCATCCATTATATCTGACCATTGTGAAAGCATTATGAGAAGACTAAATATTCCATTAATTTTGAATGAAATGAGACAACACGGCTATTTGAACATATCTCTGACGAAGCTTATGACGCTTCTACATAGGGGTTGTGCTCTGTTTCTAGGGTCCGATGTATCTCATCATTGAAGCTCATTTCGAGACGATTAAAGCAAGTTGAAGGATTTTTAAAAAAACATTACAACCTCTTTCGATATCTTTACTAAGCGTAGGCTTTCTAACTCAAAATTATTTTCTTTTTTGCATCTATATTGTTTGTCTATTCATGCTGTTACCCAAGAAAGGCCTAGGCTTTGCAGTATAGGAAAGTTTCTCCTTTTTTTAAATATCTAAGGTAAGCCCCAAAGGATCCCTATTTAATGATTTTATGGCAAATATGAACCTAGACAGTGTACAAGGTATCAAAGATGCATATGAGAGTGAGATAAGTGACTTTCTCATGATTTCATTTCACTTAAGGACAGATAATACGTTTTTGAAGCATTCACTAGAAGGGTTGAATGGTGAACTAGAAAGACATATAACTGCTTCTCAAAATGAAAACAAAGCTTTGGCCACTGAGGTTACCAGTCTTCGACACGGTATCGATCAATTAAAGCTTTTTGCTGAACAACAGAGACAGCAACTTGAGTTACATTACTTGCGACGTAAAAATATCGATCAAATGCGTCTTGAAGCAAATTTCCCTTTGCACACTCAATCAGCTGTAGAGCCTCCGTATTCAATAACTATGGATGAGTATAATTCCATGAAAATACGCGCACAAATGGCTCAGGAAGCCTTGAATACGCAAGAGTCAAAAATGCATGAACTAACTGAATACCTACATAGATTCGATAATGAATTATCAGGTAGCTCAACTCAGTTATTGGAGTCTGAGGAAGTCGTAAGTCAGGAAAGTAAACAACAACAAAAAAGTAGCGAAATTTTGGAAAGTAGATTAGTTAAACTCTTAGATTTTTGCAAATCAATACAATTAGAAAATGCAACAAACAAAGCATTATTCAACACAGGTGAACTGGAGGCTTTCCGTGTGAGACACAATACTGTGATGGCTATTCGTGCGCACGAGCCGATAATGCTGTGTGTATCTGATAGGGCTTTATCAGTTGAAGACGCCGCACATACGCCAGTAGACCCCGTGGTGATCGCATCTGAGCCACTATTCGTTGCCACCACAGAGGAACTTCTCGAAGCTCGCCGATGTACAGTTGAACTCTCAGAACAGCTAAAGTTAGAAAAGTCAAAAAATGATACTCTTTCTAATCATTTAGAGGAATATGAGTTAAAACACGCTGACCTCTTGAATAGGCTCGAAGAAGCATTTCAGTTGCTCGAAGAGGCTCAACGTAAAGCCGAGGATGCTCACCAAAAAGAGATGGAGATGGAGCATGTGCTAAGGGATAAAATCACAGAATATGAAGATGATAAAGGAGCTCTTAATATAAAGATTTCCCATTTAGAATCATCCTTGGAACAACAAAGAGAGGAAATCGAGGCCTTTCGACTAAAACGATCTGAAGCGTTAAAGGCCCGTCAGATGGATGATAAATTGAGGTGTGAATATAGTGTGAATGCGCTTGATACTGACACTTCAGTACCTGTACGAGTGCATATCCTTAGGTCTGAGCCACTTTTCTGTGTTACACTGAAAGAGTTCAGTGAGCTAAGAGATGCAAATATCCACATGATGGAGAGGCTTGAAAAGATGAGCTCCACTATTCAGGATGCATTTAGCTCTGCCGCTTACAGTCAGAGTACTAAAAAGGAAGTAGTATTGCAACTTGAAGATTTGCTACAAGAGCTGGTCGATACTCGTCAAAATTATGAAGTAACTCGTCTTTTACTAACTGAAAAAGAAACTGAATTGGAGAATTTTCGTACTCTTTTCGTAGGTGAAAGTGAAGGGGGGAAAAAGGAATTAATAGAGGCTAGGGCTGAAATTGAGCAACTCCAGCAGAACCTAGATATCCTATTTAGGAAAATGGATGAAGTTATGCGTACTCCTGACATCACTGATGAAGCTAACACCAAGACGAAATCAAATCACGAGAGAATAATAGAAGCGATTCCTGTATATCATGAAACCGAGCATGAAGCGGCGACACAGTTGAACACGGATAAGAATCAATTGCCATATTCGCGACAGACTATAAGTAACTATCCTCAGAACAATGGCATACTCGAGAAAACGCAGGAGAAAATCGATCTAATGATTGCAGAAAGAAATTCCAAGGAAGCTGAATTGAAAAGAGTATATCGAGATATCGAGCAGTTGCGGGATGAATTAAAAGTTGAAAAGAAAAATGTAGTCTCATGGGAACACAGAGCCAGGTCTTTAGAGGTAGACTTGGATGTTGTGAGCCGGCGTACCGAAGACCTGGTCAACGAATTGAGGGAAAAGACTGATCAATACAATCAGGTAATTAATGATCTCAATGATTTTGTGAGGAAACAGAGCCGCAAGGATGAGAAGGAGCTTATCCAGCGCCTTGCTGCATGCGAGCGTGAGCTCTTCGAGCATCGGGAAATTCACAAAGATGATATCGAAAAATATGAAACACAAGTTTCTGTACTCCAAGACCAGGTTAATCGTCTGCAATGCCAACTGGAACATGAATGTATTGTAAATAATGAATTGTGCAATGAAGTTAGCCGTCTCCAGAAGGACCTTGTCGATGCCAGGGAAGAGGTGTTGAAGAAATCAGAGGAGGTTGGCATTCTAAAAGAAGAAATGGAGTCTATGTTCAAAGTACACGAAGAAGATATGCAACAGATGGATCAGGAGCTTGAGAAAAAGAATAAGGACGTTTCAGATGCCCTTGAAAAGCTTGAGGAGTTAACTGAGATGCTCCAGGCTGCTCGCGAAGGTGAAAAGAGTGCTTTGCAGCTCCGTGCCGAGTCAGATGCTGAGGTTTTTCGCCTTCAAAGAGAAATTGATATATTAAATAAGGTTCATTCAACTGTTATCACCAATTCTGTGACAAACAAAGATGGTCATGCTGCTCAAGCTGTAGTAAAAAAAAAACGTTCTTTGGCAGGTAAGTAAAAAACTGTGTATGAGGTCTGAGTTTGCTACCAATGAAAACATTATTTACTAGCTTGTTCAGGTGAAGTGCAACATCGACTAGGGGTAAAGTTATGCTTCCATAGCCCTACAACTGTATTTAAAATGCACAAATAAAAAGCTTAGTCACAAAAGTGGGAAGGAACATGGGTTATAGTGGGGGGTTTCACAAGGGATTTCTGAGGAGCACTTTCCTATATCAAATGTTTTAATTTGTTGGGAAAAGCATAGTGAACAACGAAAAATTAAGAGAAAAATGCTTTACCTTGCCTAACTATATATATGGTCATGCATTTTAGATTTTTAGAGCTATTTTCATTTAGGCATTCAAATTCTATTTTTATCATATATAATGGATTTGTATTAGGTTAAAAACAGACTAGAAACTTTTATAAGCAGAAAAAAATGCTTGATGCTTCATAAACAACACAGTAAACGTGTTAATTTTTCACTTTTTACGCGATAAAAAGGGAGCAATTTAACAGATTTTGAAGTCTGAAATGTTTTAAAAAACTATTTTTATTGAGCACAATACAATATTGTTATAATAAAGCCAGCTTTCAGATCCGTATGCGTCGTTCAGGGTGTTTTCTTTAAGCGTTTAATCAATAAGCTGTTTCTGCTGGCAATAAAAGTGTATATTACCGCCTCCTTTGGCTTAGACTTTTTGTAGTCTCGTTTTTCTTCTATTTTTTGAAAATGAATTTTCCTTCAGCATATTGGAGAAAGGTGCAAGATAGCCGAAGAATTGAGTGAGCATTATTTTTCCTTACATTTACAAAGTCCACGTTTTATCTTCACAAGGTTAACCCCTTTTAGACTATTTTTATTGATGCACCAGACATTAGATGAAATACTGGAAGTGTGCGAACGCGCACTTGGTGAAGAGAAACCTGATACTAAAGAGTATTGCGCGCTACAAAGTGTTGTAAATAGCATAAGGGAGCATCTTCAGAGGGCTAAAAGTAGTAAGTTGGCCTCTGAGCTTGTCGTAAAGGATGAGTATTACTACGACACCGGTGCTGTATCTACTTCTCTTAATGAAGAGGTTGTTCAAATTGGTAATGCTTTCGTTGTTTCTGCTGAAGACAAAGGCTCAAGGGATTACCGTATGAAAAGATATTTAGAGGATGGCGTGCCGCCGCTCGACCCGAGGTTGCAGTATCTGTCTAATGAAGAAGCCCTCAATAGGCTTAGTTTTGCGTGTAGTATTGCCCTTACCCGTGACGTGGGGCATAATGGTAGTGGTTCACCTAAATATACCACTAAAACCCTTGTGAATGCACTTGAGCTCGCAGCAGTGGTACTGAACTCTGGAGCACTTCCTTGCCGACTTGAGTGTGTTCCTCCAACCTTTAGCATTTCAAGTAGCACGACAAACAAACTTTTCTCCAAGATACTTCGAAGTAAAACATCTGGAGCCGCATCGAAACATGGTTCCTCCAGTAATATGGTTCGTGGGGAAGGTTCTGCTTCAACGGACGAACTTGCATCGCCTCTCAATCCTCTTCCACGAAAGATTAACATTCGCGAATCGCTTGTTGATGCAGTAATTGGTTGTGGCGATATAGTTCAGTCCAAAGAATCCAATGAAAAGCTTTGCTTTATTTTTATTGCGTCGCTTGTGGCTGCAGCTGTGCCTTGCATGTGCCGTGAAAGTAGCCAACTGTTATGCACAGTTGATATTAGGTACCATACTCTTGAGCTGCATGGCATGCGCCTCCTTAGAGTAATCCAGCTACTTTTTTCAATATTTTCCTTTTCCAACATCTCATCGATACTGATCGAAGAAGTAAAAAAGGCATTGAATCAAGTTGTAAAGGCTATCTTTAAGCATGCTGAGCTTGAGGTACGCTTGGCCGAGGAGGGCGGGACATCACATTTGTTGCACGTGGACCAGAATGAACTTGATAGCAAGAACAATGGTAACAATGACGATGCTGTGCCTGGAGAAGATTTGATCCAAGTGCTGAAATTTTGTTCAAGCATAGCTCAGGTAGCTCCACTGACTTCCGGGGATACGGATGCTGAGGGTAATATTGTCTCTGAAGCAATTCCTTCATCTGTCGTGGGCCCACCCGCAGCATCTTGTGAGACAAACATGATGGATAATAATGCTTCTAATAAAGTACTTGCGCCATACCGTAACTACATAGCTCTTACTACAGCTCTTAACTTTATTCTACATATCATAGTGAACGGTGGCTCCGTGTTTCGCAAGACAGGACCTGTGATTTCTTGTGTTCGGCAAAACGTTATTCCTGCTGTGGTGCGAACCTCACTTTCAAGTGATATTGATATTTTTCGTCTTTCCCTTAACGTTCTACTGCAGTGCTGTGTAACTTACGGACCGCAACTTGTTAATGAAACTTCTACAATATTTCGGCACGTTTACTTTCGCGTGCTGGAATCCAAGTTCACCTCGCTAATGCACAAATCCATGGTAATAGAAGTGTTTCAGCGCTATATCGAAGAGCCACAAAATCTTCTGAACCTTTTCTTGAATTACGATTGTAACACCCGTTCCTACAGCATCTACGAGGAAATGATCGTCTACCTCGATGCACTTTCTCGACCTTTGCATAATCATTTTGTGTTCGACAACTATGACAAAGATAATTACTTTCAGAGCATAGAGGCTTTTAAAAAGGCCAAGTTGTCCTATGAGGTTCCAGAGTCGCTGCGGCGAAAAGCTTTGGCTACTTTGCTCCTCGTTGCAGGATCCAATGTTCAGTGGATTGATCGGTTTAAAACGACAGGACAGGGTAAAGACGACCGTAAATGCGAACAGGTAGAAGCGAAGCCCCCTCGACGAACGTCGGCATCCGTGACACTAGAGACGTTTGCACCTTTGAATGTAGAGGATGATGAAGATAGCATATCGGTGAAGTCTACCTCAGGTTTTGTGGTTATCAATGAGAGCGATATTATTGAACAGGAAGTGAGGGGAAAAGATGAAGGTTGCTATGACAAAGCTGAGAGGGATACTAAGCTACTTCCCAAAGACGACACAAAGACTGAGAATACTAGCACCAGACAAAACGAGATTTTTTTACAAGCCAAACGCTACAAGGACGCAATTAAGGCTTTTTTTATTTTGTTTAATGAAATGGCTAGCCCAGAAGTAGCTATTGATTATTTATGCAGTTCAATCCTAGTGCCGAGCACGGATAGAGAAAGTGAAGGGCTTGATGCAAAAGATGCTCTATTGTTGGCAATAGCAAGCATAAAGAAAGCAACTAATTCCCCAAATAATTATACTCCAAATACATCTCCTGAAAAGAACAATGCAGTGGCTCCTTCAAGAAGGCGATTCTTTTTTTCTGAGGTCGTTAATAAGGAGGAGGGGGATGCCGCAGCGAAGGAAGCAGCTCGCAAAGTAGCTGTTTTTCTTTTTGAAAATAGGGACTACCTGGATAGACTCGTTCTCGGTGGTTACTTTGCTAAGTGCATTCGAAGCAAGGCTTCGCGTCTCTTACTTGATGAATGGATAAAACTCTACAACTTTCGTAACATGGAGTTAGACGAGGCACTACGTTTGTTTCTCGGCGAATTCAAGCTCTTGGGAGAGGCTCAGATAGTGGATAAGACGATGGAGTTATTCGCCGCTCACTACTGTCGGCAGAATCCGGACCAATTTTGTTCAGCGGAATCGGCGTTTATTCTCTCATACTCCGTTTGCATGCTCAATACGGACGCGCATAGTCCTCACATAAAGGATAAAATGACAGAGGAGGGATTTATCAAAAATAACAGAGGTATTGATGGCGGACGAGATCTTGACCCTGTGCTTCTTAGTAAGATTTATGAACGCGTTACGCAAAGGGAGATCGTTTTGCGGCCAACAAAGTCTTTCCGAAAAGGTTTATCTTTGGATGTAAGTGAGAGCAATAATACTGGAGGGGTTCATACAGGAGGGTACTCTTTGGATGGAAAACGTTTGGAGGGTAGCATCTTGCAGTCCATCCCGATTCTCCGCCACCTTAGTCCTATAGTGTCTGCCATTACAGACAAGGTTTTGTTGCCCATAGATACTCTAGGTAACAATCTATTCGGTGTGGCTGACCGCAAGCGGAAGGAGATGTATCAAAAGGAGCTCCGCCAGGCTCTCAGGGACGTTATAGAGGGGCTACAGTCCACAAAGAATTTACCAAACTCGATTTACGTGTCGGCTACCTCTATTGAAAATGCACTACCGATGTGGGAAATATCTGTTGGAATCATTTGTCACCAGCTTATTAACTCTTTGATGCAGCTGCTCGAGGACTCAGAACGTCAAACCTTCTCATCAAGCGGCCCTGCGAATCGTACCCAGTCCAAGAGTAAAGCCATTGAAACAGCCATGCGAAACACCGCGGATCACGAATTTTTCGAAATTCTTCTTCGAGGTGTTACTAACACTGTGAATGTGTGTTGTTCCTTTGGAAATGTCAAACAATTGGAATTGTTGCTGGAACACTGTTTTCAGATGACCCAATTGCAGCAAGCAATTGTCATTACGGCAAAAAATCCAGTGCAAGCTGCCTTCCAGGTGACAATTCGTGAAACTATTTCGCCAACTCGTTTGGAGCTCCTGGCCTGTTTATTAAATCTGTTTATTTCAAGTGGTGTATCTTTTACTGCGCGAGCGTGGGAGACAGGTTACACTGCAATTTCTCTGCTCGATACTTTGGCGAATGGGTTGGAGGGTATGTGGAAGCGCCACATCAAATGCTTGTCGCCACCTGGGCCTGTCTTGTCGGAATTTCCCAGAGGAGGTATTGATGACTCTTCCAGATCAGCACACAGGTGTACCACGCCGGAGGACCTGTGGTTCGGACCTTTGGAAAAGGCTCCTTCAAGTATCGATCCCGACGCAATAGAACGTCGCGGTTTCATATTAAGAACGATTCGATCGTTCCGCATCAGTTCCGTCGATCTATGGCTTGAACGCCTTTTTGACATTACCCAGTTTCCACCTATGACCCAGCTTCAAATGGCGATTGGGCTCGTGAGGGTGTGCAAAAGTGAGCTACAACACGCTCGCACATTTTCCCTCTCGAAACTTTTTGACTTTGTGACGGTCTGCGCCTCGTCCACTACACGGCTACAGTGGCGGGAGCTATGGTCGAATGCGAGTGAGGTCTTCGTACTGGCTGGAAGAATGCATATGAATATTGCTAACTTGTCTCTAGACGGTCTGCGAATCATCGCCTTGACATACTTGATGAGAGAGGAACTTCTCAACTACTCTTTTCAGAAGGAGGTTCTCATGCCTTTCGAGGATATTCTGATGAACAATCACGACCCAGTTATCCGTAAGCGTGTTATTACGATTTTGTCAGAACTAATTGATCTTCTTGCGAAGCACCTGGCAAGCGGCTGGAACGTTGTGTTTTCATGCCTAAGCCGTACCGCCGTTATACCAGAGGTAACCGAGTCGGCTTGGGAAGTCTGCGAGAATATCATAAGCAGACATTTGAGCTTTGTCAAAGACTGCTTCAATGATCTCATATTTTGTCTTACCACCTTTTCTTGCGTCAGCAACACGAACGAAAAGATACCTTTACGTGCTGTTTCTTACTTGGTAGCATGCGGACATTGGTTGCAGTACGGTCTTGAGTCCCCACCGATTGGCTTCTGCGAAGCAGAGGATGTATTGCGCTGGGCGTTTCGCTTTCCTAACACTGACGGGGAGGCTGAGCTGCCGCAAAACCCTGCCAAACATCTTGTCCGTGTTTCTCTCTCGCCGGAGCCTCTTAGTACCACGAACTTGCTTGAGAAACCAACTTCATGTACGGGGAAGAGTAACTATCACCTCTGGATGTCATTGTTTGAAGGTCTAATACCGATTGTGGTGATGCATGACTTAGTGCGTGTGAGATGCCATGCCATCAGCTCCATATGGATGCTGATAAAGCATTACGCTGTTTTTTTCTCCGAAGAAGTTCAGGAATCCCTGTTCCGCGTCATGCTACGCCCTATACTTTCAACCCTTATCGCGCATGAGACAAAGCCATGCAAAACTGTCCTGGACCAAGCTGACTATCGCATGTTGGTATACCTTTCTCTGCACAAAATGCTACATGCATGCAGTGGGCATCGTTATCTTCTCAAGTTGAGCTGCGACACCTTATTGGAATTGATGAAAAATGTCTCATGGAAACGAGTGGAACTGCTGGAGAGCAATCTTGCTGATATTTTCGTACGAGTGTGTTGTGACTTTCTAGCAGCAGTGTGCCTCCCCAAGCTTTCGGAAGGGCTCATGCCATCAGTATCACTTCTATTGAACAACCCGATTGTGGCCTTCTCGGATTCTGGTGCTCACCTTGGTATCACCTCACGCGCTACCTTGGTGACGCACGCGCAAGATTATGTTGAAAGTTCCGATAGTTGCCGATTGACTAGTCCGTTTATCTTAGGTCTCCTGCATAAACTGCAGAAAATTGGTACCGTTGATATTCTTCAGGGCAAGCGAACCGCCGCATGGGCTGAGCTACATGTGCCGTCGGCAGCAACATCATCTGGCATCCTGCTCAGTCCATCCATGCAGACTGATGCCTGTTTCGAACTTGTACGCGAGATGTCCTTAAGCTGCTTATATCAGGGACTAATACTTCCCCTTCGTAAGGCTGAGAAAGGTTACTGTGCACACGATGAAGCTAACTGCTTCCTTCTCGCTCAAGCGGTGCGGCACGCTATGCTTGGAATGAGTTTTTACTGCATTGTTACGAAAGATATGAATGGGGTGCGGAAACTGCTCGACATAGTGGAGTTGAGATCTCCCGAGACAGATGGGGTGTTGCCACTCGCGCATCTTCTCGATATCCCATATCTGTTTTTACTGATGGAGTTTATTTTTGCGTATCACACGAATACTCCAGAAGGGCAACATTTTCTGAGAAGTCAGTATGTTTTTCTCACAAATCAGCTTTCTCAGGCTCGACAATATTGTCTTGAGCAAGGAACTTCTCTGCAAGAAAAGTTTAAGCAGGATGTGCCCGAGAGCAACTTGGAATTGAAGACTTACATTGGAAGTAACTTTAGCGATTTATTTCGTAGCGGTAGCATGTTTATCCCCACTCGACAGACATACTATCGCACTGATGTTGGCCTAGAAACTCGGAAACGCATTTATTATGAGTGGAAGTATCTATGCTGTGTCTTCGCTATTCGTTGCATGCTGACTCTACCATATACATCTGTACTTGCGACGCATATTTCGTCGCCGTGCTTGCTGGAGTTAGTGGCTAAACTGCCAAGTTCCATTGAGGAAAACACCATGGTCGATTTTCTGCAGAATGCATGGAAGGAACTGGACCTACACTGTGACATACCAGAGGGAACAACACTTGAAGCTTGTACTAAACTACTTCATAATCGTATGCATGAGGTTTCTTAGTCTTCATAGTCGAAAATCAAATGATACAGAAATGCAGTCGCAAGTATTAATTTGTAAAGCGAAGCAATAAGTGTAACTCTACGATCTTTAATTGTGATTTATCACAAGAACAACACTGTACTCAACCAGCCGAAATCGATTTTCTCTTGCTTATCCTTTTCCTTTTTTCTATTTTTGTTGCTTATTAAGTTTCAGCAGGGTACTATGGACATGGTGTCGGTAATAACGTTTTAATTTACCTTATTACCACTTTTTCATCGTTTATGTACAATGTGCTTAGTTATATACGAACTCGTCTAAGGAAGGCTATGTCGCTTACGTGAAGGATTCTTCTCCTTTCTGATTTCTATTCCATTTTTTCCCCGAAAATTTGATAGCTGCGACAGGTGGAGTGTTAGAATTTGTTGTTTACGTTGTATTTATTTCCAAGATTACTTCTCTTTGTAGTTAGAAGCTCTTTTATTTCTTTTCTGAGGATTCGGCTCTGATTCTACATTTATCCAGGAGATTCACATATTAGTTTAATTATTTTCTGAAGGCTTCCGAGTATTCGACATCACTAGTATCATCGTTTTAGTTTATAGCTAGCCCCTGGTTCGTTTTGGTAAATTGATTCAATTTTAAAGGTGATAAATAAACACACTACACCTTATTTATCCAAGGCACTGAATACTACACACTTAATACAAAGGTTGTAGGTCTTTGTGAGAAGGGTACAGGTAAGGTGTTTTCCCTTCTTAGATTGATAAAATACATCAATGCCTGGTATCGGAAAGCCAGTTTTCCAGAGTTCTTCTCAGCCGGCCTCGAAGGTTAAGAAAACCCCCAAAAGTAGCATAACTAATATTAAAGCACCAGTCAAGCGGAAAAAAATTGTTCGCGATCAAGTTGCCCCTCCTAGCCCTCGAATGGCCACAAACTCGGCATTCGAATTATCGCGTTTTCCTCTAAACACCGAATCTCACGTGGCAACAAGAACTCCGAGAAATGAAATTTCTCCCGCTACATCGATTAATCAAACGAAAAACTATTCTATGTGGCCATCGTCAGAATTTAAATCTTTTTGCAACACATCTAGTCATATATTACGAAGTGAGGGAAGCGGTTCGAATACCTCGGAGCCATCCCAGCATTATTCATGCCAAAAGGGTGACACCCGTCGTGGGGCTGTTGTGAAAATCATGGACTTCAGCGCCACGGCGGAGCAGGGGGTGCGCCGCACGATGGAGGACCAATACGTCATGCTAGGCGACGGGATACCTTTCTTTGCCATCTACGACGGACACGGCGGAACGCAATGTGCCGAGTACCTGCGCGACCACCTCCACAAGCTCATCTTAGGCCATCCTGAGATCATGTCGAGCCCAGAAAAGGCTATATCTGACAGTATTATAAAGACGGATAATGATTTTTTGAAGCGACCAGAGGAAGACGGGAATGAATCCGGGTGTGTGTGTGTTGTAGTCGTAATTATAGATGATACATTTGTGATCGGCAACGTGGGTGACTGCGAGGCGGTGCTCTGCCGTGGCGGTACCCCAAATGTGCTAACCGTCAAACACACTTTGCAGAGTAACGCAAAAGAGGTGGAGCGGGTGCATGATGCAGGGGGAAAAATCTTTCACAATCGCGTTGGCCATCCTAAGTTCAACCCAAGTGTCATTAGCCTAGGTGTTACGCGTGCTATTGGCGACGCAGGATTTAAGTTAGATATGTACACGGATGGAAAGCCCTCCGGCATCATTTCAAATCCGGATACTATCTCTGTTAAGTTGACTAGTGAAGATGAATTTTTAGTTGTTGCCAGCGACGGTCTCTGGGACGTGATGTCGTACGGGGAGGTTATCGACTTTTGTTCGCGACGATTGAAATCTGGAGAGACCGCGCAGACAATCACTGATGAGTTGACGCAAGCAGCTCTGAATAAGGGCGCCACAGATAACGTCACGATAATATTGATTTGCCTTGCGCGGCATGAGGGAGACCCTCAGGGTGGTGAGTTTATTTCCGAAGATGCAGTGACAAGAAGTGGGGTAGATGTATCAGGCAATGCATAAATTACTGAAAGAGGATTTTATTGTTTTAACTTTATATTCATAGACTTGGTTGTATTTTTTTTTGTATCTTGGGACTTTTCTTTTTCCATTCTTAATTGGTGCAAGTTACTCAAATGTGAAGAGAGGGAGTATTTATGCATCGATTAGTTGGTGAAGAGCGCATATACAAAATCTTTATAAGCCGCTGAAGGTGGCAAGCCAAGTCAATGAGTAATATTGGTCCAACAAAATCTTTCACTTCAAAGCAAAAGTGACAGCTGCAGAGAATTTCAGATAAAAAACTTCTTTCAAGACATTTTAATTGCGCTGATTTTATTCTTTTTTTTCTCTCTATCCCATTTTTTTTTCTGCTTGTTCTGTTGATTGCTTCGCTTTTTTTTTTTAGAGAGAGATGTCAGACTACTGATTGGTTCCAGGAATGTATTATTATTCGATGTGTGTGCTTTTTTTACTCAGTGAGTATCTCAGGAAACTTGATATTAACCAATGAAGATGTTAATATACTTTTAATTTTTTGCATCACCCCAATTCATATGTATTGAATGTTCTTGTCTTTTCCCTCTAATTTAGTATTACACGAAAGTGTTTTTTAATAACTTTTGCTTTTAACGAGCCAGTTCTACAAAAGTTTTATTTCCTGCTATCATCATATCTAACATTAACAAAATAATTAATTATCAAAACACACACACTATATATATATATATATATATATATATAGATAGATAGATAAATTAATATATTTATTAACCTTTATCTATCAATAAAGCTGTCTAACTCAAGTTTCCACCCATACGTCCCTCAATAGAAGAGAAAAAGTCACGTGTTTTGGTTTGATCTTATGCTTCTCACTGATACTTGAGCACATAACAGAGTATAGATAACACCGTTTAAATTGGAATCATCCCTGATTCGATGAAGCATAAAAAGCTCATGAGGGATACCGAAACCTTTGTTGGCACGGCTAAAAAGTGCAATTCACCTCTGATTTGCGATAAACGCTCGGAAAAGAAAAACCCAGTTATTAAATTTCTACAGAATGTCCAGCCTACATACCCCATACTGGACTTCAGCGCCACGGCGGAGCAGGGGGTGCGCCGCACGATGGAGGACCAATACGTCATGCTAGGCGACGGGATACCTTTCTTTGCCATCTACGACGGACACGGCGGAACGCAATGTGCCGAGTACCTGCGCGACCACCTCCACAAGCTCATCTTAGGCCATCCTGAGATCATGTCGAGCCCAGAAAAGGCTATCTGCGAAGGGATAACCAAAGCAGATCAACAGTTTTTGCAGCGCTGTAAAGAGGAGAACATCGAATCTGGCAGCGTATGCGTTGTCGCACTGTTTATAAACGGCGACCTTGTGGTCGGCAACGTGGGTGACTGCGAGGCGGTGCTCTGTCGGAGAGGGTCCTTAAGGATCCTCACCAAGGTGCACAATCCGAATCGCAACGCCGCCGAGTTGGAGAGAGTTGCGTCCGCCGGGGGGCGGCTGTTCAACAAACGTTTGGGCCACCCAAAGTTTAATCCGCGTCTGTGTAGCCTCGCCGTGTCGCGTGCGTTGGGGGATGCTGGCTTCAAATTTGATGACTACACAGGGGGAATGCCCTCCGGCTTGATTTCCGACGCAGACACATTTCGGGTAACTTTGGAACCAGAAGATGACTTTTTACTCATAGGATCTGACGGACTGTGGGATGTTATGTCGTATGAGGAAGCGACGGAATGTTGCTATGAGCTTTTAAAAAGAGGAAAATCTCCAAAGTGCATTACAGACACCCTTGTTAGCCGGGCGTTGAGCAAGGGAACGACTGATAACGTTATTGTGGTGTTTGTGCGATGCAGTTTGACCCCTTCTAGTACCATTCCCGACTACTTGACGCATAGCAGTATTAAAAACAGGATTATCTGAGTATCACAATGCTCAGACTTCATTCTCCGTTCAAAAGCTTTAACTGTTGTTTCATTCTGAAAATCATTAAGTGACATTTCCAGCGATAATGAAAAAGTATCGAACAGTTCTGTAAGAGAATACTTAAGGTAATATATCTATGTTTTTTGATTTTCTTAATTTATGCCGAACAATGCCCATTGAGGTAACAGGTCTACACTGAGGCAGAGTGCTTCTAGTGTTTCTAGTTCAAATATACTGATTCGTACTCTTTTGTTGAATCACAAGTTATTTAGGACGTTAAAAATGTCAGGGGTCAGTTAAAAAGTTCGAAAAAGAAATATTTGGTCCTGGATACAATTTGTTTTAATGATATATATATATATATATGCCTCTGTGGTTGTTTTTAAGGTTATCATTCTTATGGAGGAATATAGAGAGCATCTTGTTATGTCTCTTTAAATCAGCCTCGTAAGATTTTTTTCTAGGAATCACATTGCTTTTAACATTTATTCTTTTTTATCACCTTTCTTAAAAATGAAATATGAAAATGCAAATAGGAACAGCAGTTCATCAAAGATCGTGAAAAGCACATTCGTTGAATTCTTTTGTGAATAATTTCAAATATACCAAAACATTTCTGAGAGATCTAGGAAGATCATTTTTCCGATTTTTTTGCTCCATAAATTTTTTTTTACATGCCATATTCTTCCTCAAAAGAATGTATTAAGGTACGCAAACGTATTACTTCCGAATACAATTTCTAGCTGATTTAAACCTATGTTTATGTCACTCTTTTAATACATTACATTTTTATAATTCACGAGTGTTAAATATTTTTGCTGAATTACATGAATCAGACATTAGCATACAACTCTATATAAAAAAAAATCCACATGTGTCGATTTTTCCGTGTTCCTTTACAGGGCATCCTCTTGGATTAGTGCCTCTTTTTTAGAATGGTGTAGATGTTTATGGAATCATATGTTCCGTTGATGTCGTAAATAAGAATTTTTTATGTGCTGTAACTTCAACTTATAATTCGTTGAAAAATTCGCATCGCTTTGTGGTAAATTACCAAGTTTGAAACAAATTGTAATGCTTTCAAGGGGATAATTCATTTTTATCC
Source organism: Phytomonas sp. EM1 (assembly GCA_000582765.1). Taxonomy (NCBI): domain Eukaryota; phylum Euglenozoa; class Kinetoplastea; order Trypanosomatida; family Trypanosomatidae; genus Phytomonas; species Phytomonas sp. EM1. The sequence goes on along the minus strand of HF955062.1, from coordinate 1,320,374 downwards.
CCCTTCCCCCTTCCCGGTACAAATTTCTAGAAAAGATGCTTTCTTTCTTGAGCACATCAATGTAAATTTTTGTGTCTGTTTCTTATTTCGAGATAAATACAGAGCCTTCAAGAAGCTTCTAGTGCTTTGCAAATCGGATTTGTGCGTAGTTCTCCCGGGTTCATACGTACGTAAGCCCGTTAAGTCCAAGTGATTGTTTGTGTTCATAGAAAAAGTGAGCGCACAGTATATCTTTAGCAAAGATATACTTATGGAGCCTAATAACCTACGTCCCCGCGACCAGGAAGGTGGAAATTCTTCAGACACCTCTAAATCTTTAAAGCAGTATTTCTCCCCCCCAATTAATCCAAGGTCCCCGCTTCTCGACTTCGTTCCCAGTGGTCTTTCTACTCTCGCCAGAAGAAAGGCACCTTCTACTTTGTTAATATCATCGAAGGAAAGTGATCTCAGATCACGCGGGGCCAATTTTAAACCCCTTAGCAATGTAGAAACAAGTACAGAGACACACAATAGAATTCAGCCCCCACAGCGAGCAGCCACGACGTCCTACATGTCACCAATTTTCCACTTTACCTCTCACGATACTAGGATTATCGCGATGGAGCATAACAATCACTACAAACTCATGGCCATTTCGACATCAAGACGTGAAATCTTTGTGACGCTGACGCAGGAAATGCCGGTGGTTGAGAATATGGGTGCGATCAAGGCATCCGAGGACCCTTTTGGGGCGGGTGGAGGCTTGTCGGGTTTGGGCGTGCCACCGCCACCTTTCCTGAACGAGGGTCTTTTAAAGTGGGATCCCGCGGAGATGACGGTTTTAGTTGATCAACTACAATTTCCATGTACCCAGCTGGAGTGGGGGCCTTGGCAGCATGGTGTGTATCTAGCTGGGATGTGCCCTGGGTGGCAAATCCGTGTGTACCGCTTCTCACATAGTCGATGGGCACTGGATGCGGAGATCAAGGCTTCTAATGGAGTTTCCATTGCTTTTTCATCGCAGTGCACGTTGGCTTGTGCATGTAATAGTGGAGAGATCTTACTGTTTGTGCGACGCAGCGATTCATCCAATGGCGAGGGTCCATGGGTTCTCTGTTGCACATTTTTACCAGGACCTGAGGACCATAACATCACAATTTTACCACGGTGTGCATTAGACTCGATTCAAGAGCCAGGATCAAGTTCTGTGGACTTGGATCCGCGTTTTTCAAACACTTCAAACCTTAATACTTCAACTGTAGAAACAAAGGCACTCCATGTCGACCCTTCGATGCGCTGTCTTTGCGTTCACTTTGATGATAGCGGTTCTTTGTTGGCGTCTGGCTTCCAGGACGGCTCGGTAAGAGTGTTTTTGGTCGTCGACGGTGGTACCCGGGTCGGCGACCTGGTATTTTCTTCTGGTTCGACACATCGAAACAATGGAATGTGCCGGCAAGTAGTCTGGTCCCCTTCCTCTGGTCGCAACTTTCTCCTTTTGGCCATAGTCTATGCGAATTATTTCACCATCTTACTGTTTCAGAGACCGCGTCTTCACAATTTTTTCTTCAGGAGTACAGGCTTGACAAGTGGCGCTAACGCTCTTTTCCCGCATGCGCACATGTATGCGCCCTTATCGGATTCAGGTGTCGGTGGTCGGAATACCGCAAAAATCAGCGAGAGGTCGCTCAAACTCCACGTCTTGGAGAGCAAAACGGCTTTGTGTGAGGGTATATCGAAGCTGTCGTGGAATACTACCGGGACCCGCTTCGTCACATCGCACGCCGACGGTTTGGTGAATGCGTGGTCTGTGGATATAAACTATGTGCAGCGACACGAGCAGCATAATGGAATGTCTTCAAACTGTGTGAATGACAAAGGGATGGTGGTGCGAACCGGGATTGGCTTACACGGTAGTACAAGCTATGGTGTCGGTGATGAGACTTCGCATCTAAGTCACGGTTATCAACAAAGAACCTCTGAGGGTGGTATTGTGTCTGGTGAAAGCTTAACAACTCCTGTGGAAACCTGTTTTTCTGGAAATGCTGTCAAAGGAGGCGACAAACCAGTTGGGGAACATCGAGTTAGTGAACCAAAGCTGTCAATCTTTATGTCACTGCGAAAGGTGTTGTCTGCTCATCCTTATCATACTATTATTACCAAATAAGATCCGAGGAATCTGAGGCCCAAAAAATACGAAGTGTCTTTACCCTGCACTGCATTTCATGTTTCTTAACGTGTATCCGTTATATAGTATAACTCAGTGCCATATGAGACAAAAAGTGAGATCAAGGGCGAAAATATTTGTTGCGGTATCTTACATTTTTTAAATAGTATGTCATATATATATATATATGATAATACAAGAGCTTCACAGTTAATGGATTTATTCACTTTTCTTGTTCTGACTTTAATTATTCTTAGCCATAGTTGAAGGGGCTTCTATCTCTTAATATGAAAAGTGATGACACGCGCATGCCTTGTAAGGCAGGCAAGAAGCGCTCGCGTGGGGACACACTTCAGCGACCGCTCTCCTCGGCGGAGGCTGGTTCTAGTCTCAAAGAAATGCAGCCAGCTGATCAAGAAATTAGTACTTCGACAACTGCCCCTCAAAAATCTACTGCCCGCCATCGCGATCCTATCTATCGCATTATGCATGCCCTTCCGCGCTCAGACATTTTAGAGATAATTAAATGCAAGTTTGGCCGAGAACAGTGTGAGCGGGCCGCGGCCTACTTCAAGGAGTCTTACATGCAGAACCCTCTGCGTCGTCTGAGACTGCAAATTGGTTGTGATGGACCAACAGGACTGAACCTTTTTTTCCCCATGTTATCGGCTCACCGCCACACCCTGCGGACTTTAGATCTGTCCCGAAATAAACTGACATACGCTGATATCGTCATGTTGTGTGAATTACTTGGTCTCTCAGCAATGTCATCCCCTCTTTCACAATCACTTCCATCTGCAACTAGCCTTCTGAGTTCATCTGCAAGTACAGATGTATGTGCATGCGATGAAGGGCAGCACCTGGGACACGCAAAAACCTCTGCTCTGGAGCTTATAAATTTTAGCTATAATGTTAACATAGGAAACGATGGGGCTGTCTACTTGATGCAGTGCCTTTCACATAATTCAACTATACGTGCAGTCCAGCTTAAACATGTAGGTATTGATGATACTGGGGCCTGTTCGCTAGCTCCCCTTTTGCGCGCTCGACCGCCGCCGCAGGGCCTTTATTCACATACAACGTCACCTGCCACACCACAGTGCACTGCAGCGTGGAGCTTCGATCCATCTCGCATCCCTGGCTTCTTTTTAGACTTGAATGAGAATTGTATCGGGCCAGTGGGAACGTGCCAACTGCGTCAGAGGCTCCCAAGCTACGTCTCGCTATCACTATGCAAGCAGCGTGTTAATCCTGCTGGGTAAATTAAAAACCTTTTCCCCTCACGTGTGTTGTCATGTCCTTGTCTATGATGTTCATTGCATCGCTAGACGCCTTTACTTTTAATACTTCACAGCAGTAGGACCTTTGGATGTTCAGACTATCTGTATAAGATATTTTGAGCGCATGCAATGGTGTATATATAATGTTTGCCATAATAGAAACAAAATTGTATTCTATTTTATTATTTTTTGTCTTGCCATTGTATCTTTTAGTGCTTTGCATGATGAGTCGGATGCTTGCTTTTTTTTTTTACAACGAGTTTATTAATTCAACCCATTTACGTTTTTTACAATTGAAGTAGTTTTAGGAGAATTTTTTTGTGTGAAAGGGCTCCCTTTCTAGGTTTTGCTGACACTGATCTACACAAATGCAGTCTTTCGATTCATCGTTGGTAGACCATGCTTCAGATGTGGAACACTCGAACGCTTTCAAAATACTAAACACATTAGTAGATGAGGGTCTCATTACAGAGGAGCGTGCGGATTATCTAAAGGAAAAGTTTAAGGAGCTGCACAGTCACGTGCTGTCCATCTACAGACGCGACAACATTCTCTTAAAACGAGCCCGCCAGCTCCGTGGTGAGCTAGATCGCGAGCGGGAACGAGTTCGGTCCCACGGTGACATTGCCCGGAAAGATGATGAAGAAATCCACCACCTGAGGCAGACCCTTATGGGAATCGAAAAGGAGCTCGCAGAGGCTCAGGAACGGGAGAGTGTGCTGCAGGTAGAGGCGCTTGAGTTTGATCGCCGTAAGCAGAGTCTTATCCTAGAACGCGAGGACGCCCAAGCTGCAGAGGTGGCTCGTCTACGTCCCAAACTGGAGAGGATCCAAACTGAAATTAAAGAAATGGGGATTCAAATTAAAGAGTTAGTGTCCCAGTATGATTCCCTTAAGCTTGAAAAGATCCAGCTTGAAGAGCAGGAGGCTGCCAGCAAGGCTGGGTCCGGCAACTTTAGTGCTTCCCTTGCTCAAGCCAAACAGCATCTCGCCAATATGGAGCACGAGCCTGAGCGAGCACAAAAACAGCTTGATCTTGTTTGCCGCTCACTTCAGGGCGCTCGAAAGGAGTTAGAACTGGTAGACGAAAAGATTGCCGCCCAGCTGGACACACTCAACAAGTTAGAACTGCAGCTCAGCAACAAGGATAACGATCGTGTTGCAGCTATAGCAAGCATACAGAAGATCCGAAGCGAAATGGATCCAAAGCAGAGTACCTTGTCGACGCTTAACGCATCCTTAGGAATGGAACAGGAGCTGCGTCAGGGCTATCAGGAAAGACTGGTTGAGTTGGGTGATCTCATCAAGTCAACCAAGGCATCTGAAAAAGAGGAGCATAATGGTATAGAGCAGCTTCGAAGAGAAAAGGAGCGCTGTATGAATGAATATAAAGCCATTCAGTGTGAACAAGACAACCTTCTTTATGCACAACGATCACTTAAAGAGCAGAGGGCGCAAATATCAACCGAAATGAGGGCTCTCGAGGCTGTCTTGAAGGATTTATCCCAAAAAATACAAGACTTGACGAATACCCTGGAGTTGCGCACCAAGCGTTTTCTAATAGAACAGGCGAAAGAGGAGGATTTTACAAAGGAGGCTCAGGATATGATTGAAAACTTGTCGGACATCAAGGAAAGTATCGCTGAACGCCTCCGCCAGGAGGAGCTAAAACGTAGGGAGATTACGTCCACCATTATTCAGCGCCAGGAGAAGAGCCAAGATTGCACTCGTGAGTATAACCGGATGATACTTGTGAAAAGTGAGTTGCAAACTAAGGAATCATACGTCAGAGACCTGCAACAGCGTCGCAGCACGCTGGAGAAACGCTTGAGCGCCCTTACCGGGGTATTCCAAAAGCTGCGGCATGAACGTAGCCACAAAATGATGCTCATTGAGCGCTTCAAGCAGAATATATCAGAAGTGGCAGAGAAAATGAAGATCATTGAAAAGGAGCTAGTCGTGCTTAAGCGTGAGGACTACCTAAAGGAGAAGTCACTGATTCAGAAGCAGCAGCAATGTTCGGACCTGCACCAAGCATGTATGAATTTGGGCCTCGAAAAAAATAACCAACGAAAGCAGATGGAGCTTGCCGCAGACGTAGCGATGGATGTGTGTAGGCAGGTGAAAGCCTTGAACATGGAGGTAGTTTCCGTAGAAAAGACGATGATACAGCTGAGAGACGATTATACCACCGCTATTGAGGCGCGAAACCAAACTGGTGTTCATCTCATCGACTTAAACACCGAGGTGGCGCTTCTGACGGAGACCGTGGCGGCGCAAGAAGCAGCGCTCCAGCAGGGCATGTCCATGATTAACGCCCGCTCTGAGGAGGAGCGGCGCCTGAAGTTGCAACTTTCGGACTTAAACCGTGAGATCGAGCTCTGTCAGCGATCGGTTCCAAAGGCGAAACAATTGGAGGACGAACTCGCCAAACTGACTGAGGACATCGAAGATGAGCACTGGAGGGCGGAGATTCTCGAAAATGATTTAACTGATCCTAATAATCCCTACCGTTGGCGTAAGATAGAGAGAGTGGTTACTAATGGTTCATCAAAACATGGTCAGAAGCACTTGACTACTTCGGCTGTGGCTGACACGAGCGGCAAGCAGCGTGCGTCTGAAGACGTTAGTGGCCGTATTTCTACCTCAGCGGGGGTGAGCACTAATAAGGAAGCAGCCACTACTATTGAGTGTGGGGGTATTTCTGAGGAGTACATGAACCTCCAGGTCCGCGCACAGGCTCTTGAGAATGATTTGAACGCAATCAACGAAAAGTTGCGCGAGAAGGAGCTTATTCTGGCTGAGGTTCGCGATTTATCCGAGCGCATTGGAGCTCAGGCACAGGGAGGCAAGAAGGTTACAATTGCGCTGGCGAAGCAGGTAAATCAGTACCAATACGGGATTCGCAATCGTAGCCGGCAGATGATGGCTACCGTTTCAGAGCTTTCCCTTTTCCAGGCTTCAAGCATTCAGCTTCAGCAGGAGGTAGCTCGGTTGGAGCAGATTGTCGAGGAGGCTAAGTGTCGCCTGGAGGCGGGCGAGGCCCCTTTCGAGGAAGCTGAGCAGGAGTTTAAACGCAAGCAAATAGAGCGACAGTACTATGCTGCCTTTCAGCAACGCCAGCAGGCGGCTAAGGAGGCGGCTTTGGGCGATCAGAACAACCCAAACGTCGTCCTCACGACTGCCGAACTTCGTCCGAATGCCTATATCCCTAACGACAACGGGCTGCCAATCCCAAGGCCATTCGGCGTGCACGCCCCTTTCAAGCCTATTTTTCCCACCTTAACCTCGGCCCCCCCTCTCTCCGGTGGTTCTGGCGGCCCGGTTGCCCTGACACCCTCCCGAGATGCGGCCGAGGCCTCAAAGGGGAGAGAAAGAACCATACCCAGTCTGCCCCTTCCTCCACGCCTAAGAGAGAGCCTACCGCTCGGGACGGAACACACCAGCCCGGCATTGACCCTGTCGAAGCAACACCCCACTTCACATGAGTATAGTTTCTCGGAAAAAGACGCCTTTTCCACACTTCAATCTTTAGATGCCGCGGGAAAGAGTCTCCCAGTAACTAGGAGTGATTCCAAGCAGCGTCAGAACCTCCAAGCGGCGCATTCAAATGAGAAATTCTTCTCGATGTCTCATTAGCTCGTTGACAAATTTTCCATGAAATAAGCTACTTCCTCTTGCGTTGCCGCAATGATTTGGGCACGCCTTTGTACAGTAATTAATCTATGTACGTATCATTGATTTTATTTTTCATATTTATTTTTATACTTTTTCCAATGTACCCAATATTGTCAACTTCTTTGCCCCCAAATGCGTGGCTGTTTGAAATGAGGGCTCTTCTAGGGGAAAACGATATGTGATCGCAAATGAGTGTGAATACTTACATTCAATCGATTAATAAAATGTAAGTGAGATAAAATAAAAAAGTAGACAATGCAAATAACTTATATATATGTATTCATCATTATCTTGTCTCTTTTATTCTATTTATTAATAGACTTAGCATGTTGTTGGAAAAGAGATTCAAATGGTTTATCTAGAAAGTGGTAAGCTATCAACTTCCTTCAATGGCTACACAATACGCATGCGTGTTGGGTCTCTAGGGAACATAGTGGGCTGTTCACTCCATCTTCATAAAGACGGAGAGGGGGGCTTTCTCGTGCGTGATTCAAAACGCATTTTGAAGTTAAAACTTGTTCATATTTTCCCATCGTGTACAATACCCCAGTTGATAGCTCTTCCATGGGATTCTTCTCAGTTTGAGCTGCGAGTTAATCAAACCGTTTACAGTAAGGGTCCGGTATTGCTTTCAGCTGGAGATGAGCTTCAGTTATGTCTGCCATGTGGATGGTCAGATGACCATACCTTTGAAATCACAGTTGCATCTGCCAGTGGAGAATGCAGCTCTTCGGGTGACTCGGCGCCGGAGAGCAAACACGTAAAGCCTCTAAATGTATCTTCGCATAGCGATCCTATTATAATAGAGGTCCAAAAGGACACTGGCAAGGCGAACATCGCGCTGCCAACGGCTTTATGGTGCGATAGTCAAAGAACCTTGACAACTGCTGCACGCGAAGAGTTTGTGAAGTGGAGCCACTTTTACGCATATCGCTACAATAATTTGTATCGAAGCATGAGTGACATGGGTTCTTCGGCCTATCTTTCTGAAACGGCGGCGGCGGCCAGTTCTTCAGCGCATGATTTTATTCAATACGTTCGACATGGTAATAGTCCTATAGAGATGAGAAACCTTCCTTCGAGTACCTCACATGCAATGACAAACCTGGACGCTTTTACCACGGCAGAAGGTGAGAAAGCTGGACGATCAATTTTTTTGATCTCAGACGCGCCTTTACGGCAGAAGGGCTTACTAGAGCGCTGTTGTTGTATGTGTCCCCTTCTTGGCGATGTTTCAAAGGTGCGGAGCCGGAGGTCGTTGAAACCAATTGAGATTGATCCGTCGCCTTGGCAGACCTACGTTATGTCTCGTATTTCCTAATTGACACTCAATAAATCTTTTGCGTACGGGCACACAAATGGTGTAGCTGTTTTTTGAAAGAAGCATGAATCCCCTGGGGGACTTCTCCTCTCCTTTTAGTATAATTGATTTGTTACCTTCTTTTGATTGCTCCTCAGGTCCACGTGGTGCATTGTTGAATTATGTCAAAATGCAGAAAGGCGTTCTAGCCCGTCTGGTCTATAAATGCTTTTCTCTTTTGTATTATAAAGAAAAGCTTATAGCGGAAATATCACCAATATATGCTCTTGTCATACTATTCTGGTATGTTGTACATTATTGAATGATCTGTAACATCTGGTTAACGTTGTTTTTCTTTGCTTTGCATCAAATTAGCAGAATGATTGATTTGCTCATATGTATTTCTTTATTGATTTTTCCGTTTTGGATATTGATTCCGATGAAAAAATATATATCCATGAGGATGTTTACCCACTTTGTTGATTCAATTTTAATACATTTCTAATATTGTTCCGTGTATTTTTACTAATTCAATGACTAAAGTGATCACTTTGGACAAACATTTTATAGTAAATTGTATTGTGTCAGTATTTTTTTTTGAAAGAGACATATACAATCGTCTTTTTTTTTTTGACGTTTAATGTTTGTAAATACATGTATCTTTGTAGAATAAAATATTGTTAATCATTGACCAGCACCACAACCTAGAATGAATTCTATGCGGAATGGTTACAATAATAAAGTGGCTGTAGAATATTTCTATACAATCGGGAATGAATCGTGTCGAGAACATGGTTCGCCTCACGCGCCCTTATTCTGTTCTAAATATTCATTACCTAGCATTCGCACGGGTAGTTGTAGTGTGTTTTCCTCATGCACCAATGAAAGTGCAACTACCTTTCCACGAAGATTTGGGAGACACGTTTCATCACCACTAAGCGACGTCCCATCAAGCTATGTGTCTCCAGTAGTAACAAGCCATGGAGGCCATGAGATAAAGTATTGGGCGTCTGAGGTGTCAAGTGCATCGCGCTTGTTGGGCCCTAACCACCTCAGAGAGGCACACGGGTCCATTAATGTTGAAATCGGTACGGATGCTCAGGACAATCGATATGTTAACTCACCAAGCGTGCAGGAGCGAGACTTAACCCATTCACTTCTAAATCGACGAGTTTACCCACCATCATTCTACTCCTCGACGCATTTCATTCGGTTATGTGTAACATATTTTTGCTTTGTGAATGCCTTTCTTTCCTTTTTGTTTGCATGGATGATGTTTAGGCAGCATGTCGCCTTTTCATTAGTTTCAGTGAGGCAGAACTGGAATTCGTCCGCCAGGTCACGCGCCTGTGCTTTTGCAGGTTTCTATTACCTTTTGATGTACTTCCTGTTGCTTACCGATTGTGTCTGGACATTTCCGTCACTTATTTACCAGTGTATTATTTTTGTATATATGTTTATCCAACATTCGCGTATGGCACATTTTCTTCGATACTATCGGCATCATCTATTCCATTCCGCAGATTTGGTCATCGGGGAAGCAAATGGTTTCGAACTTGTAAGTATACCTCCAAAGTCACGGAAAAAGGTCATAAGGACGTCAGCAAGCCCTAGGGTCGGGTTGAAGTTACGTGAGCGTTTGCGAATTCCTTCTAAGTAATCAGGGCCTGGATCTGTTATCGAATATATGCGTTATATTTCCAAACGCCATTTACGTAATTTTTCAGCGAGATTTTTATCAGGAGAATTGGCTTAGCCGGGATATGATTTTTGACAGTATTGTGGTCTCCATTTTTAATGTCATTTGATTCTTTATTAGGCAATACTAATACGCACTTGTTTACCTAATACACTGCCTGGGTACTCTAATGGGATGCGCATTGTATTTATACTCAGAAAGGAATCCATTCTACTGTATGATTTAACAGTTGTGTGAGTTTTTAGTCTTTTTATTGCTTAATCGTCTTTACTAATATGCACTTCTTGTTTCGATTTGAAGGTGTCAGAGCCAGAGAACGCTCAAAGCTCATCATCAAATATTATGAAAGGACAACTTTTGGCAGTGATGTTGACCGCCTTTCTTTCCTCCAATCTATTTCTTCTGTTTAATTAAAAGAAAACATTCAAAAAATATTCACACTTATTTGATTATCGTGATATACATATATGAGGATAACAACAAACTCAACATCATTTATCCTTACATTTTTTAAGAGTAGCTTACAAAAAACGACAACAAAAATATCAAAATACTGGAAAGTTTCACTGAGTGTTTGGGGATGGGTCTAGGAGTAAAAATTTGTATGATATTTTGCTATTGGAATGCAGTGTGCGCCTTTTTCATTGCATACCTTTTCAACATCAAATTGATTTCTCTATCTATTATATCGGTTAGGAGTAATTGGGATAGTGCCGAGAAAGCGCGTGCGTGCATGCATGCTGCCCTGATTTATTTTATCATAGCGTTAGTTTTAAATATAGGATCTATTTTTCAGAATCGTACCAATGCGTTCAGAAACTTTTCTGCATTGGATTCACGAACCCAGTCTCTGGAAGTGGGTAACTCGAGCATGATGTCCATACCTCTTCTTGCACCTCTGGACCATCGATACGGTACCCCTGGCGATGGCTCCCTGGATCGAGATGTAAAGGTAAGACCATATGGCACTTGAGTATTTTTTAAATCTCACTCAAATATTCTTCTCAAACATATGTGATCGGTTGATTACCTTTTTTGATATTAAGGAAGTATTATTGGAATATGATAGGGAAATTTGCCAACTGTTTATCACCAAACATGATTATTTATTTAAGGTTCAGTGTTTTTCTTTCTTTCCCTTATTGCATGTGTATAACTACGAGTAAGGCTGATTGTGATTTTTCCACTTTTTGCATTTTTTAAATTAAAACGAAAGGATGATCCTCAATGCATAGAACTAAAAAACTTACAGCAATATGTTGCTCTAGTTTATTTATCCATATATATCTGTATCTATATATAGATATAGATAGTTAAAAGACCGACATGAGTGCACACAGGTTCGAGTTTCAACTGAAATAATTGATAAGATTTACGTCAACGAATATAATTTTCTGTTTCATGGATCCATTTATAATTATAGCAGATAGTAGGAACACAGGGTTACTGAAACACGGAGAACTAATTCTTTTTTTCTTTACCTTTTCTTGTCTTCCTTTTGCTATATTGCAGCTTCAAAGCCCCTTTTCATTCATACATATAGTAGTGAACTCTGGGTATTACTCTAGTTTCATCATGACAACATCAAAGGTTCACTCTGAGCGCAGCAAGAAGCTTCACCAGCTCGCCAAGAAGACGAGCACGGTAAACCGCAACCGCAAGTCCCCACGCCTTTACATGAAGGGAACGTTGGCCGGTTACACCCGTGGTCTTCATGGGCAGGTCAAGAAGACGGCTCTCGTGCGCGTTGACAACGTCAACACTCGTAGCGACGCTGATTGGTATGTTGGAAAGCGTGTGTGCTACGTGTACCACGGCTACAAGGTGAAGCATTGTGTGCGTTGGAGCAAGGCCCCTGCACGGCGCAGCAACACACGCGCCCTCTGGGGACGTGTAACTCGTCCCCACGGTAACTCTGGTATGATGCGCGTGAAGTTTAATGGCGCGTCGGTTCCCGCGTCTGCCATTGGCCGCCGCATTCGTGTGTACTTGTACCCCAGTCGCATCTAAATCCTGCGAGTGGTGAATGCATATTTGAGAACAGCTTCGAAGCAAAGGGTTGACTTTTTAGCTCTGAATACTCTTTTTTAACATTTTTTAAACTACTTTTTTTTCTTCTTCCTTTAATCCTTTAATATAGAGATGATGTGCCCACTTGAGTGAGGATCGCAATTAAACATTGCCTCTGTCCCTTTCTTCTTTATGCACATATAGGCCGTTTTGAAAATATATTGTTATCAACTACAATCAAATAGTCTCACAGTTTTTTCTCACACTACATACAAACACACACCAATATATATTTATATATATATTCACTACTTGATTAAAATTTACGCATTAATGGCAACCGTCAAAGAAGGGTTTCGAATACAAAGGAGAGACATAGCTCTTGATATTTGCGAGACCAAGGATGATGAACTCTTCCCGTTGAGTATATCCTCACCCTCCTCGCTATTCAAGGTTTACAAGACTGATGAGGTCAAACGGGGACGGAGAAAGGCGTCCATATCTAACAAAAGGTATAGAAAAAAGAATACATTAGCAGAAAATACAACAAAATATTTACTCAACCCACAACATAAGGAACCCATTACAACTTTTTCTCATTCGCACCTACTAAATGTGCCAGCAAAGGAAAAAGAATCCTCTATTTTAGGGTTTCGTACTTCACATTTTAATGTGAGACATCGACTTGCGTTAGATCAGCAAAGTAATAGTCTTTGCTTAGACTATGTGCGTGGCACGGACGACGGACCCCCTTCGAGAGCGGACACGCTTTCCCACTCGACACGACTCTTACAAGAGGACGACGAGGGCGATGTGGAGTACAAATGGCGTCTTACGGGCGTCACCACGGAACGTTTCGAACATCTCGTCACACAGATGCAATTTCGTGTCTTTGAGGGCAACGGCCAGTGCCTCTATGAACTGGGTGTGAACGATGACGGTGTGCTAAGAGGCTTACCAGAGGCAGAGTTTGAAGAATCTGTAAAGACAATTGAGCGCATGGCCGCGGCGCTGTCGTTTGACTGCCTTCTGCTCAAGCGCTGTGTGGTTCGTACTCACCCTGAATACCTTTTCTGCGGTGAGTTGCTTGTTTCACGAAGATACGCCGCGGGGCAGGACTTGAGTGTCGTTTTCTGCGGTGCCGTAAACTGTGGAAAGTCAACCTTGATGGGGGTGTTACTCAGTGCTACTTTGGACGACGGTGATGGCAGCACTCGTCAGCTTTTGTTTAACCACAAACATGAAATCGACACCGGGCGTACCACATCGATATCAACGCGAATTTGGCACTTGCGAGAGGGGGATGATATAGATGAGGAGACCCTAGGTCAAGGGCTCTTGTCAATTGGAAATGATGGTTTCTGCGACCCACTTCAGTTGCCGAGAAGATCCAGCAGGGAATCGTTGGCGATGCCTCTTGCTGCCGGTGTCACCAGGGGTAGCAGTCCCGAACGAGGGGACTCATATCAGAGAGCGAATCAATCTGAAAAACAGCAGCAGCGCTTTATTCTTATGATGGACGTCGGTGGCGACATAGCAAAGTCAATGCTCTTTGCTATTATGAGCCGAAAACCAGACTATGTGTGTCTGTGCGTCGCGTCCAACGAGCCTGCTCACTACTTGGGATTGTATGCCCAAACGTGTGCCGCGATGGGTACTCCTTTCCTACTCGTCGTCACAAAGTGCGACGCCGTTGACGAGTTTGAGCTTTACACGTATTGCATGGATCTGACCGCGACGCTCGAGGGCTTGGGGTACATGTGTAATCTGATCGATAGCAAGGAGGAGGCGCTTGAGTATTGTATTAATTGGCTGCCCATGCAGTCACACGATGCCACGGCTGGCGACGATCCCACTGATCTAGACCCCTCACCCCCGTTGAAACCCATAAGGGTCCCGCTGTTCACCGTTTCGAGTGTGACCGGGAAAGGGCTAAAGCTCTTCCAGTACTGTGTCTCCCACCTTCGAAGCGTCCGGCACCGCCCTTCCCAGTCTCCGGCGACGTCACCTGTGTCGCAGCCCCTCTTTGAGGTGCTCCTGGATCGCGCCTTCCAGGTCAAGGACGTCGGGCCTGTTCTCCAGGGGCGCGTCTCGCGGGGCAGGGTGGTGGTGGGGTGCAGCTGCTGTATTGGGCCGGACGCGTCCGGGGCATTTCACCCGGTCTTCGTCTGGGACATTCACATCGAACGGACCCATGTGAACGAGGCCCATCCCGGAGATGAAGCGACGTTTGCCGTAGATCACCTGCCAGAGCAAGTCGAAATCTCGCATAAGGGTAAGGTCCTGGTCGGCAAACCGGAGAATGTGTGCGACACCTTCCTTCTGAGTGTTCAGCTGCTATCGCAGAGCTTTACACCAAACCTTCAGCCTATTTTCTACTCCAGAAACGCGCGACAAGCAGTCAGAATTCGCTCATACCGTTCCACGTTGTCCAATGGGAGGTCAGCAACCACCATGGGATCGAACGAAACAGAATATGAAGTCGAATGCGAGTTCATGTACCGGCCGGAGGTGCTTACAATTGGCTCCCCGTGTGTGTTGCAGTGGATGCCTAACGGCATTGCGGTGGGTAAAGTATGCTTTTTAGGGTCCCACAAGATGTATGCATCCATAGGCAATTGAAGTTTATATGCACAATGACGTGTCTCGGGGTATAAATTTCAAGCAGCAAAGTGGATCAAACAGGCTAGCTTATATAATCATTGTGCGTATATTTAAGTGCTTATATAAGGCTAGTATTAGCCATCTATTTACAGAAGCGTTCAATAGAATTCCTTAGAGTCGAGCTTCATTTTCTGTATAGGCATGCATATACATAGATTTATATCATATATATGGCGACATTTATGAAGAATTTCTTAAAAGCATACATATATGTTATTATTATATCTGTTACGGTTACAAATATACAGGACTATATATTTCGGTATTGTCCTTCCCTTGATATCTTTGGGTTACGTTTGTAAACTCTTTGGAAATAGACAGAAGGTGTTCGTCTTATTCTGAGCCCATTTTGGCAATTATTGTTTTGTCTAATATTGTTTTACTTTCACTTTTCAATACGCGAGTAGGGGCTGTTTCTTTTTTTTTTCGTGTAATGCACGATAGGGCGTTGCGTGAAACGCAAAAAAGAAGGATGGGGGAATACCGTTTGAGGTCGCTGTAAGTGCTGAAGGTATTTGAATGTATTGATGAGAAGTAAAATAAACTTAGTCATTAATAGGCAAAAGATTATAGATCAATTAGTAATAAGATCGATCTATGTTATACGCAACTTAATGCTGTATGTGAAAATATTTTTTTGAACCTTTTAAATTTTAAACTCAGAGGTTTTATGGAATAATCGAACAATATTTCAATCTTTCTTTTTTTCTCCTCTGAGACAGTTTTGCTTTCTAATGTGCAGATATCTTTGAAGTGCCTATGCCTATGCATTAATTAAAGTTGAAATTTTAATTCATTTTTCAAGTGATGAAATCTAACTTAATATTTGTACTAAATGCAATATTTTTTGACATGCTACTACTTTTCGATTTTATTCTATTTTATAAAGTGTTTCATCAAATTGATATCTACCTTTCATTCCAAGTTGTTTTGATGATTATGGGGTGCATGCCAGATGTAAATAAGTGTGAATATAAGCCTCTTTAGATCACAACAACGCGCATCATAAAAAAATGATTAAGGTGTACTGCATGCCAGACTTTAATCGTCCCAACTCATTGGGATTCGGCGTGGGAAGGCGCTTTTTTTCTCCGCGTAGCTTCAATTTCCAAGCTGCGGGGTGTTTTTACACTCAGCTGTTTTTTTCCAGTCCAAAAGGGAACAGTGATGATACATATGCCCTTTTTGTTTTTATTAGTACTTCAACGAAAATAAATTCTAAAGGTCCTATACAGATAGGAATCGGATGCTGTAGAAAAAGAATGGTATAAGACTTCATGTGTGTAATTTCAATTTCCCATTCATGCCGGTGTTAAATGACTTACTGAGCAATGATTGCCGTGATATCTCTTTCTTTTCAAGAGAATAGTCTTCCTAAGAGGGATTCCTCCTCTGTTACTTGACAATGCAAATCCTCAAGTCGGAGGATTGGACGTCTTTGATTAACTTTATTAGTCACCCATGGTGACACATAGGTGAAATATGTTCTATGCGCATGAGGTGCACAAGCCCACTGACGTGTAGAGAACACCACCTGGCACATTGAGTGCCCTGAATTGCTTGGGGTATGAACCATGGTATTAATTTGTTACCTGCAATGGGTTAGGTGGAATTCTGAGAAAATCAAATTAGAAAGCATATTAGTGGTAGTTAAGTTTACTATAGAAGGCATATCCGCTTTTCGCTCTTGTTCAGATTTGTGATTTAGTATATCAGCACGCGCGAAATTTACCAACACTTCGCCGTTTCCCGTTATCATATTTGGTTTTACAATAGTTAGGTATTCCACTTTAAAAGAAAAGACAGCGTGAAGAGGAACGAAGAAACCCTCGACCTGGTTCTAACTTTGGAGCACACATACGCACACACACACATATCTATATATATCTATATCTATCTATTTATATATAGATAGATAGCAGTTAAACCGAGATAATAAGAGAATTGGTTTCTAGAAATATCTTTATCCTTTCCTTTCATATTTGCCAAAATATTCTAACTAGGGCTGTAGCCTTGGTTAATTGAGATGCAACATGCGCCTACATGGGATCAGGAACGACAAGTCGTGCTTGTGCAACTCCATCACATCATACTCGCACTCCGTTCGGGTCTCAAATTTGGATCAAAGGGCCGCTATGCCAGTGGTGACAAAGTCCATGAGCACCCACTTCTATATAGTGCTATGGAGTTGCGCAAGCGGCTCTTATCATGCACTCAGATGAGCCATTTGGACTGGGCACCCTCATACCATCCCCTCGGCACGCACAGTCTAAACCGTGGCGATTCGAAGCGCCATGAGGTTGGGGAAAGTGGCAATCTTCACTTACCTCAGGCCGATGTCAGGGATTTTTTTTCTACAGCAACAAAATCGGCGCGCCGTTCATCCTTTTCTCGAATTCATGAATTGACGGAGTCTGAAATACTATCTCCATTCTGTGAGGTCTGCCGTTGCCCTGATATTGGCGAGCCCATCATCATTGTGGCCCTTTCCGCTATTGATACCATACTTGATTTTTCTCGCTCCATCATTACTGAAAAAGGAGTGAAGCTGGCAATTGAGGCAGCCCTGAGCGTGCGGAGTAAAGCGTCCGATCCCGCCGCCCACGAGGTTCTCCTCGCACGCACGGTGCAAGTGTGCGTCACCTGCATGCGCCATCCGGCCGCCGTGGAGCTGCCTGAGGACCTGTACATCCGGATTGTCCGCCGTACCTTGGTGATATCGTTCCGGTCGGAAGCCACGCCCCTTTTGAAGCGCGTCGCGGAGGGCTTCATGTCTTTCCTGGTGACCTGCCTTTACAGCCGTGTGGTCGACCGGCAGAAGGCTTATGCCCGTATAGCCTTGGAGTCCGCATCCTACCGTCATCAGAGCTTCACTCAAGGGCTCACGACGGGAGGTGAGGCGACCTCCTCGAGGATGAAGATATTCTCAACTCACGATGGAAGCTTCACATTCACCCCACTCGCGGTACCGCCCCTAGACGGTGCCTCTATGATGCGTTACATCAGTTCTCTTATAAGCACTGAGGTGACTCTGCTGGATGCGGAAGGCAACATGGTATCGAATGACGACAGTCTGGAAAAGGCGAGGAGCTCTGGGTTTACTGTGGTGTCCGATCAGAACAATCCTACAATCCAGCTAGAGGGTCTTTCTTTGGCGCAAGCGGCTCTCTTAACTATTCAAGAACACCTCTCCGACTCATGCTCTGCCGAACTTTTATCTGTCGTGCAGAATAATCTCTGTCGGGCACTACTGGTCGCGGCCATGAGCACCACTCATGTGGTTGTCTTCGCTCTGGTGCTGCGCATCATCCACATTGTAGTTGAAAGCGCCGCGCATGTATTGACGCCGCAAATTTTTAATTTTCTTCGTTTTATCCATCTTAACCCGATTATCGCCCCTACAGCGAGGATGGACCGAGTTAATAGCTCTCAATCCAATAGTATTCGTGCGAACCCCACTAATTCTACTCGAAGTGCGACCACGCTGCTACCACTGAATGCCAGGGTTCATCGATCTTTTGTTAGTGACACTTTATTAGATGACATTCCGTATTCGCGACCCAATAACCCGCTCGAGTGTCGTGAGATTCTACTAGAGAGTCTTGCTGAGTTCTGTAGCAATCCGTCTTTTTGTAGCTTCTGTTTTCTTCACTACGACCTCTCGTGGCGATGCCACTCTCTGCTCCCACAGCTGTGCGACGTGCTCGTTGAAAGTGCCTGTCCATCCGCGATGGGCATTAATAGCAATATGTCTCAGTCAGTCCTGTTAAATGACAATAGCATGCAGGTCCATCCCAGACCCAATAATGGGAAGGTGAGAGTAAAAGATGATGATTCAGACGACAAGGGAGTTGATATACTTCCCATTAGCCGAATTGAGCTTGTTGCGCTTGACGCTGCCACGAGTATGGTGTCAAACTTTGCCTCGCGATCATCGGAAAGCCCCTACTCAATTCCTCAGGATACCTCAGACAGGTGTAACATCGTCACCTCGTGGAAGGCGACAGTCGAAAACATGATCACACAGAAGAGTCTATTACTTAAATTTGCTGCTCTTTTTGAGGAGTCCCCTCTAAAAAAAGGTATACCATTTTTATTGGAAAATTCTATACGCCTGAAGGCGGATGAGGGGAAACGCGATGCCGAAAGCCATCGCTTTTCGCTTGTGCTTGCAGAGCCAGCTGGGGGATATGAAATTGGCCAATGCTTATATCGCCTCAGTCATTTGTTAAACAAGAATGTTCTGGGCAACTATATTGGCGAACTTGGTACTGAAAGAGTACCAAAACCACCTGAGGATCAGGTTGTGATCCTTCCCGATGGAACGTTCACTACCGCGGTAGAGGAGTGGGAGAAGAGTCGCTCTGAAGATCACCTTCAACCAGGTACTGTGTGCTTTTTTCGTCGGCAGCTTGAGGGATTTGTGGGGGAGTTTAATTTTGATAATAAATCACTGTTAACATCTATACGTGAACTGGTCTACCATCTCTGCCTTCCAGGCGAGTCTCAGAAGATTGATCGCGTCATCGAGGTCTTTGCCAAGCACTGGTACTTACACAATGTAAATTCTGAAAAGCACATCAACCCCTTCAGCAGCGAATCTGGCGCGTTTGTCCTTTCCTTTGCTATCATCATGCTCAATACGGATCTACATTCTGGAAAGATTCAAAAAAGTATGACTCAAAGCGACTTCAAGAACATAAATCGTTCCATCGACAATGGCAACAGCCTTCCCGATGAATACCTATTCACCATTTACAACGACGTGAAGCGTCACGAGTTGGTCATGGCAGAAACAGTAAACCGAGACTTTGCAAACAAAGTGACGTGGGATCTCGAGATTAGCCGCTTTAGCTCTGAATGTGAGGATAACTTTGCGATTTATTACATCAGCAACGCAATTAAACAGTCTGAGGGAGGAGGGGTGCAACCACACTCCATACACGCTTCATCGGCTCCAACCCCGACTTGCTCCTTGCGGGATGAAAAGATACTCTCTGAGCTGGACCCATATGCTTTCAATGTAATACAAAGTCGCTGCTTTTTGATCTTCAAACACCTTCTGGCGAAATCATGTGCACAGGTCATGCGACTGAATCCTCGTGGTTCTACACTCAAAGATGCCTTGGATGATGCGCATTCGATCCTGCCGAAGGCAACATCAGCTTTATTATCGAGTATCCGGGGTATTCGTATGTTGTCTTGCTCGGCGACCGCACTAGGGATGCATGAGATTTCCGACGAATGTATTATGACTCTATCGTCCTATGTGCGCGTGAATTTTTCTGAAGGCATGGACGCGGTGGATGATTTGTATCGAAACCTACCAACACTTATCCTTATTAAGGAGATTTTCTCGCTCCTCTTCTGGACCACCCCAAGTCTGCAGAACAGCTGCTCGGTGGTGGGCAATTTGCTGCTGAATTTATACTTTCTAGGCATGCTTGCGGTGGAGACCGACCCCGGCGAGTGTTACCGTTGCTTAGCGGAGACCGTCTTCCGACCTCCAGATTTCGCGGTCTTGCACGGCCTCGACCCCTCGCGGAGCCAGACGCAGACAAAGAAGAGCGTGGGGTGGCTTGCCGCCTTGTGGGGGAGCGCCTTCAACTCAAGCGAAAATGAGGACCCGCAGGGGGAGGGCCCCAGCTCGAGCCCCGCGCTCGGCCTGCAGCTCGAGGCTCGCGTGCGGGAGTGCGTCCCGAATATGGAGGATATCCTTCGCGTCATCTGCAATCTCCCGATCGCTGCCCGTGAGCGGTTGCTGCGGGTTCTCATGGGTGTCGACTGCGGTTCCGCTTCGCCTGGGCATTTTCGAGGGATGAAGTCGAACTCACTGTCGGTCTGCTGCTATAGGCTCAGTTTCGTTACGGCGTGCGTGGCGGCAACAACGTCCTACCCTGAAATGGCGGAGCTGTTCGATTCGTATCTGGGGTACCTACAGAGCGTGCTCAACGTTTACTTTGCGGCGGGCGACGGTCGTGGGCGAATGGATCCGGACCTGGATGACAGAGACGCCTCGACTCACCAACTCTCGAGTGGCAAGAAGACGAGTGTGACTGCCCCGTCGATCGATGAAAAGGTCATGAGGGAAACCGTCAGCACGGTTTTAAAGATTTTGCAGTCGATTTATTTTCGCAGAAATAGTATTGCAATCTCTGCCACTATTGTACCGAGGATTTCTAGAGTGTTCTTGTCAGTGCCGAAGCCAGCCTTCAATGACTTTGTGGCACTTCCACTCGTCAAATTTTTGTCGTTATGGATCATAGACATGGTTCTTGACAAAGCCGAACCCTGCCTGAGAAACAGTTATATTCAAAATAATTCGAATCCTTCCCTTACCCTCAAATCGTACGTTTCTATGGTGGTTGGATTCTTGGTTGACATCGTTGCACGACTGGACGTTCCCGCGTTCGACCCAAGTGTGCTCACCGAGATTGGCACTATTTTACTACGCTTTGCAAAAATTGTGATGTACGACGTGGCATCTGAGACAGAGGTGTTCCTTAAGCTGGCGCTAAGTCTCGAAATTTTGGATAGAGAGCAGAGACATCGACGGCAATCGCAGGGGTTGTTCTCCGCCGACTCTACTTCTGCCCACAGGGTTGAGAGGGATTTGGGAGAGTTTCAGCGGTCTTCTTCATCCCCGGCTTCGTCGGAGGAGAACATGTTTGCGGAGATCCTGGGCCTTTGCTGTGGCAATGTTGTTCGCCTGCGGAAAGTTCTGACCTCTTCTTTTGTGAATACGCACCACAGAGCCGAAGAAGGACTTCGGAAGACTTCTGAGGATAGTAAAACTTCACCCCAATCTAGCGTTAACTGGCAACAGTTATGGATCCTGTCTCTTCAAAGTCTGTCAAGTCTCATATTATCCTCTCCGATGGGCTCACGAAGTAGGAGGAGCGCCATGCTCGCACTTCAGCACGCGGTTCTGGATATGGAACCAGGAACTCTGGATGCTGCTACCATTGGATCTGCCTACGAAATGGTTTTATTCCCTCTCACGGAAACGGTATGCGCTTCTTCATCCACTTTAGCTGCCTCCACCGCCGTTTCACCGGAACTATGCGCAGCGGACCCTTCGCATGCTCCAGCAATTCAGTATTCCTCGGGCGCTTCGGGGGTCTGGGTCGCCTCGCTACAGCAGCTAGTGTTACCGCCATTATCAGTCAAAGTACGACCTGCCTCTGTGGAAGACAAAAGTTGCATTATTAACATTCTTTCCAAAGTATTTTTACACCATATGCCGATTCTGGAGGGGATGCCTGAGATATTGTGGGCACTATGGCAGTCCATTCTGAGTACCCTCTATGCCGTTTATACAGCCTCACTTGCTGTTCAAGACGAGGTTCTTAACGAGAATGATAAGGTATCGTTGCCGAGAAATAAATGTGTGGAGACTGAGTACCTTATGGAAGAGGCTTCTCTATTGCAAATGGCTGTCGAGGAAACAGTGAAGAATATGATCTACGTCGTAGCATCTTCGGGAGGCAATGTGCTGTCACTGACCTTGTCTGGACAGGCATCCTCGTTTCCGGCTTTTACTCGAAGTCTTATTTCACCTTTTCCCTTCTCGGGACCGCTTCTTGAGTTTTTGGACAATATCTAGGTACATGCATGAATTGTAAAATAGGAATCGATAATTCAGCAAAGAACTGTATGGGGAAAGTGGGTAGACTCCCATTAATTTTCCTCTTTGGTTTTGCTGTTTATAGTACTTGAGATGTAGAGAAGATAGGTTATTCTGTCGTTGCGATGAGTTTTTTTTTCCCTCATAGGATATTATAATAATACAAAAATGTACTTTTGAAACTAACTGTTTGGTGTTTGGCTGCATGTAGATTCATTTATTGGCAAAGGTTCGTTAATTTTTCCTTTCGTCGATAGATTCACCTGATGAGCCCTGCTACTATAAGCTATACCAAGAGTAACGATGTGCTAATTAGTCCATGATGTAACTGTGATTCCTCTTCCTCTTTAGCTATGTCATCCTAATTCCTTTTCCCCATCTCTATCTTGAAGTATCTTCGAGTATTTATCTTTGCTCTCGGCACCTTTTCTTGTTGTTACATCATCTCTAAGCTTTTGCACGTTTCTAATAGTGGAATACTGCGAACCGTTATTATATTTTATGCCTTTTTCAAAATAGTGGATAGTATTAATGTCCTTTCGCAATGAAAAAAATCCCAAGTTCAATTCTTCTTTTGTGGCCCCTGGCGATTTGTACAGAATTCTAGCTTCGAGTGAATCTCTCCGAAATCACCTCACAGACAGCTACTGGTGTGAGGCCATGGATGAGGTATGCAATGGCAAATTGAAGGGTGTTGTGGTACGTTATACAGGCGCAAATTTAGTGATGCTGCAGTTTATGCCAACAAAGCTATCCCCTGCAGGTTATCGCTACCCCCTATCAATGTCAATCCCGATCGAGTTCATGGTGCCAGTGAATCCCAGTGGAATGAACATGACCTTGTCTCAGATGCCAAACAACTATGCCACAAGTATAGCAGATAGTTTTCGCAGCTCCAGCAGTATTGATTCTAGAGGTCCGGGCCCATTTAACGGTCAGCTTCCTAAGCTTTGCGTGGTGTGTGGGCGCTACAATGTTCCGGGCATGCAGCTACGCACGCATGGCTGGAAGTGCAAGAATTGCAAGGGTACTAAATCACTGCAAAGGTTACGCGTGGAAGCAATGAAATTGCTGGATGGATGGAAGACAGAATAACAAAATATTTCGCACACTATTCCGTTTTGTTTTTTTTTCTTTAATCATGTAGATTTCACTGACGTAACAACGCGAATAAACCTTATTCGATTATTTATTTTTTCATTGCAGCAGAAATTTATGAGGCACAGCAAAAATTAAAAGTCATGTTTAAAATGGAAGTAAGTGTAAAAAAAAGGGATTACTATGGGCGAGCAAAAATGCCAATATACAACAAATAGTCGCCTATAGCTTAGATAATCATGTGGTAAGGCTGATAGAGTTCGGCGTTAGCTATATCTAATATTGACATTATTGTCCTTTTTCGGAAAGAAGGTCTCTGCCTATAGATCAGAAAGTGAGGCTTTTTTTCTTTCCGTCTTCGATATAGCATCTCATGCAGCCGTTTGATTCATACAAGGCACATAATGTGGCTTTGTGTTCAAGGAGGCTATCCATATAAGAAAATAAAAGCCAAAAACTCCATAAGCAGGGTCGGGGTCACTCGTGCTGCTTTTTTCGGCTCCACTGTTTGCCACTAGAGTACTTTCTCTTTGAGCTTGGAAGCCCTTTTTATCATGCAATCTATATAGCCTTTTCAACAAAGGGCGGATCGAATGTTTTTTTTTTTCCATTATAATGAGCACTTATTAGAGAGTAGTTGAGGTCAGAATAATGGATACAACAGAACATCTGCACTTTTTCTGTGACGTAACCATTGTAAATATATTGAATGACCAAAATAATTAACTATACGCATCCTAATCTGATTCTTGGTATAAAAGGACAGTAAAGGAGCTCGTTGAGGGAGCAGTGTTTGTGATATATATGCATATATGCATATATCTATATATTCGTTTTTTATCGACTTCGTTTATACCCATTTCCCTTTATTATAGTTGAATAAAAGGTTTAGATTTTTTTTAGTTTTGTTTGGGAAACCCCCTTATTCTTACTGGTGTTCTTAGTTATCCAATCCAAGTAGCTCACTTTCCAAGTTGCTTCATGACTGCTAACCCCACAACCGAGGGTGGGCGGCTTCCCTCGACCGATTCCTCCTCATTCATCTCCTCCAACGGTAGGGAGGTGGTGGAGGAGGGCGGGACGGCCTTGCCTTCCGCCCCTGGAGACAACCCCGCGCGACCCCCTGTGGAGCCGCCCGCGAAACCGCCGCCGCCTTCCCTTTCGACGGGGGAGCGAGTCGCCGGGGGGTCCGCGCGGGCCCCTCGCCCGGCCTCCCCCTTTCTCTCTAACCCCATCCCCTTCTCGGCCCCTGCGCCTGCGCCTCGCCACCCCCTCCCCTCGCGGGCCCACGTCGACGGGGGTGACGAGAATGCCGTCGCCGCTCCGACGACCCGCTTCAGCCGCTCCGAGACGGCGAAG
>HF955062.1:1285369-1295497 GCA_000582765.1 Phytomonas sp. EM1 | reverse complement strand
CCGCGCCCTCCTCGCGGCGATGCGGGAGGTGTGTGGGAAGGCGGGCCTCCTGACGGGGGTCGACTCCACCTTCGACGACCCCATCGGGCGGCGGCGCCTCGTCAAAGTCGTGTGGCCAACCGCGGAGGAGACGCCCCCGCTAAGTAGCAGCGGCGGGGGGGGAAAGGGGGGAGGGGGAGCGACCTCCGATGCCTCCGCCCGACGGCCCGCGGGGGAGCGACTTGTCAACGGCGACCCCCCCCCCTGAGGGCGGCGGTGGGAAGGCGGAGCCCCGTCGAAAAGGCCCCACAAGCCGAGAACTCAAGATGGAGGCCGACAAAAAGTACGAGGATGCGGAGTACGCGATCGCGATTGAGTTGTATACAAAGGCGATCAAGCTGCAGCCGCTAGACAAGGCCACGACGCTCAGTAACCTCTATGGCAACCGAAGCGCGGCCTACTTTATGGGTCAACGCTATGTGGAGTGCATCTCTGACTGCCTGGAGGTGGCCCGCCTCGAACCGAAGAACTCGAAGAAGATTATTTCCCGTGCGGCCTCCTCCGCCGCGGTGATGGGGGACCTCTCGCAGGCCATCGAGCTCCTTGAGAAGATACCGCCTGAAGACCTCACAGAGGGGATCTCGATCGAGCTCAGCAAGTATCGGAGCGGGCTCGACATTTACAAACGCGCCGAGCGAGATTTCGGCACCCCCGACGGCGACGAGTTATACCGCATGTTGGTCGCGCAGTT
This sequence comes from Phytomonas sp. EM1, assembly GCA_000582765.1. Lineage (NCBI taxonomy): Eukaryota > Euglenozoa > Kinetoplastea > Trypanosomatida > Trypanosomatidae > Phytomonas > Phytomonas sp. EM1. The sequence continues at coordinate 1,294,767 of HF955062.1, read as the reverse complement.
CAGCGGTACCGTCCCCTTCCGCGTGCGCTACGCGGAGTCGTTGATGAAGCAGAAGCACTATGCGAAGGCAGTGGAGGCGCTTGAGGTGGTCACCTCCTCCGCGAGGACAGCGCAGCTGTGCAAGATCATGGCAATCTGCTTCTACCAATCTGGGTTCGAATTCTTCGAGCGCGCGCGGTCGTGCTTGGGAAATCCCTCCAAACACGACCCGGACTGCGCAGAATTGCTCAAACTCATCGAGCTCGTTGAGGAAGCTAAGCAAAAAGGCAACCATGCTTTTTCGACCAAAGAGTTTTCCACGGCTGTGGCACAGTACACCGCTGCTATTCAGCTTGCCATGGATAATGATCAAATTCTTCGAATTCTATACTGCAATCGCGCGGCTGCGCAGAAAGAGCTAGGCAATTATCGCGATGGCATTACTGACTGCTCTAATGCCATCTTGCTAGACAAGGATTTTTGCAAAGCGTATGTACGTCGTGCACGGTGTTACCAACACCTAGGGGAGCATTTCGCCGCAGTGCAGGATTTCAAAAAGGCGTTGGAGTATGACCCTTCCAACCGTGAGTTAGCCAAGGAGCTGAAAGGCGCGGAGTACAATCTCAGCAAGGAGTCTGAGCTGGAGAAAGACCTTTATTTCCAGTTAGGCTTACCGCGTACAGCCACAGACCGGGAAATCAAAGCCAAGTATCGCGAGCTGTCGTTGCGATGGCACCCAGACAAGTGCATCGGCTTAAGCACAATCGAAAAGGAACGATCAGAGCACAAATTCAAACTCATTAGTGAGGCCTACGCCACACTGATCAACCCGTCTAGGCGACGGGACTACGATCTAAAAATGGACCGTGAGCGTCTTTCCCGCCCCGGCATGTATGGCAGCTTTTCAGCCACGTACAGTAATTCAGGAGAATACTACCGAAGTCAAACTCGCCACCGTTCGGGCCCGGGAGGCTTCTGGTAAAGCGATGTCCCGAAAGCTCGTAGGACGTTAAATCCACAATCGTACAGGTATCGCCACGAAGAATACCTCCTCTTCCCACTGTCACACACACGCCGATGTCCGATATTCCCCCCACCCCCCACACACTCGGTGCGGAATGGGAAACGCATGATCGTTGTATATCCCTTTGTGCTTAATGATGCAATGCTCTTGATCTCATGGATTTCCTGATAAAAGGCATGTTCTTTCCTTCACGGGTTACTTCTTGCTACATAGTATTTCTGCGTATTCATTAATTTAGGAGGTAAACAGAGGCGGTGTGGGTGATTACACTCACCTTTTTGCTACCGTCGAGATTGCATCGATCTCTAAAGATTCTTTTTTTTGTTTATTGCCTTTGCGAATGCTGTTTTTTTTTTTTTAAGGGGAGGGCATGGGGAGATTGGGCATTTTAAAAGGATGTGTTACAGCTCTGAAATACTCATGTGACTAGGTAATGGTCTAAAGGGGAAATGAAAGGTAGAGTCGCGACGTTTTATGTTCCCACTCATGTATAAGGGTAATGGTGGGAGGCGCGGATGATGTATTTTTTGTATTTTACTTCACAGGAATAGCGAGCTTAGATACACAAAACGAGGGTATCAGGAATGCAGCTTAATTCTGAAGCGCGCAGACTTTCTAGGCTCTTATTTAGTTGCGAGAGCAATTTCCTATTTATTTTACTAGAAGCATGATATGATTTTTTTCTGCATTTTTCTTCTTATTTATTATTTGTACCATCTAGAGTTTTTTTCCGAGGGCCAATTGAAAAGCTGAGGTTGGCAAAAAAGCGCAGTCAATTATGGCTCTAAAGATGAGGAAACACAGATGCATTCAATTCTTCAATGGATTTATTTTTTTGAATTCCCTTTGACTGGTGACCTAAACTATAGAAGTATAACACACTCCTAATGTGAGGACATCGTCTTGATGAAAATGGTAGGGTGGGAAGGGAGGAATGCACCGGTTCTCACCTGTCTCAATTCGCATTGTTAGTATCTATTTTCATCCTTGTATTTCGACTATTCTAACCGATGGTTTATTAGTTTAGGAAGTGTTTTCATTTCAGAAGTTTTATACATTGCTCGATATTCTTTATCTCTGTGATTTTTTCGTCGTTGAAGCCATTCAATATTGCCTAATTAAGCATGTCCCTCATTCTTTTGTCACTTATAGCGATCCTTGGATTCTTTGCCCTATTTTATGGCTTCCTCCTCCAAGTTAGGAGGCGCATTATGGGCTACCGGGACGCGCGCCTGCAAGCCGCAACGCGGTCGGGTATGTCATCTACCTCGGGTGGGAGCGGTGTGCGCTCGGGGAAGCGCATGCTGAAGGTTGTCATCGTGCATATGAGTTTGTTCATCGGAGGGGCGGAGCGGCTGATCGTAGATGTCGCCCTAGCCTTAAAGTATCATCAGCGCAAGGTCCCTATGGAGGTGGTTATCGTGACGACGGAGCACCCCCGGGAGAGGTGCTTCAAGGAAACGATAGATGGCTCGTTGAAGGTGGAGGTGTGCGGCTCATTTTTGCCCAGAAAACTTTTTGGGAAGGGTGTTGTGTTTTTCAGCACACTGCGTATGTGGTATGCTGGTTTGGTCGCCTGTTGGGTTCACCCCGACGTCGATTGCTTTTTTGTGGACGACGCCGCTAACCTGGTGCCGCTGTTGCGGTTCTTGGCGTGCAACATCCCCATCATCTTCTACTGCCACTTCCCCTCTCTGCTCTGCGATTCCAACCGCGTTGTGGATGAGGCGATTTTCAGCGAGACATCATTGGAGGCCTCCACGGGAGGGGTGCCACCTGGGGCTCCCCAATCGGCCGCGTTCTCCCCCTGGCAACGTTCGAGCGGAGACGGTGTTGCCGTGAAGAGGCTATCCCTGTGTCACAAAATATACTGTGATTTTTTTGACTGGGCTGAAGAATGGTCGTTGAGGTGTGCGACGAGCATCGTGTGCAATTCAAAGTTTACGCGAATGGTGACCCTGCGCGTCTTCCCCACGCTCGCCGGGAGGATCGACGAGAGGGATATCTTTTACCCTCCTGTGGCACTGCCGGCGGCGGTTGGCGAGCTCAAGGGTGATTCACCAGACCCCGATATCATTGATGTGTCTCTTGCGAAGAAGCTGGAGGAGCACACTGTTTTTTTCAGCATCAATCGCTACAACCCGAAGAAAAACATTGGCCTCGCCTTGCAGGCCTTTGCTCTGCTTCTGAAAGACCCCTCCGAGCTGGAGGGGTGGGCGAAGCCCCCGCTTCTCGTCATCGCCGGCGGTTACAACTCCGATGCCGCGGCGGACGTCGCGTACATGGACGAGCTTCATCAGCTTGCGTTTGTGGAGCTGCGGCTTCCACGGGATCGTGTGTTCTTCCTGTACAACATCCGCGATGAGGTGAAGTCGCTGCTGCTGCGGCAGATGCGGGTGCTCCTGTACACCCCGTCGAACGAGCACTTCGGGATCGGACCGCTGGAGGGGATGGTGCTGGGGAAGCCCGTCATCGCCGTGGCGCTGGGGGGTCCACTGGAGAGCATCGGCACCGGCGACGACGCCGCTGGGGTGCTCTGCGCGCCGCAGCCGGAGGCCTTCGCCGCGGCGATGCGGCGCCTCGGCGGCGACGACGAGCTCTGCCGCCAGCTGGGCGAGCGCGGCAAGCGGCGCGTGGCGGAAATCTTCAGCATGGATGCCTTCGCTGAGCGGTTGGTGAGTCGGGTGCACGATCTGTGTGCAAGGGAGCATAAAAAAGCCGTGTGAAGGGTAATGAGTCGCTCTGGAAGGAGTTGATGTATTTAAAAGATCAAAAAAAAACGTGTGTGTAGCCTATATTTTTTAGTAAATTTTGTAGGTTAGTATTCTTTGTCTACCATTCTTTTATTTGGATCGGACTTCGATTTCGATGTCCTAGTGACGGGGCAAAGTATTAATACACCTGCGGGTGTTTTCTTAGTTAACATCGGCCTAATTCCTAATAGTAAAGGTAATGGTTCAGCTTGGAACGTTATAGTGTTCAATTTTACGTTTCCATATTCTGCAATATCGTAAAGGGTCGAGTGTGTGGGGGGAGCAGGTTCTGGAGCGAATCGTGCAGCTGGTTGAAGCATTGGTTTAAATATATACGTCAATCTTGTCTCGTGATGTAAGTCTTATTTTTTTTTCCCAGAGATCCGGATTCTAGCGAAGGAACAAGTAAAATCATCCTTGCTTGTTTATCATTAGTGCTTATATTTTATCCAAAAGACAACACAAGGTTATCTTCCAACTTTTACTATCTGGAAGAACACTACCGCGAAGCGGCTGCCTGCTAATCATGCTTGATTCGATTCCTCGTGCGGTAAGGCAAGTGGCTTTACCAGAATCCGACTGTAAGAACCTCTTTTTATGTTCTTTAACTTCTAAAAGCATCCTCGAGGTCATCCCTATTGATGCTCTTGCGGCTCTTTCCGAGGCAGAGGCATCAGAAAAGGTGGAGGATGTTTCTGCAGCGGAGGCTGGCTTGACTAGCCAGCAGGGTGAGGACGTCAAAATCAGCCCGCCCAGAGAGAAGACGCAAGATGAGGAATGGAAATTGGTTTACGATTTGATGCGCGCAGACAAGCGTGGAATTTTTTTTCTGCGTGAACACGTGTCCCGCTTTATGGAGAGTCTTGAGACGGTATCCCCGTACCCTTTGCCATCCTACGCGCGCGATTTCATCCAATCGTGCTTGCAAGAGTATGCGACCGTCCCGAACGGGGGTCACAATCCAAATCTATCGCAGGAAAACGCGACTTTCGAGGAGGATCAAAACCTGAAGGTTGTTATGTGGCTTAAGCCTGGGGCTTGTAGCGCTGACTGCGCGTGCCCGCCTGGAGAAAAGCCGGACCAATTGTTGTTCATCATATATTTCATCAAGTCCTTTTTCCCGCCACCGGAGTGGTACGTGGAAGGCACCCAGTTCGCGCTTCTCTTCAACGCCCGTCGCCAAAATCCTCGCTTGAAGGTCATGCAACCACAATTAATCCATCGCGTGAAGCAGCTAAGGGAAAGGAGCGGGGCCTTTGAAGTCATGCTGGTTCATGATGAGACGAACAATTTCCTGGTTCCAGAGAGCTCTCGATCTAATTATCTACTAATTAGTGAATCGGGAAAGATTCTATGCTCTGAAAAGGATCATATTCTAATGGGTGTTACCTTGATTGCAACTAACCGGGCTGCTGTACGTGCGGGATTGAGTCCGATTGAACATCGTAATCTGACGCTGAAGGATGTTTGTAGCTCGTATTCCTTGGTTATGCTTGGAACGAGTCCTGGGGTTCTTCCTGTACGGGAGTTATTGCTTTTCTACGATGCGGAATCTAAGGCGAATTTCTGTGCTGCAGCTATATTTCTCGGCATTGAATTTGAGCGAATGAAAAATTTTAAAACTATCTCGTCTGATCCCCCAAGGGCCGTGATAGAGTTTGCCGTCCAAAGTAATGTGATTGATCGACTGATGAACGCTTATGAAGAGGAAAAATTTTTGTAACTCTATAATAGGTAGTATATAAATAAAAGTTGATAGAATGCTCCCTCTTTATTGGGCCTGAATTCATTTTTTGAAATGTGTTATCATTTAAATCATTTTTTCCCTTTATGGTTTTTCTTTTATCAAATATGTGTGTGGGGTAGAAATCGAATATATATATGTTTTATATATTTTTAGTACACACACTTAAGTTCTTTTTAAAGATATTTAATGGTGAGGGGTAACTTATTTATTACTATTTTAGAAATAAATATACTTCACTACGGTGACAAAAATCAGAGTGCATTAATAAATTCAGATAAACCGAATAGTTGGAAAAGGTTTCTTGTTACTATTATCAAATGATTAAAAACGTTATTAACGAATAAAAAATTTTATTAAACCCTCAGCCATTCTCTTTCTCTTTCGCTTACCTTTTGTTATGGCCTACAAATTGGTCAGTAGCTTCGATTACCCGAAGTCACCTCCATTTTTATTTATGCTGTATATGCATCTTTCTCCTATTTTGTTTGACCTGCTTCTTTTGAGCTATTCTTGTCACTTTATGTTGGTGGCGCTAGTGACGTAGCCAACACAAAGGCTAATAATCAGATGCTGAAGCGCAGTGGATGGCTCAAGATGATGGAGGGGGAACGGAAGTTCAACTTTGTCGGGGAGGCACCCATCCAAGGTGCTGGTGGAATGCCCTTTTACGGCAACCTCTACGCAGGTCGTGTAGAAAGTCAGAACTATCTTCCGCCGCGCCAGGGTGGATCCTCTTTGCTTGAAAAAGGAGGCTCCCTTTGGGAGGATTCTGCAGTGCGGGCTAAAATCGAGAGGTGCCCGTACTTTGCGTTGTGTGATCAGGTGCTCTACCACAACATGGATCCCGCCTATTTAGATCCTGGGCTTCTCACCAAGGAGGAGCATCACCTCCTCCTCCTTTTTAGTCGCGCGTACTATGAAAAGTGGAGGGTAATTCACGAGAAGCCGCCGACTGGTTTGCCACGCATTCGCATCCCATACGGCAGGACGCAGGTTCTCGATGAAATCCTGAGCCTGCTTAAGGTCTCGCCCGCGGTAGCAGAGACTCTCAAGAAGGATTACCTCCTGGATGATGCGAGCCTAATTGCGATGAATCCGCGTTGTTGGGATACAGCCTACCTCGATCCTTTCAATATGGACCACTTTTCAGGGAGGGTTCTCGAGTTTGGGGATATGCCAAAATCGCAGCGGGATCGGTTCTTTTTGGTTTTGGACCAGATGCGGCGGATCGTCGTCGAGCGCAGGGATACGATGGACTCCAATGGCGGTGTGCCCGAGCGGCTCGTGCTGCCCTTCGTGAAGGGGGTGACGCTGTACGACTTGTACAAGGAACTCGACCTACCGCCGTACTCCGGGCAGTTGAAGGTATATGATTTAGTCGATAGACGCAATACGAAGCTTATTCAAACGCTGAAGGATGAGGATACATACTTTGACTTTTTGGTTCTTTGCTTTTTCAAGCCCAATCTTCGTCAAGCCGTGCTATCGGAGGATCTCGCAGACGAGGTGGACCATACCTGCCGTTACACCATTACTGTAGAGCCTTTTACAACCAAGGAACGGCGAGTTGGTCGATGGTTTTAGTGTAGTTGAAAATATTATATGTAGGGTCTGTTTCTACTTGAGAAGTCGCCAAAAATTATACTTAGGAAATTGTATAGCTGATTGGGACTTAATTTCATTGTTGCTGCATCTTATAAAAAGTTGTATCAGCACCCAATGCGGAATGTAAGCTTTTCATTTCCTTTTCTATGTTTCTGACATGAAATTCAGTGGTAAGGATAAAAATACGAGGGATAACATACCTTTTTTTGGGTTAGACATTTCAGAAATAGCTATCGGAGTAGAACCGCTTTCGCAGCTTGTGAGACGCATACACTATATTATTTCACATTATATGCACAGATATATACACATACACAAGTCATAATCTTCATTTGATCTTTGCTAATATTTTCGATGCAGGGTTGGACTCGCAGTACTACCGGTGGTTCCACTGGACATACTGCAGGGATGGTTCGCACGACAGCTCCGACGAACTCGGTAGCACCACCGCCAGCCGCCCCACGCCGCCGTTTTCAACTCACAGAAGAGCAGCGACAGGAGATCCGTGAAGCCTTTGAGCTTTTTGATTCCGACAAAAACGGACTGATTGATGCTCACGAAATGAAAGTCAGCATGCGTGCTCTAGGGTTTGACGTGAAGCGTGATGAGGTGACGCGTCTGATGCAGGACTGTGCCGCACGAGATCAAAATGGTCAGCCCTTAATGGATTTGGCAGGATTCACTGATATCATGACCGAAAAATTTTCCCAAAGAGACCCAAGGCAGGAAATGATCAAAGCCTTCCAGCTATTTGATGAAAATAACACAGGTAAGATTTCACTGCGCTCGCTACGTCGAGTGGCGCGGGAGCTTGGTGAGAACATGAGCGATGATGAGCTGCAGGCTATGATCGACGAGTTCGACACAGACCAAGATGGGGAGATAAATCTGGAGGAGTTCATGGCGATCATGTTGGAGGAAGACGACTACTAATGAGTATCCTAAAACCAAAAAAAGAAGAAAACAGTGTCCAACTCAACAAGAGGAGCGCTTGTGAAATTCTAGAACTCATGGTGAGTTGCTTTTCTTCCCTATAGACGAATAAATTAATACAAATGTTCCATTTACTTTACAAGTTGCTATATATTTTCAATCGTGCACCCTTATTCGTTAGGGTAAAATGTTATTTGGGGCGATAAGTCGAGATGAAGAGCATAGAATAATTCACCTCATTTTATAATAAAATCACAACAAAATATAGGGTGAGGGTAGATTCGTTTCTATTGAATGTTGTTAAATTCATGAAGTACCACAAAAAATTAGTAGACCATGCCCTTTGGTATATATTTTGATTTCTTTTACCGGGTCTTTTTCTAAGAAAATTTTGTAGGAGTTTTCTTTATTCTTTAAGTTGCTTGACAAGATATACACTTTTTTTCTGTTAGTTTGCACTGTCCTTCCTTTTTTTTTTCTAGTCCCCGATGGAGAAAAAGGGAACCAATAATAAGTTGACTCAACTTATTATGAAAGTTATGAAGGGCATCAAGTCGAAGGGTGCGGCTGAATTTTTTTCAGCGAAAAACGATCATGTTTGCACACGTAGATGCAGCGCGGTTAAATGTTGCAAGCTAGTAAAATCAGAACCGATAAATATCGATAAAGGCAATAGAAGCAAGGCACAAAATCTGATCGATTATTCACTAAGTGATTCAGACAATGAGGACGTCCAGTGCATTTCCTCGAGTGTGCTCTCTGATCCTATGCCGTCCTCCTTTAGGCACTGCAACGGCGATGGCCTGCTTTCCAGCTTAAAGGGAGCGGAGGGGACCCCGCTCGGGACCGGGAGCCCTTTTCCGAGCTCCTCCACCTATTTTCATACGACCATCAGCAAGACCGACCCCCCAGGGGCGATGGCGAAGTGTAGGCTCTCCCTCAACGACGACGGCGAGGCCTTTCTCGTGCCGACGGAGGAGTCGAGTCCGTCGGGCCGGCGGCCGGAGCCCCCCGCAGCGGACCTCGCCGGCCGCGTGAGCTACTGGAAGCTGCCGTGGTCGCAGCCGCGGGTGGTGATGTGCGCGTACTGCAACCGCCCCCGCCGGCCGGGCCTGGAGCCGGGCGAGGAGCCCGCCGACGAGGCGAGGACGCCCCGTCACGCGGACGACCTCGAGGAGGCCGTCGAGGAGGGCGTGGGGTCGGGGCAGCAGTGCCACTGCCACCTCGGGGAAGGGGGGGCGCGGGGGCGGGCCGCGAGCCACTCCGCGGCGGACCCCCCGCCGGTTTTCCTCGCCGTGACGCACCCGCCTACGCCGTCGGCCGGGCGCGCGTCCTCGCCTCCTCGGCCTCTCGACGT
>HF955062.1:1240192-1252423 GCA_000582765.1 Phytomonas sp. EM1 | reverse complement strand
ACATGGGGATTAAGATGGAGGCTATGGGGTGGGGGGTGGGTGGGGGGAGTCGTACCGAACGTCCGCCTCGCCTCTAATGGAATGGAGAGAAAAAGTGGAGCGGTTGAGATCATCCGGATATAGAAAAAATAAGCGAGTCAACTCCACTCTGGGTGGGTGAAGGATTTATTTGATGATGTAAGGATTGCAGAGGCGGACCCTGTTTCTCTTCATGTTTCTTTTTGGACTTAAAACCTTTAGATTGATTGCGTAAGATGCCAAATATGGTGAAGTGACGTATCTTTTCAATACAGAGGGTGGTCGCCGGGGCGTGGTATAGATTTAAAGAGATTATAGATTACAATATATTCATTTTCCCTTTTCATGGAGGTAGAGAAAACAGCTATGAGAATGCGTGAAGCAATTGAGATCAATCAGCACATCAAAAACTTATATTTTGAGATACCTATAAATTAAATGTATAAATGCAAGCGTTGCGCGCAAAGAAAAAGATAGTACACCTTTTAGATAGACTTGAATAATGATATTTTGTTTGAATGCGTATCTAGAAAGACTAATAAGATGGGGATGGGGCGAAAGCCTTGGTGATTATTTTTTTGCTTATTTTTTTTCGTTTTTAATGGCTTCATGTCTCTTGTAGCCTTTGCATTTATTATTCTGTTTCTTTTTTGATAACAGGTACACTACCTTTCAAAGATCCCCCTCCCTCCCCGAAAAAAAGGTTTTGCATAACAGGAGGAAAAATCGAAAATGAAAGAGATTTGTTTTTGATTTCTTTTCTTCCCTCAAGCATATTAAGGGGCTAGACTTGCGACCAAGCTCTTGAACTAGTCGAATTCTTTTCTCATTAATCAGTTGGTGCCATAATTGTGCATCCTAATTAACTTACTATATAATTGATAGAGTATGAATTCGAAACGATATCTTAATATGAACAAGGCATTGGCTTCTCGGCTTCTTGATTTCGCTATTTTTGGTAGGAGAAGGGGGAATTCCGCTAGCACATTTAGTTGGTTAGGGTTCTGTTCAAACACATATTTGCATTGTGAAAACTATATTTTAGTTCATGAAATCGATTAGAAATGATTAATCCATTGCTTGCGTGGGATTATGTGGTTCCCAAGAAGAGTGCTTTTTGCTTGGAAGACATGGATGTCGTCACCTGCCGTGAAGCTGCTCCATGCATTAGTAGCAGCGTAGTAGATAGTGTTTTGTACAGCACAAATGGCAATATTGGATTACACCAGCATAGTAATAATGAAGTGGTTTATGCTGAGACGGCTGTAATCCTTAATGGGGCTGGGAATACGATTGAGCCCGAGAACTTCATTCCATCCTCGACCCCAGCTTCGCATCTGCATACTGGATCCCGAATATGTACCATCTTTCTGGATTGTATTGTGGATGGAGAATTTGCCACCTTATCGTCGGTTCCATCGTGCAGGTTAAGCCTGAGGGATGGGACGTACCGTAGTCTAAGTTGTGATGTAATAAACGCAGATGGATCGCTCGTTTTCGACTCTGAATTTACGCGTGTGGTGGATAGCTCGGATCTGAGTGCGTGGAGTGCCCAAATATGCTATAACAATTTCAGAATCAACACACCAACCTCTCTGATGTCGGACTTTGAGGATTACCACTCGGCTCAAACCTTTAAGGGGGGAGATGGTAGCATGGATTGCCTCGACTCACGCGACCATTCTGGTGGTCCTGCAAGTGTATCCAAGTCTTACAAAGTAGAGTTTGTTGCAATTCTGATGGTAGAGCTCGATGAGTGGGAGGTGATCGGGTTGGAGCAGATAGACGAGTTATGGCAGCGCTCGCTAATCTCAAATCAAGTGATTGCTACCACGACCAACGTGCAGTGCGTGGTGACGGATAGCGACATGGTATCCCATCACATTCCTTCACAAATAAAGGTGACAGTGGACGATGACTGCGATGACAGTATGGCATCGCTTTCGATCAACCGCCACGATATGTCATTTGTAAAAGATACGGATCCGCGTCCATTTCCACCATCCACACCCGTGTTCTGTGAAAGTATGCCCATAAACGGCACTCATAGTCATTTAGCTTCCCTCCCTACCTTCGGTCTTTTTAACAGAGGCAAGCGTCGCTTTGTTGTCGAAAAATATTTTTCCTATTTACTCCCTCGGGATAGCCTTCCCACCAGCGTGACAATAACCTTCCAGGCACGTCATAGCGTCAACGTCAAGGGTAACATCAGCCACAGTTTCGCACCTATTTCGGATATGGTGAGGATAAACAAACTATTGTTAGATGAGCTCTGGTCTACCTGCCAGTTGAATCTTGATTTGGAGGAGGAACTGGTTCCAAACCGCACTAAACTCGGTTTGCTATACGCTGCTTTTCGTCTCCATAACATCAGCCAGACTATAAGCAATGGTCTAGGGCTGTCTGGTTGGTCCTGCACTATCAATGATATGGACTCCGATCTTACGCAGTACATTTACTATGGTATATATTATACCCTTGTTGATCCTTGTAGCGCCTTTATCTTACTCAAGTTCTTCTACCGTCTGCTGCCGCAGGCACGTCGCAATGCTTCGGGTACGTTATTCCTCTCCCACGGTGCTTTGTATCCGAGTAAAACGATGAACGGGGGGATCTCAAAGTCCTTCTTCGGCATCTCATCCCCCAAGCGCTACGTGAACTCCGAAATTGGCTACCTCATCCATCTGTACTTCCTTGCGATGGGAAAGATCATGGATAGTGAGCTTGTTATGTTGCTCGAGCTGATGCTGGAGACAGCTCGTGTGTGGCCGCAGCTGGGGAAATGGTCCTACGGGCGCACCGTATTTCGCGTGGATAACTTTTTTGGTATTGACACGTATAATGACTCCTCCCCTGGGAATTTTTATGTCAACTTGTCGGTGCAGCAACACCTGCGACTGGCGGTTCAGCTTTACAAAGAATCGGAGGAATTGCTTGGCGAGAACGTGGTCAAGGCGTTGCTCGAGAAGCTCAATTTAACGCAAGAAGATCTCAAAGAGATGGAGGAGGCCTCGGAGGCGATCAAGATCAAAACCGATCAAAGCGGCGTCTACATGGTACACGACTATTTTGATACGCTTGCGCCATGGAAGGGTGAATGTAAGCATCCGCTGCATCTCAACTACCACCCACTTTCCATCTATCGTCGAAAAGTTGTGAACGTGCCGGACGTGCTTCTTGGCATGTTTATGTACCACGAGCAGTTCGAAACCTACCAATTCGAGCGCAACCTGGCTTATTACTCCCCTCTTTGCACCTTCGACACGCCCGAGTCGCTGGCGTTGGTGGCCATCACACAGTGCCGTGCAAGGGGTAATTTGGCGCGGCCCATCCCACTATTGCGTTCCTTGCTCCACTTGGATCTCGACAACATCATCTTTTCGAACCAGGATGGTCTCCACTTCGGTGCGATGGCGGCCGCGCTTTTATCCCTCATCTTCGGAATTGGCGGGGTGAGCGTGACGGCCCAGGGGCTTCGTCTGAACCCGATCCTACCGGCCTGCACGAGGGGGTACTCCTTCATCGTGCACTGGCGTGGCGCGATCCTTAAGACATCGTTGAATGCGGAGGTGCTAACCTACGAGCTCCTGGCAGGGGATAGCGTGCGGTTTATTCACAGCCCGACGAAGAATCGAATTCACCTGCACACTGGCTTCCGCCGATGCCAGGCGATGGTGCGGTTGACTATTCCGCGTATTAGTCATAACCCGACAGGGGGCCTGGAAGGGGCGGTTTTTCTGCCAGAGTGCTTGTTTGAGAACTTTTACCAGCTGAGCTACCTCGCCTGGTATCGGATTCTCGAGCGTTTCTTTGAGAACTATCGAACCCTGCACCATCGCGACATACCGCCTCTGAGCCCGAGCGAGTTTATCGAAAAGGTGCTGTATCAGTCTGAAGAGAAGGAAATTACTTATATTGGTATCAACAATGTTTTACTTGATCGTGGAATAGTACTCGACCTCGGTGCGCCTAGCGATGCTGAGATTGTAGAGACCGTTTTCGGCCTGGCAAACGCCAAGGTAGCGGAGATGTCGGAGCTTCTCGAGAAGTCATCCCCTCCTCTGAACAGCAACCTTATCCGTCTGATTCAGGGCCTTGCGCAAAATGGCTTGCCTACGTGTGTTGCGACGTACAGCAGATCTCTCCGGAGGCTCATGCAGCAACAATTGGAGCTCTCGAATTGTTTCGTTGCTTACGTTGATGGTGAGGAGGCTCAAGATCAAGGTATCAAAGGGCGACCGCATCTGGATTTGTTTTACTTTGCGGCTAAAAAAATTCATGTGGACCCAAGCCGGTGTATTGTGTTTGCAAGTCACCTGGATCGAGGGTATAACGCTGAGGAAATGGCTAAATTTCGAATGTTCTTGGATGTGGACGATCCATTTGGCAGCAGTCGCGTACCACTTCAGCCGTATCCCACGCTTAGTGAAGCCTACACAGCCAAGTATCAGCGCCAGAACCCCGTGGTGCGTCGGTTGACGCTCAAAAATATCCCCAAAACAATCGATGAGCTGGAGGACTTTATAGATGGAGGCGTTATGGAAGACTCTTTCGAAGCACAACAGCCAGAGATGTCAAAATGAGTTCAAGGAAGTAGACTCTATAATATTTTTTGCGGCCTAAATATTTTATTTGTCTAATCGGATTGTGTTAAAGAATAGTTTATTAAATCATATATCTACCATATTACTTGATGGTTATCCTGGAAAGCCAAAAGTAATCGCAGATTTTCGATTTGCAGATAACTAAATTCACTCCTCGTGTGCATCGTTTATGCTTCATGTCATGTGTTATAAAAAATAAACAAAGTGAGTGTTTAGGAGGGCTGTCGAACAACGTTGAGCATAGATTTTAAATAGTATTATGAATTTATTTTATCAAATCGAAATATTTTTTCGTCTTGCTATTTTGTTTTTGCTCTTAAGACTGCCTTGATAATATCGGTGTTGACAATTCATTGTGCGAAGGAAGAAATCATTTGCAAACGGTTGGAGACCTTAAGGAAACCTTTAGTGTTGATCGTGTGAGTATTTCCTTTTACTCTTTTGATTACTCATCTTTTCGGAATGTTTCTTAAAGGGGTATATTGAAGTTTCCTATTATTTTGTCTTCTGTAGTCTAGCATTACCCACATTCACATACCTCACTCTTCATTTGGCTGACTTTGTAGCGTAATGGGCATTCATACGACTGGGTTGCTGCAGTTGGTCGTCACCCTCTCATTCCTATCCCTCGTCAAACCCTACGTCACCCACCCCCTGGCTACAGTTCCACTCTTAAGCATCTTTCTAGGTCTTGTTCTGCTTTTCGCAATCACGCACGTCTCGCAGGCATTTTTGGCAGATAAAATGATGCAGCTCTACCGATATCGCCGACTTAATTCAAGGGCACACGTTACTTCAATGGATGGCGGAGAGGCCTCGGCGCTGCGATGGTCTAAGGTCTTAATCCCTTCATCGTACGAGGCGTTTTGCCGCGCTAACATCACGGCGAGTACGGTTTACACCTCAGCAATTCTCTGTCTGACAGTTTGTCTTTTCCACCAAACTCGGTGTGCATATCATCTTTACATTAAGCCAATCCTCCGCGATATCGCTCGGATCGACAGGCAGATTTGGGTTGACTTCGAGGACTGGGGGAGTAAGAAGATTCCAAAGCATCAGAGGCCGTGATCAGGCGTGGGGCCAAAGAAAGGGGATGGCTTTTGGGAGGTATATTTTCCTCCTTTCCGTCGTATACATCGGTGGAACGGCACATCACATGGTAGTATACTTTTTTTTTGAGTTAATATCATACGTGTGCTGCCATACGCTAGTACGTCGCGAGGCTGTGTCATGAAGCCAGACGAATCATTCAAGGCCCTTTTGACCCTCTCCCTGCCATGACTTTGCGCTCGATCTACTCGTCGTAGTGAGCTCCCTGCATCGTGCGCGTGGAGGAAAAGTCCACACAAACTTGGCTTCTTATCATCTACTTGATGAATGGAATTCTGAGGTAACGCTGAGCCGTCTGGCCTCGTCAGGAAGTTTAGTGCATTGAAATGGTTAAATATAAGATAGGATTTACTCTTATTGCTCTATTTACACTTTTCTCTTTTGAATACACAATAATGTTGTGTAAGTGTTGATTATGTTTCATTAAGTCTATCTTTTTTTTGGATGCTTTTTTTCTTGGTCATCCTTGAAGCCAAATATGTGTATTGATTTGATTAACACGTTCCAGTGAAGGGAATCTTTCGAAAACTAACGGCAAAATTTATCTGGAAAAATTCTAACTGCATTCTGAAACCATTTCGTTATCTCCTCAAATCAAATGAAAAAAAAAACAGACGTGCCCAATTACAAGAACTTACAAATATAATTTTTCGTGTCTTATTATCGTTGTTATTGTTATTGAGCGAACCTGTGCTATGTAGAGGGTGGGAAAAGGTGATCCAATAAAATATCCCTGTATGAAGTCATTTATTTCAAGCTTCATAGTCTGTATCTTTAGTCCTAAAGTATCCCCGACGTGTGAGATCATCATCTGCCGCCTCCGTACAGTTGGAGCCTGCTCTACGCGTTTCAAGCTGTGGGATAAGGTTCATCAAGCTTCACGTTCATCATTGCGTTCTGTCAACTTCATAACGGCTCGGTATAGTCATAGGTCAAAGGCCTTTCTTCCAGGCTATAGGTTACCCATTTATCCCCCTGGTATTAGTTGTGGATTAGCCTCGAAGGCTTCGAATTGCTATCATATTCACTCTAGTCTACACGCGAAGTCATTTTTGTTGAGTTCTAGCACTCATTCGCAAGCCTTAACAAAATCAGTCCGCCTGTTCAGCAAGCGTTCCAACCCAAGTGCTGCAGCTTTAGGTTCACCATCGGATTTTGAGATACTAGACAAAGTGTTTGGTTCTAAGGGATCGAAAATGACCAATAACCAATCCGCGAAGAGGACAAGTGCTCACAACAAGAGCGCCATGGACGCGAAATCCATCTCGAAAAATGGTGGGAGTAGGAGTGGTCAAGCGCCTACGGAAAATAGTAAGAGGATGAAGTCAGGAGTTGCACGACTGTCTAAGGATCCCAACACAGTTGTTGCGCTACACCCGCAAAATAACCCTCTTCTAACGCTGGATATATGCCTGCGTAAAGCAGATGCACCAACTGGGCTGCTAACGAAGAGTATGGCTCGGGATCAAAATGAAGCGGCTAGCAAAGTGTTAGACCGCATCCGTATGCTTTATGCCCCTGAAAGAGCTAAGGGGTCTAAAGGCCGGCGACTTCAGCGAGAGGATATCCTGAATGATTGTCCAAAGATCACCGTAATGGGGATTGAGCTGTCAAGTGAGCTTTCCGAGTCACCTTCATTCCCAATCCAAGGCCAGGAGGCAAAATCTGATTTGGAAAATAACGTATCCTGCGATACTTTGGTAGAGTTAGACACTGAACTTCCAAACCACATCTTCTGGAGGCATGCCCGTCATATTAAGCTAGGTGGGGAAGAGCTGACGATTAAGTACAACATCCCCACAATCACATCTATAGAGGTGCCTAATAAGTGTTTGGTAGGGTTACCCCTGATGTGTACCAATATTGAGGCAGTGTTCGTACAAAATGAAGAATTGCATTATGAGTGGTGTATATGTGAGCCAGATGTGCAAAATCACCAAGACATTCTTTTGAAGAAAGCTTCTGAAAAGGATTCAGATCATGTTCGTGTGTTGTCTACTGAGCCTGTCTTTATCCCTACTGAGGATCTCATCGGTAAACGCATCCTCTTACGGGTGAGTCCCAACAAAAGTGGTCTTTGGACTCAAGTGGAGATTTCGCCAGTCCAGGAACCACCCCCTGCGATGGCGCGTTGGAAGCAGACAACAGAGTATATAACATCCCCAGCCTTTCGCGTTGTGACCTACAATATTCTCCATGACGACTTCTGTACGTCCAAGTACTCCAAAACACGCATTTACCCTTTCGCGTCGGAAGAAGTACTTGATATCGAAAATCGGATGGTACGCATCTTGCAGGAACTGTTGATGTACCACTCCGACTTGATCTGCCTACAGGAATGTGGCCAGCGGCTTTTCAAACGTTTCCTAGAGCCCGCGATGGGGGCGTGTGGCTATGGCGCCTATTATAAAAATAAGATTGGGAACGCGCAGGAAGGGTGTGTCCTATTCTATCGAAAAGCCCGCTTCGAGCTGGTGGAGCCGGAGACGTTTGCGCTCAACTGGGACACGCTGGGGCGGGACCACCCCGAGCTGGCCTCTCGACTCGACGCCCATGCGGAGCTCAAAGAGGCCCTCCAACGGGTCACTTCCATTGGGGTGGTCCTCTTGTTAAGGGAGATCGCGACGGGACAGGAGGTGGTGTTGGGCAGCACGCATCTTTTCTACCACGCCAACGCGTGTCACATTCGCATCTTACAGGCCTATATGCTGCTCCATCGGCTTTATCAGATGGCGACGGCGGGAATCAAGGAGGCAGAGCTTGCCGAGGGGCGGGGCCGCCGCCGGTCGGTGGTGCTCTGCGGGGACTTCAACTTCACGCACTGCACGGGCGCCTACCGCCTCGTGACGACAGGCCAGGTGGAGGCCACTCATCACTCGTGGGAGAAGGGGCGACTGTTTTGGTGGGGCTGCGACCGACAGCTAGGCTGCAGTGAGGAGGAGCTGCTCGCGTTGAACCCCAACACACCAGCCGCCGCCGTCGACGCAGGGGACCGGACGGATGCTCAGAGTGGTCCCGAAAAGGTGGCGCCCGCAGAAGACAACTCCCAGGAGAAAGGTGAAGCGAGTAAACCATCAGGCGCTGCCAAATCACCGCTCGAGGTGTTTTTTAAAGATGATCTTCACACCCCATTGGCGCTGATAGACGCCTATGACCGAACAGACCCCGCGATGCAATGGACGAATTACACCCTCACTTTTCGTGAAGTCATTGACTACGTTTTCTTCTCTTCCGACAGTATTGATGTGCTACAGACAGTACCTATCCCGCCAGAGTTTGAGCTATCTGAAAATCATGCATTGCCGAATGCCAAATACCCATCTGATCATTTGGCGCTCATTGCTGATTTGATTCTAAAACAGTTATAATAAAAAGGCACTCTGATGAAAGGAATTCCTCTAAGCACTTACTCATGTGCTGCTTTCGTCAGGACTTTTTATGCGTTTACTTGTTGGCTAAGTACATGCGGGGTAGGTTTCTTTTTTTTTTCGGGGGGGGTAGAGGGGGATATTTTACATCTAATAAGGTCCTATGCAAGGAATTATTCAGATACATCTTTGAGTGGGGAAGGAACAAGCAAAGTGGTACTAATACTTTACAATGCTAGAAGGCGTAAGATAGGGTAGAGGGTAAGAGTGAGGCATATAATGCTACAAGAAAAATCACACAAAAGCTCATGAGGCTTTTCTATGTTTTTAAACAAGGTGCACTGGTTATTCTTCCTTTTATTATCTGAAGATTTCACATGTTACTTTTACGTCGTTAACTTTTTGCCAGTTTACGTTAGTCAAGTTTCTTTATTTTGAAACGCGGCTATTATGTTTTCCCTCGTGTTATTTCTAGTAAGACCTTGCTCTCTACCTTCCTAAGAAGGGAGTCTCGTTCAAAAATAAATATTTTCCTTGGAATCCCTTTGTCACGCATTTCTTTATTTTTTCATATCCTTCAAGAGGAAATGTGGAGGCAAAATTCACGTCACGTGAGAAGTGCTACTAAGCCCAAGTAAGCTGTAAACGTATAAATTCCACCCTGTAGGTCGTTGGTCAGTAAAATGACATTCATCGTTAAATTGTCTATTGGAGCCTTGAATAGAGGATTTTAGGCAACGATAATGTCAAGGAGTTGACATGAAATGTAGTCTATCATAATTAAGACTTTAATCTTTCCTAATAAGGTATGAGGAGATCCTATGCAGTGTATTATTTTTTACTCTTTCTATTTTCATGCTCCCCAAAATAGAACATTACCAACTAAGCGCAACAAGGATCACACAGACTTTAAAATGGTACACCATTTTAGAATGTATACGTTGAACGTGTGGTAAAAAATATATTTATTTGTAATTCCGCCTGATACTTTGGTGTTGGCTTCGTTTATAAAAATACATCATAGACTATTTATTCACTGAATAGAACTCACTTCGTGTGCTGATACATGGATCTCTTCAAGCGGGCATCGTTCCGCCATGGTGAGGGCACTATTGATACGTGGAATGACGTCCCCGCGGTGCGATCAGATAGGCCGATCTCGACATCTCACTTAGCCGCGCCGCCTGTCCAAAAAAAGGAGGCACTGGAAAGTTTTCAGTTAGAACCTGATGATCCAAATAAGATGAGACAAACACGAAATCACTACCGATGCTACCCGGACGTTCCATATTATGGCCTTCTGGAAGGTATTGATGTGCAAATTGATATTAATAGCGCCGCAACTTCGTCTCTCACGGATTCCTCGTCGCTTAACCTATCTGGCGTTGCTACGTACATTTCAGAGCTGAACGGAGCCTTGTGTGATGTTGTGAATCGTTATGGGAGTTTTTTCTACATTGGGAATTCTATGCTCCCTCTAGATGATGTTCCACCAGCGAATGCGACGATTCCCAGTACTGCCGCGAAGTCCTCTTCGGCCGCCGCGGGGGCTGTCGCCGGCTCCTCTTCGGGCTCTTCTGTTGTCTACGAAGTCTACCTGCACGCCCTCATAGAGCTCTTCCAGACTATGTCGCAAATTCGCAACCGTTGCTGTGCCTCGAATTTAGCCCCCACCTCGGGGCTTGATGGAGGCCCTGGCGAGGCGCCGCTGGCGTGCGAGCCGCGTGGTGGCGTCCTCCACACCCATCACGTCGTCTACGCCCGCCTCAGCGGCCATCCCACCTTGAAGGATCTCAGCCTCATGCTCGCGATCGAGAGGGGCCGCATGGTGCTCTTCGTGAGCTCGTCCTCGCGCGTCACCCAGGCCTACCTGTCGGAGCAGGCCGAAGTGGTGCAGTTGAAGCTCCGATGGGTCTCCGGGGCGGCTCTGGTCTGGGAGCCGGATCGGTTGCATTCAAGTGAAGTCAACCCCGTGTTGGCGCTCTGGGATGTGCTCATGAATGCGCCCTTGACGGGCCCGGTGGACGCAACGGACCCCACTCTTGCCGGGTCCGAGAAGGCCGTGCAGGAGGTCCTTTTCCATCAGATGGCCGTGGCGTCGCGCGTACTGGAGGGGTTTGGATGGATCGTCCTCTCCTCCCTGTCCTTTTCGGGCGCCCGGCAGGGCAAAGCGACCCTGCGGCTTCAGGACCCTTCCGTGCTGCGAGGCACCCGCGATCGCGACGCCCCGGGCGATGAGATCATCGGCCACCGATATGTCTGGCGGCTTGTCGGCCCGTTCCGAAACGTCGTGTTGCCACATCTTCTTACGCATATGTTACAATGCCTTGTCAATTTTGAGTGCGCAGGGCACTATTTACGTAGCTTTATTGTAAGAACGCGAGGGGCGGACCGGGGGGAGAAACCAGAGCATCGAAACCCCAAAAGACGCGCTGGACCTGAGAGCGATGGTGTGGCTGGATTATCCTATATTCGCTCCGAACGCACTGGGCTGACCACACAGCGAGGGCCAAGCTCGCAGTCATGGGTTGGGTTCAGTCGCCTCAGTGGGAACGCCTGGCTAAGCGATGAGGAGCGGCAACAACTGGGTTTGCTTGTAGTGGACGACGATGGGGAGGTTGCACTTGAATGTGAGTTTACGCTAGGGGAGATACGTTACTGCAGGATGACTCCTATGGACAAGTTTTCAAAGGAAAGTGTAATGAAATGGCAGCTCCGAAAGCGACCTCGCTCTCCTCTTCAGTTGAATGGCGATATGGAGGATCATATGTGCTGGTCTTCTCCATCATGTTTCGACTGTGGGGTGCCTGATTTATTTAGCGTAGGAAACCCTGAAGAATGGGGCCCGTATTTTGATTGGAACGTTTGCGTTACCCGTCTGTTAGATTATACAGATAACGAAAGCGATGAGGACGGCTGAAGGAGCTATGTAGTCGCATCCCTTTCCTCCTTAAACAAATCGGCATTAATGGAAAATTAGAAACATGATGCGCACTATAGCTGACCTTGATGGAGCCTTTTAATACTAGACCCATAAGATGCATTTTCACATTTTCTTTTCCCCTCCTTTCAGCTTAATCTTTGCTATTTTCTTCAGCATATATATATATATATATATATATATAGTACTA
>HF955062.1:1226926-1240172 GCA_000582765.1 Phytomonas sp. EM1 | reverse complement strand
AGCTTAATTACTTTGTCTATTTTCTTTCTAGCATATATATATATATATATATATATATAGAACTTCGAAATGTTTTGCTATTGTTACTGAAAGAATCCTTTCAGACTTAAAATTCTGCTTGTAAGTAATATTAAATAAATGAGCTGTATTGAAACTTTTTTTTAATGATATTATACTGATCCTTGCATTCGCGAGTTTATTTCTTTCCCTTTCTTATTCAACATTCCCCTTGTTATTTTGTAATTCATCGTTTAGCAAAAGAAAGAGTATTTTCAAAAGATGAGAAGTTTCACCCCCAAAGCCTTTTTCGTGTATTTAGTTCTGGCGCTGCTCCTGTTTCAGCCCTTTGTAGCACATCATGCCGCTGCTAAGACCATCGTCGTCGTGGATGTGGACGGCAATACAAATAATTATGTTGCACTCGCGACCATCCTGGTGCATCGCGATGTCGCCGACAACCTACGTCTTGTAACGGTGAATGGAGCAACCTTTGGCTATGCCTCCACGGTTGTACAGAATATCTGCAGTTTCTTGTCACTCGCGGGGAGGCCATCCGTCCCTGTGGCGATGGGGCAGGTATCCGCTTTGGTTGATGCCTATAACTCAGAGACGCATATTGGCGACTGTAAGCGTAAACAAGGCTTTCCAGCTACACCACATGATGCCTCATTGCGTGGAATGCTGTACTCGAAATCCGACGTTACCTCGGCTTTTGGACAGACCTACCAACTTCCCCGTACTGCCACAGAGGCGGAAAACTGCATGCTTACGATCGATAGTGCTACAAATAGCTTCCTAACACTCGTTCGGCAGAGCACCACGGGTGATAAGATTGTCTACCTCCAGCTTGGAAGTAGCACGAACTTTGGAAGAATTTTGGATGCTCTAGTGAACTCGAATATTTCGAGCTCTTTGTTTTATAGCCTCGTGCAGGTCCATGCGTTTGAATCTGGGTACAACGGTGGCGCCGATGGTGAGGCTATGGGCAAGTTGTTGGGCGATAAAAATCTCACGTTATACTTATACCCACCCAGCTTCTACTCACCATCTCCAGCATTTAATGATACCACGTGGAAGCGATTCATAACTATTCCTCAGAGCCCATCGTCTACTGAGTTAGTTAAATGGCTGTATGAAGTACTAGATGCAAAGAAAAAACTTGTTGAAAATCGAGGCAATTCTATGGACTTTTACAACGAATTCGACCTTGCCAGTAGTCTAGTAACTCTTTGTGCTCTGGATGAATCAATTGAGAACCTTTGCAAGAAGTATCGCAATACGGCATCGGCGATTTCGTTTAACTACACTCTTCCCAGTAACGACGCTCGTAATTTGGTGCTTTCTATTTCTGGAAATAATGTGACAGCACCATTTTATTATAGGATCGAACCCTTATCTAGCGTCAATGGTTCTTCCAATCCTGTTAACAACAGAAATTTGAGTTTCTATAACGTATCTGCATCGGTAAAGGTAGACAACGCAGCTTCAAGTTTGGCCGATACGTTTTTGGAAATATGGTTGGTCCTATTGCAATCTTAGAGTTGTTTCATTTTGTCAATACTCTTTCTCTCTTTCTATAATTGATTATTTAATATTTTTACTGCGTTATTTGAAATAAAAGAGAGTAAATATCGAAAGTGTAAAATATTTAATTATTTTTGTGTATTGCTCGAATCAAGTTGTTTTGTATTGTTCGGAGCGTAATTTGGCGTGGTCCGGGGTTTCTACCCACAAAAGCTTTCTTTTTTATCTGTATAAAAGTAAAAATCGATTGAGCTCAAGGCGGGACACTAATCCTATTGCACGCTTTTTAGACAACTGTAGATAAATACGTACATTCATCTATATATATATATATATATATATCACACTCTAAACAGATACATGAATACTAAAATAAATCATTAATGCCTTTTTTTCAATGTGCTCTACATAACCACATGTGCTCTTCTGCGTTTAAGCGAAAGTATCCGACAAACAATATTATTTTTCTACCACATCGTGTATATGTGACTCAAATCGGTTTACGAGCTGTCAGTTCCATCTCGGCCGTTACTACATAGTATCCACCGTCATAGCTTGTCGTCAGCTGTATTAGTAGTCATGTTGTGATAAATGGTTGGCGATAGCCTTTCGTCTTGTATTGAATAAAGTGCTTTGTCTTTTAAATTAGCCTGCATACGCGGTTCCCGCATAGACGAAATAAGGCCAAAATGAAGCCTAGCCGCTTTCTGTTTTTTCCTTAACTGGACATTCTGTGCCCGGGGTGCTGACTTTTTATTCCAATTTTCTCCCCCCCCAAAGCAAAGATCAGTGATGATAGTATTGGAACTCCTAACAGCCGCATAGAGGTCAACTGTAACTTTGAGGCTAAACTGTCTTAGTTGATGCACGGGTAGGGTAAGACCGTATGCGATGAATCCGTTTTATGCATCGGAATAAAAGCCCTAAATGACATTACACCAGGCCATCAGGGGAGTGATCATTGTCATTAACATACTCATTCGTTCTGGAGACTACTCAAAGGAGTGGGAGCTTCAGTTAAATCCATTTTGTTTTCCAATATTCAGTAACTAATCTTACCTTTTTATCAACTCCGCGTTTACTCGCCGGCTTTTTTATCGTTAAACTTTACTTTCCTTCCCTTAACTCAGTTCGACAACATTGTGAACTTCCTTTTTGATTCTTGAAATTTAACTCATACTGTAGGTGCACCGATGCTGTTTGGTTGGTTATTATTTGTGGTTTCTACTATCTTTCTTGACAACTTTCTATTAGCGTTATTACACGGAGTTGACAGTTTCCTATTTTTTTAAATATTGGCAGTAATATTCTTATAAGTTGGGGTCATTTGAAATCACTAACGTATCTTACAGAATTATTTAGTCTGATTGTGCAACAATGATCTGGAAAGCGAGGTGCAAATCGGGGTCGAAAGTTCTTCTCTTCGTATTATTGCTTGCCCAACTGTTGACTGAGGTCCACGCCTTCCCCTTTGACAAGGCATCAGGAGTCACGGAACTCTCCCCCGATACCTTATTTAGGTTTGTACAATCTCATAAACCCACGGTGATTCTCTTCTATGCACCGTGGTGTGGGCACTGTGTAAAATTTCATGATGAGTATAAACAATTTGCTCATGCTTCCAAGGGCTCGATACGCGTGGGCGCGATCGATGCCCATGCACACCCATCTATTGCCAAACAGTTTAGTATCCAAGGCTTTCCAACAATCAACTACTGGAAGATGGGAACGAAGTCGATCTACAACCCTGATGAGTACCGAGGACCTCATACGTCTGCGTCCCTGATGTCAATGATGATAAGCGACATCCGATCCGACCGTGTGGTTCAGTCCGTTCGCACCCTAGAGGATATTCTCGATCTGATCCCGAAGTCACCCAGTGGGAAGCTGACCGTGCTCTTTTCGTCGAAGAAGAAGATTCCACCTATCTTCTCCGTCCTATCCCTCTCACCTCGGCTAAAGGATATGACTTTTGTGTTTGTTCGCGACGACGAAGCCAAAATCGGCTCCAAGTTTGGAATCACACAAATCCCGTCGGTGGCGGTGATCGAACCTTCCGCTGGCGACCCGTCGGGGCCCGCCAAGGCGGTGGTGTACCCCTCCAAGGCGTTTTCCTATGAGGCCCTCGCGCGGTTTGTTCTTTCCTCCCTCAAGGGGAAGTCCTAAAGGAGGGGGTGGTCCCCCTCTTCCCAGCCTCGGTGACGCCGCTCACTACGAGGCCCCTGGGAAACGTCCCCTCGTGCGTGATTGGTCTTGATGCCGCGCTGGATCTTGATCGGGCGAGTCCCTTCTTTCTGCATGAGCCCTTGATGTTCTTCAATGCCTCTGGGAGGAGGGATGGGCCTCGAGAGGTCCTGGCCGTGGTGTTTTCCTGTGTTATGGAAAAGGTCTTTCGATAAATAATCTGTTAAAATATCAGTTTATCGCTATTGCTCTGGCGTCAGACAAAGTTAGGAACTCCGCGTTATGGATTCTTTTATGATATTATGAATACTAACGAACTCACCAGTTTTTTCCAGGGGCTGCTAAACGGTGACCTCAATTTCCAGAAGCAATCGGTTCCATTTTTACAATAGGGTAATCATGTATTTGAATCTGATTCTTTAATGTATCCCAAGTCGATTTCATCGTTTTTCTATTCCTGAACTCAGTTTTTTATACATTGAAATGGGAAAAGCCACTTAAATTGTCCGGCAATTTAAACGTTACTCTTTTTGTTTTGTGTATCGAGAATTTCTTTCTTTTGCTCATTTTTCAGATTCCATGTGTATTACATGCATGTCTCTTTCCTTTTGACCCCTTGCCTTTCAACAACACGAGGTAAGGGCATCCTCGCAAAGTCGAGCACACAGAGTCTTGTATCAATCTTCTGCCAAGTATGAACAGCAGGGATAACAAAGTGTCTTTGTCGGAGCCTGAATCGTAGAGTCATGCATTCCCTATTCCGGTCGTGGAGCACCTACTGGCTGCCACTCTTCTCAAAAAGCATGCATGCTTGGCTCAAGAGGTGGGGGAGGGGTATTGGTGGGCTACACATGTGCGAGCATCTAGATTCACAAGAGAAAGAAATTGTGTTTCATGATTGGATAGTAGGCCAAAACCTACCTTCATTGTGTTAAAGGGCAAGAGATAGATAAAGCAAACAAGAGCAACAGATTCTTTTTATAAAGTGATGCCAGCGAAACCACGTTGGCAATTTAGATATTTCCTGAGAGCCCCTGCTTTAGACCCCGAAATGATCCTTCCCCAATGTATGCATTTTACAAATTTAATTACTTCCTCCTTCCCCTCCAAAACGTGATCCCAGAATTCAAAGTAAATCTTTTAAATAATATTTATATTCTAAGAATAAAGTTAGATAGGCTGCAGAATTTTATTTGAAGAGGCCTTCCTATTCAAATTTAAAAGTGTAAAACAAAGCTAGTAGACTATGGGCATTGGTAACTCCAATTACTTTAGAGTACGTAACAAAGAAAATCTTATCAACGATTTTGATCATATGAATTCACGGAAATTTGCATCTAAATCCAAGTTAGATTCAAAGTCGAAAACATCGATGGAGTTGGACGTCGGCTCTTCCCCTTCAAAACCTATAAAATCTTCTAAAAAAGCTACCGGAGCGACTTCGCAGGCGTCATCGAGCAAAAAAGGAGTAAGTTCCACTGGTAATAATTCCTATGTGCCTAGTTCTGGAGCCCATTCTCCGAAATCCGTCACGTTGACAGTTAATGAGCATAGCCGATACTCTGATGCGTCAGATTCGAGGAAAAATACCAAGCGATCGTTTGGAAATGCGGTTGGGGAGGCGCGATCGGGCCGACTTTCGCGGCGAGCTCAAAATGTTGTTGAACGGGTTGAGGGAATTCTTAGTCGATGCAAGGACTCTGCGAAGTGTAGTGGGATTAAACAACCGAGCCAAACTGGAGGCTCCTTGAAGGCTCAGCCTGGCCTTTCTCCCCCTTCGAAGGAAGATATCGCGATGTACGAGATGTTTGCTTTGTTGCACAGCAGTAGAATTGGTAGTTTTTATGCAAACCACCTGGAGCTGCTCTTGTCTAACCGTTCGTCTGTTTTTACTACTCCTGATTTTTCCCTAGACTGGAGCACGGTGGGCTATCAAATGTGTAGCGCGTACAGCCCAGGGACCATTGGACGAAGTTACCTTACTGTAAAAGATCCCCCTCCTAAGGATTCTGTGTCGATTCTGATGAAAAAGAACTCCCGATTTTCTGATCGTACACGCTCAAGGGATATGTCGAAGGGCACGCAGGATTCTCAGTACGTTCTGAAGGTGGTTAATTTTGTGCTTCGGAAGGAGGTTATGGATGCTGTTATTTCAGAGCAGCAGTTTTTAAAAAATACGTCCTGTGAAAACATTCTCGGGATAGTTGATGTGTTGGGTGATGACTACAAAGAGAATGTAATCATTGTGACGGAGTTTTGTCCGAGTGGAAACGTGTCCTCCTACGCGGGGAAGCTAGATGCGTGTCCCGATAAGCTTCTCCGAATTATCAACGATATCGCTCTTGGGCTGCGTTTTTTGAACTTCAACAACATTCATCATCATAATTTGAAGCTCGAAAATGTGTTGGAGATGCCCAATAATCGGTTTTGTATAGCCGATGCCGGGTTCGCGTCCTTCTTCACCACCCAATCCCCAGAGGCGCTTGTATTTAACGGTGAGTTGGGGTGCCTCGCGCCTGAGGTATTCAATGAAAATGGCCCGTACGCGGATGATACAGTGTATTTGTCGAGTCTTTCTGTAGGCAAGATCGATACTTGGGGGTTTGGGGTGTTCCTGTACTGCCTTGCGTATGGGAAAAAGCCGTTTTCTATTACAGAATGCGACTACAACGCAGCGAAGCAATGTCTTCTGACGACCGACCCTTGCTTTCCCACGAAGCCCTGGCCCTTTGAGGCGGACCTCTCCAAGGTCATTTCACTATGCCTCACGAAGGACGCGGCGAACCGACCAGACATCGAGGAGCTACTTCGCATGCCCTTCTTTACCGATTACAAATTTAGCTCCGGGGTGCAGGATATTTCGCCATTAATCAGGGGAACCCCTTCATTTAACCGATTTCACAGCGAGGCCATGCTGACGGGGTTTTCCAGCATGCACAGCACCACCCATCTTTATCAAAAGAGTGGGTACACGGTGGATCGAGTTCTTGGCCGAGGTACTCAGTCTGAGGCTTTTCTTGTTCATCTACGAAGAAATGCGACAAAGCATTTCACCTTGAAAGCAATCTTCAGATCCATTCACAAGCTTCTCCAAGAGGATATGGACGAGGCTGGCAGAGAGCCGATCTTGAAGCAGCTAGCGTCGTGTCAAAAAATCACCCATCCTAACCTTGTTCAGTATCTTAGCATCATTGACAACAAGAAAGGCAGCTGCTTTGTCATTCAGGAATACATTGAGGGGGATCCCCTGAGCGCCATATTTTCCGCTAGTAATTCTGGGTTTAATTTCCGTAACCAACAGACTCGTCTAAGTTTTAATGCCGGTCATGATGCGTCCAACGACACGGGGATCACCATGGCAAGACTACGAAACCTTCTTTCAGACGTTTTGTGTGGCGTTGTGTGTCTTCATGACAATGGTATTCCACATCTAAGCTTGCGTCCCTCGAACATTCTCTATGATATGGAGTCGGAAAAATTCAAGTTAACCGATTATGGCCCGCTATTCCTCACCTTGGACGAGAACTTAAAGAACGCTGTACAAAACAAGCCGTTCTATCGCCTTCCATCCTGGATTTTGAAATCAAAGCCGGATGATGCATTTATGGTGGATACTTTCTGTGTTGGTCTTCTTGCTGCGTCGATCGTGCCCAAGGTGTTCACCGAGGCGTGGCCTCAGCTATACTGTGCTAAAGGAGAGATACCTCTCTCAGTCGACAGCGTTCTGAAAGCGGTTTCCTCGTCCGACAAGCCCCTTCAGACGAATCTCATTAATTTTATTCATACCGCGCTGTGCGATCGCATGACTGCGAGGCAGCTTCTGCAGCACCCTTACTTTGAGGGCGAGTTTGACAAGTTTTTGAGTGAGCCCCAGAAGGTGGAACTCTCCTCGGAAGATCTTTCACGAGCCATTCTTTCGAAGCCAGAGGAACGCGATGAGCCTCGCATCCTTGAGGCCCTTGGGTGGGTTTCATTCTTGTCAAGTCCCGTCCCCAGTGCTATTGTCGCGGATACAGGTGAGCTGTCGTTGAGCAATGACAAACCGATTATTGTCAACTTTAGGAGCTCTGGACTTCAATGCACGTTATGTCAGGCAAAGATTTCCCTCGCGCTGTACCGTTGCCCTCAGTGTGAAGACTGCATCCGGTGCGGAAAGTGCGCCGTAAACGACAATCATAAGCCCGGCCACCAGCTCATGCCCTTCCTCGTAAATATTACTGAGCACAAAAAGGACGGTAGCGGCAGCGCCCTGCTCTGTCATCCTTGCTCGATTCTCGATGTGCATGCGCTGGAGATGATTGAGATGCAGGCGAACTTCCCTGTCGGGGCGCTTTCAAAAATGGCAAACAGCAAGCGATTCTTGGAGCGATCTCTGGTGCATAGTATGGCCTTCAACCCCCCTAACACTAATGCGAATGTCTCTAGTCGTCATATACTAGATACCAGCTACGCGACTTTTCTCCAGGATTCAGCCGAGGATAGCTCCTCCAGCGCTAGCATCCACGCTTCTTCCTTCTCGAAAAGGTTTTCGTCAATCTTCTCTTCCGACTTTCAAGGGACTATGTTGCAAAACTCTCAATGCTCACCCTTTTTCCTAAACCCGCGGTCCTCCTTTAAGGAGACTGTTATTGGCTCTGGTAACCTTAGGAAAGGTCGAAGTCTGAGGCTAAATTCCCACAACACACAGAGCAGCTTGGAGAAAAACATTTCGCATACGAAGGGTGATGTCAAAGTGATCACTCTACCTAAGGCGCAAGATGTGGAAGACATCACGTGGCAAGAGGAGCTCGAGCGCTGTCGTAGAACAAGCCAAACCGATCTCCTGCTGTTTAATTACGCCTTCACAGAAGTGCCGGCTGAGGTGTTCATGCCGCCGCCCTCACATGTGGTGTATTTGGATTTATCGCAAAACGCTTTAACGTCTCTTCCGGACGAGTTGAGCTGCATGGTACACTTACGTAAGCTTTTGGTTTCTTATAACAAGCTTACAGCCCTGCCAGACACGATTGGAAATCTCACCGAGTTGGAGTTAATTGATGCGAGTCATAACACCATTGAGTATCTGCCCGATACCTTTTCTTCACTGGTCAACCTGCAATCTGTTGCGATGGATTACAACAACTTTAGTGAGATACCACGTTGTATGTTGTGCATCCAACCGCCCAAGGCTAGATCTGGGCAGTATTGGCAACAGGGTCCTTTAGCATCGGTGGCATCCCCTGTCCTTACCAATTTAGGGAACTCCGATTCGCCAGAGCTCAAGGTTCTTTACCTAGCTGCGAACGACCGC
The DNA here is from genome assembly GCA_000582765.1 of Phytomonas sp. EM1. Taxonomy (NCBI): domain Eukaryota; phylum Euglenozoa; class Kinetoplastea; order Trypanosomatida; family Trypanosomatidae; genus Phytomonas; species Phytomonas sp. EM1. The sequence goes on along the minus strand of HF955062.1, from coordinate 1,231,174 downwards.
ATCACCACGTGGCCGGAGATTGATAAGTTTAGACGCTTTGAGGCGCTCACAATCGCCTTGGATAATGAGCCCGCCCTCTACCGTTCTTACCTAACGCAAGGCTTGGAAAGTGAGCTCCCGAACATTACCATCAACTGGAATAAGATTTACCCCGATGAGATTATTCCTCATCTCTATTGTGGGAGTCTTCGTTCGGCTCAGTCGCAGATGGTTTACCGCAAGTTAGACATTTCCTACGTGTTGACGATTGGCCGCGGGTTGATGCCGGTGCCCCCTGACGGTGGAAGCCACAAAGTCATCGTTGTGGATGATATTCCAGGTGCTGATATTTCCTACTCCTTTCAAGAAGCCGCTGAATTTATCAACGAAAGTCAGGCGAAAGGAAAGGGCTGCTTGGTTCACTGCTTTGCGGGTCTCTCCCGCTCGGCGACGATAGTGATTGCGTATCTCATGTCCGAGAAAAAGATGCGGATGGACGAGGCTTATATGTTGACGAAAAAAGGAAGACCAGCGATTTTCCCTAATAAGGGTTTCTTTGAACAGCTAATTGAGCTTGACAAGAGACTCTATCCAAATGCAAAACGCCCGCTCAATATAGAGCAGCTAGAGCGCTCCCCAGAATCTTAGGTAAGAATTTTAAAACAGGGAATCGAATGTTCATCTAACGTTCTACATTTAGCTTTCTTTGCAAGTGATATGGTCATGGCATACTCACGTGTATGCATAGTTTCTTTCTCAGGATGTCTTTATGTCATCATTGCTAGCCAAGATCTTTTATTATTATATTCCCTGCGTTTTTTTTCGCAATCGGTATTTTCTTTATTTTTCACAATATATGTTGGACCTATCCTATTTGACTCGTGAGATTTGAGTACACCAAACTGCACACCGCTACATTCTAATGTATATTATGCTGACATTTGTCAAATATATTTCAATTACTGTTGAATAGCTGATTAATGGTATTTTATTGATTTACTGTGCAGGAACATATCACCCTTCTAGATGATGCCTTGTAATATTTTTTAAAAGTATCTTTTTACACACTTACACGTGTATAATATCTATGTCTCTATATATGTTTTTTTTTCGATGTAAACTGAGCTTTGTATGGATTACTTTTTCTTAGGGTTCAGTCCAAGTTTAACTCCCGTTTCGATATGTTTTTCCGTTGCCTTATATGTGTGTAGAATTTCATGTTTCTCGTTGAGATTCACTTTAATACTCAAAAAAGTGCGTATAGGGTAAACGATTTCTAGAATGGGGGAGGAGGATTGAGGATTGTTAGATTTGCTTTCTAAGCAAATTATTGTATGGCTAGTTTACATATTTACTTTTATTTGTGAATATTAGACATTTTCTATATGCACACAAAAATGTAGCACATGAGCATGCCTATGTTTTATACTTATTTACGGTGATATTTTTTGTTTGATAGAAAAAAATTTCAGGAGAACTTATTCCTTTCGTGTCGCCAAGTTGCGCTTTTTCGAAGCAGTAATAATTTTTTCGTAATTATCTTATGTAAGCGTGGAATAAATATTATTGTTCTAGACTTATGACTTTTTTTCACTATTCTGCGCAATAATAGTTTTTTCACATTGTGATGATCATGCAAGCAATTCAATCATATATCATTACAGTATTTCTGCATGCATATACATACATATATATCTGTGTGTTCCCCAACAAAATCTTTAAAACGCAGACATCCTTTTGTAAACTAATGACTATTTTTTTTTCTGGAGTTTCTTTTTTATATTATCGCATTTATTTTGCTAATATAGCCCCTCGCCTGCCTTTTCCCTCACATCATCACAAAAGAGTTTAGTTCAGCGCAAGTGCTTCTTTCCTCTTTTCGCATTGTCTCCCTTTATTTGTGTGACGTGATTGAATGTCGAGCAACTTCCACATAGGATTACCATGGTCTCCCGATAACTTCCCGATTGACGTCTTATCCTACGATACAGCGCTGGAGCAGCTCCTACGCGCGAGCGTAGTATCCGACGACGGTTTGATGGATTACGGGCTCAGTCAAGCCCTGCGGGGATTGTGTTTTGCCGTCAAAAGTGCCTCTCGGCCTCTTCAAAAGCCAGGCTCCGCCCTTCATCTGGAGCCTTCATCATCCTCCAACGCCCTGCTTTCAGGCGCGGGGTGGGTGCGGGGTTGCGAGGCGGTTTTCGATCTCATGTGTAAATCCGCTGTGGCCGATCCTAGGCACCTCCCGACCGTTTCCTACCTCTCCAGACGTCTTTTATCGGATGAGGTCTCCAGCTTCGGGGAGGGGAATGAACGGCCGTGCTGCACGCGGGAATGGACGCAGGTGCTTTCGTTGGAGACCCCCATCCCAACGTCGTCGGAGGCTTGCAACGCCCTTTCCACGCACAGGGAGGTTTCATCGGGGGCGAAGTCGTACTTTTCATCCCATTTTAACACGGATCGACGCGTGCAGCTGGGGTACCTGCGGATGCTAGCGGGAACGCTTCGCCTCATCGCCACCGATCCCACCCCGCGCTCGCATCTTTTTACCGATCACCTCAGCCTCGTACGCGGGATCGTGGAGGAGGTCCTTCCACGCGTTTCGAACCTCGCGGAGGCGAAGGAGACTGGCAATTTACATCCCGTTGTCGATCCCCGCGGTGGTGGGATGATCACTGAGGGTGGCTCGCATTCGTTTGCGCTCCCCGACGCTGGCGAAGCGCGTCCGTCGAGGCTGGCGGTGGAGGCGAACCACTTTGTCATCCACTGTGTGCATTGGCTTTGCACGGATGTGGTGGTGGTCTACCACGCTCTGCGGGATGGCAACCAAAAAACACGGAAGGTGCTTGATCGAGACGCCCCTTTGATGCTTTGGCGGACGGTAACCTTAGCGCGGAACGCTCTTCGGCGCGGTCTTTCCTGGATTCGATACGAAATGGAGTCGATTTGGTTGAAGACGGCGGCTATGGTGCCGCCCACGCAGCGCGTGCACGCAGGTAGTGGGGTTCTATCCTCTTCTTCTTCTTCGAAGAGCCCCTCCTCGAGCGCGTACTTAGCGGGATCGGAGGCCGCGGAGTGTGGCCTTTTAGAACAGGTTTCCCGCCACCTCGAGACGACCATTACGAAGGTGTTGAAAGCGCAGGAGGAGCTCGACTGCGCGCGCGCCGCTGCTGCGAGGCGCTACGGCGAGGCTTCCAAGGATTACATCCAGATGAGTGAGGTGATGTGGGCGAATACCCTCCGTCTTTGTCTGATGCTGCAGGGGCTTACCCGATCGTGGATGGGGATCCACGGCGGGCTGGGTATCTCCAGCACCGACGCCGGCTTTGTGATGGAATCGAATAAAGACGTCCTGGGGTATATCGGAGCCTGCGTGGGATCCATCCCGTCGCTTGAGGGCCGTAGCGAAGACGAAGCTTACCTTACGCAGGCCTCTCATGCCCTGCTATCCGCACTGATCGCCTTTGCCGCGGCCGCCCCGCTGAGGTGTATGCAGGCGAACTTATGGATGTCGGATCCGGATTGCACTAGACAAATACACGGGATTCTCATGCAGAGGGTTTTACGTGCGCGAAATGAGCAGCTGCAACAAATGGCCGCGCTTTTGGCCGGATCGATCCTGCACAGCACGTCCAGAGATCTGTCGATGCAGCTGACCTCCGAGGTATCGAATCAGCTCTTGGACGTCCTCTCCGAATCTCGGGATGCGGCATCGCACTACGCGATCGAAATGCTCACCGTGGCGGTGGTGCAAAAGCCGCACGCCCTGATTCCCTCCCTTTTTCGTCTCCTCGAGGTTGGGAGCCCCTCTACGCGGCGGAATGTGTTGGATGTGCTCGCGGCCCTTCCGAAACTCCCCTCCTCTCGGGATGCCCTCGCGCTCGACGGCGGGGGCGGCGGTGGCGACCCCGCCTTGGCGGATTCCCGCGCGCCCGCCATCCCCTCCCCACCCGCGAAGGATCCCATGCGGGAGGTGCTCCGACTCCTCGCGGAGAACCTCCTCGCGCAGTTGCACGACGAGGAGCTGCTCATTCGCATGCAGAGCGCGGCGTTGTTTGGCAAGGTCTGGCCGGAGGACGTCCTTGAGCCGCTGCTGAATCTTTTCTGCAAAACCGACCCCACCGGACGGCGGCAGTCCGCGATCCAATCCAGCCTCCTCGCGGTGATGCAATCGCATGCCGAGGACGCCCACGTCGTGCGGATGCTCCTGCGGGAGGCTTTTCGCGCGCTCGCGACCGGCCCCTCGCCGGCGGGCGGGATTTCCACCCC
>HF955062.1:1212753-1226507 GCA_000582765.1 Phytomonas sp. EM1 | reverse complement strand
CCCTTTTCGTCGCCTTCTTCTTTCGCTTCCCCCCTGCCCCCGCCGTCGTCGTCGGGTGGGCGGAAGGAGGGGTCCGTCGCGGCGTTGGTGCGGGATCTTTGCAGGGGGTGGGCGGCGTCGGTGAAGAGATGGCGAAGCGACGCGCATCTCGAGCCTTTGATGCAATTTCTACGCACCATTCCCGCCACCTTGCCGGAGGCGCGGAAGTGGTACGTCGGGCAGATGGCGGCCTTTTTCGCGTATTTGACCTCTCGCCCGAAAGGTTCCCCGGAAGGGGGGGCGGTATTCCCCAAACAGGTTATGCTGGAGGCGTTTTACAGGACTTTTTTTACCCTAACTACTGAGGAAGTGGGCGGTGAAGGTGGGTTGGCAAACCCCAAAGCGCAGGAGGACGGCCCTCATTCATCCACGTCATTAGAGAATCAGGGTTCATGGGTTGATCTGTTGAAAAGCCATGCTAGGACTAAATCGGGTGCGCACCTGAATGAGGCGCTTCAGGTGTCTGATAGAGAATACCAGACGTTACTACCCCTTCTTCTCCTGAGTAACTGCTCGCGTGCGCTCTTTGTTACCCCCTCAGACTCCCCAGCGAGTTCTTCCGCGGTAAGCAGTCCAGAACATGATGCTCAAGGGGACTCTAGCCAGATTATTTTAAGCAAAATATGGTCCACTCTTTGGGTTGCACTTACCGATGAGGTCTGCATTCGATTTTTGGAGGAAGATCGCACTATTGTCCATTTGTTGCTCGGGGTAATGTGCCATTACCCCGCCACCGATTTATTTCGCGAACTCCAAATTAAAATGGCATCATCAAACACCCGCGATCAACATTTTTTATCACGTGTGCTGACATTTTGCATATGCCATTACTCTAATAGCTTTCTCACCTGGTTGACCTCGCGGCGCGGTTCACTTGAAAAAGAAAAATTTCCAACAGGAGGAAGTAATGGGATAAGTCAGGCTCGAGATCTCAAGGATGATATCATGGGTGAGGAACAACTGGTTTACAATGATATGAAGGCATGCATAGGCGCAGTGAATCATTTGGACTGCATAATGCAAACATTGATTTTGCCTTGGGTGATGAAACAGACTGTGGAGCCACAAGAAATCTCGAACTCTAGTTCAGAATACAGTGTTAGTCAACGACTGTATTTTAGTGCAATGGATGCATGGGGTTTGCTAACCTTAGCGAATCTTTTGGATAAAGAACTAGTGGGGAAGGCGTGGTCCACATGTGCGGTGTACACCTATGATCCACTGAACAAGCTAGCGGATTGGTATCGACATGAAACTCAGAGGATCGACCATGAGAAAGTGGAGGCCTCCGCGTTGCCCAGCCATGATGCTGCCGTGAAAGAAGAATGCATTCAGTTGAAGAGGTACATGACTATGATTTGCATCCAGATTCATTCGAATGCTCTCGAATATTTATATACCTCCCATAATAACAGCCGAGCTCTTCTTTTGAATTGGTTTGCGTGTTACCTCCGACCTTTGATTGAACTCGCTAACGCGGTGTGTGCATCCCCGAAGAGTGGGGCGACCTATCGTTACGTGGAGGCGTTTGAGTGTGCTCGATTACTGTGTAAGGCTGCCATAATTGCTGCTAAATATTTTAGAAATGCATCATATCCAAATAAAAAAAGCGGCGTCACTGAGCCTCGGTTCCAAAAACCGGTGTCTACCTCATTGGGAGGAGATTTAGGGCCTGTTGTGAATAGCCAAGCTTCCGAAGGAGCGTTCGCTGGATTCCTGGAGCAGCTCCCTCTCGCGGATCGTGAAGCATTGCCGAATTTCGCGTTAGGTTGCGTTCGATTCAAACGATCATTGGAGATCCAGTCAATTGGTGTGCGTTTGCTTTCTCTGCTGATCTCGGAAGCACCAGAAGTACTTGCCGCTACCAGAAGTGACGGGGATAACAACCTTCTCGTAACAACTGCGTTGGCATTACGCGAATTCGCTTTTATTCATCCAGACAAACAGACAAGGGAACTTGCAGAGCTCGCACTGAATACCTTTTCAAGCTGGGAAACTTTGTAAGGCGTCCTTTTGCACTGGTTATGCTATTAAGACGTTCGTGGAAGTGCAGTTGTATTTTCACCCATCTGTGCTGTTTACTTAGCTTTACTTTATCCTCTCCAGGATAAAGTACAAGGCTATACATATTAGGAATCACTTCTGATCTCCTCCTTTTGGCCTCTAAAATCGTAAACCTTGTCCTTTTGCTACCCTCTCTGAGGACTTTAAAGATTGCGAGAGGAAAAAGTACGCATACCCTTAGCTTTCATGTTCTAGGTTCCCGAATATTCTAAATTGCTCCCTATTATTTACTCCATAATATTGAAAAACGTATTCTGATGCTGATATCAAGAGATAGAGGTGGGTGGCGGTGGAAGGGGGCTATCGCCGACCGTATCATTGCATTCGCTTTTTCTTCCAAAGGGTTACAACGAAGTCTTGGAGGAACGGTTGAGCTTGTTATGGTTGACATTCTACATCCCTTTAACACTTCTTCATCTTCCTCTTGGGGTTGAATACCGTTTATTTGTTTCACTGATTATCAAATGAGAGAGGTATCTTTGAATGAAACTTTTCTATACCACGGTGTGTAAGCATAACTTTAGGCATTTCTTTGTCCCTAATTTTGTTTTTCTATTTCAAACATACAACACTTCATTACTTTTTTTTTTTATTAGACGTTTCAAGAAATCATCCCCACCAAACTAAAATCTTGGGAGAAAGTGTGTGGGTTCTATTCAATTGAATCTATATGAGCTGATTCAATGCACATCTGGTATGTGTTACGGAGCTCCCTAAAATCTAAAGTGGACTTGCAAAAAACACTTCTTGGTGGGCAATGCTTTCGTTGGTTCCCAACTGCGTGGAATAGCTATGTGGGCACCGTGCATCACCGTGTGTATGAGCTGCGTTATGTAATGGGCACAACAACGATCGAAGTGGATTTTAGCAACAGCAATCACCATTTCAATGCGTTGACAAAAGGCGCATGCAAGATTGGAAATGAAGGAGGTTGGATTGAGTATCGAAGGCTCTACCCGTTAACCGCTCAGTCAAAATCCGATGGTAGGAAAGTGAAGAGAAGTACTCGATCAAGCCTGAAAAAGGAACCCTCAAGTACTCCAAACGGAAAGGAAATGATGTTTAACGACGAGGATGAAGAGTTTCTGTTATACTATTTGTCTCTCGACGTGGATATGCCTGCTCTTTGGAGCAGGTGGACGAGCAGGAATCCCATGAAGGATCATCCCCTTGTTTCTTACCTCATTTCATCTACCGTTGGGGCGTTGAATTCTTCAGAGCCGGGCAACAGTAGCCGTGACATTGAAAAGATAAAGAAGAAGAGGGCGAAGCTATCGCCAAGCGCCGATCTGATGCCCGCTAGCCTTGACCTCCCCGTGCGAGTCTTACGCCAGGATCTTCACGAGACGCTCTTTTCTTTCCTATGCTCACAAAACAACCATATCAAACGCATCACGGCGATGGTTGACGCGCTCTGCACTAACTACGGTGCATATTTGTGTAGTTTTAATACCGTTACAGGGGAGGTGTGCGGTGGGAAGCAGCGACCTCGCGATGCATCTCAGAGCTCTGATAAGGATAAGAACAGAGGATGTTGGCTGCATTTGTACAGCTTTCCAACAATTGAGCAACTCCATCGGGCGAGTGAGGAACAGCTCCGCGAGTTGGGGTTGGGTTACCGCAGTAAGTACATTATCGAGGCCTCGCGACAGATTCGATCGGCGGCCCACACCCCCACCCCACCGCCTTCCTCAACGAAATCCGCCACATTGTGTGCTGTGAAAAGGGAATCCACTTCCAAAGTCGGCGTATTTGCTTCTCATTTGCAAACTACACTGGATGAGCCCTTTTATCAGCGTTTGCTTTCTCTTCCGGAGTGCGCGGCGCAACGGGTGGAATTGATGACGCTCAGAGGCGTCGGACGAAAGGTCGCCGACTGCACTCTTCTCTTTGGAGTGGGGCATATGGGGCTCGTTCCGGTGGATACCCATATGATGCAGATCGCCGCGGAATACCTGGCGCCGTCGGAGCCAACTTTGGGAGATGAAACACCAAGCTGGATGCGGGTGCTTTCAGAATGGCGTCTGCAGATCAATCAAAGCGCGAAGCCCACTGGACGAAAAAGATCCAGGGAGGAGGAAAAACAAGTGAAAAATATAAAGACGGTCGCGCTGCTTCCGAAGCATCACGACGCTATTCAGGAGGGCTTTCAGGCACTTTTCGGGCCCTACAGCGGATGGGCTCATAGCGCCTTATTCTATGTGCGTATCCAATGAGGCCGTTTGAAATCAGGAATTTTTAGCGTTTTCGGTGGGTGAATCACACACTCACAGACGAAATGATAAAACTGAAGACTAGGGTGCATTCTGTGGTAGCTATTTCTGTTTGCGCGTTGTCGACGAGGGAAACTGATCGAGATTACTAGGCTTTACGGGATCTTATTAATATCAAACAAATGTCACACGAACTCATTCTTCCTTTCTAATCTTGGAAATTAATTTCCGACATTATCATTTCTTAGATTCTTCACTACTATTTGTATTATTGCAGTTACTAATGGATCATTTTTCCCGATTTATCTACTTTGAGTTCAAGTCACTTTTACTTTGTGATTTCTCTTGGCTTAAGTTGTCCTCTAGACTGCGGGCAATGCTCTTATAACTAAGTTACACGATCATTTTTTTTTTAAACATTATGTTGACGGATTAAAAGGAATTGAAATAAAGGAAAATATAGTGAAAATGAGTTCATTATGTTTTTCATTCACTTCTCCTTTGTAATATATCAGAGAACCATAGTTCCAAATTCAAAAAAAAATTCCTAATTACGAAAACACGATCGGGTATAGTGTGTTCTACGATTGAATTACTGAAGGCTTTCGAATGTTGAGAAAGCATATTTGTCACGTACTTAATCTCATTTTTTCGGAGAGGGAGCATTTCCACTCTTTCGTTAGATATCTTTATGCAATTGCATAGCATGAGACCATAGAAGCAACATTAAGCACGCAACTTCAATGACAGATGAAGAGAACACCTACGATTTGCTACGTTTTGTAGCCCTTTCAACAAGTGTGCATGCCGACGCGGTTCAATGCGCGGTCGATGATTTGCAAAAGGTGGTTCACCAGAAGCACAGCGAAGAGGCGCTTTTGAAAGTCTACGAAAAGGAGCTCAACGAGTTAAGTGAGCAAAGTAAAAAGCTTCATGTGATGCATCGCTTAGTAACCGTATCCCGTGAGGAGCGTCAGAAAGGGAAACCGTTGCGAGCGGCGGGATCGGAGGTCTCATATGGGGGGTCGGATAAAAAACATATTCAGAGCACGAGACGCCCCAAAGGAGTGCATCCGGATACGCGATGCCGCCCGAAACCACGCCTTGCTCGCCCGACAGGCGAGGTGACGCCTTTTAAACCGGGCGCCGACGATTCCACACCGACCATCCCGGCCGAATCCGAATCGATCGCGCAAACCACGCTCGCCCTCGATGCCCAACTTGCGCACCTCAAGCAACGGATGGCGGAGCTCGACGCGATGTCGATTCACACCAAACTGACGACGTTGGAATCGCTGAAGCGGCAGGCAAGCGAGGTCGACGCGGCAGCGATCCTGCAACGCCACGTTTCCGCCTTTGAGTTTCCGCCAGAGGTAAGGCGTCTTTGGGGGGAAAAGGCGGCCGCGTCGTCGTTCCCCGCCGCCAAGCCGACGCGGCAGACCCCCTCGATTCGAAAAAAGAACAACCTAGGCGATTTCGCGCCCGAGGATTCGAATCCCGTGGTGAATCTTCATACGATTGATCCGTTAATCGATCGAGCATGCCGTCGTTTGAATGCGCGCTACCAACACATCCTCGACGTCCTCGCGACGAGCGGGGAGACCCTTGAGGACGACGCCCAACGCCTGCTTGAGCATCTTTTGTACGCCGAGAAGCTGGAAAGCCCCGATAACGACGACGTCGCCGCCGTGCAAACGTTACAGGGGCTTCCACTCGAGGCTTTCACCGCGCACGATGCGCGGGAGCGTTCACGTTTCTCCGCGGAAGCCCAGCTCGCGGAGCGTTGCCTTGGCAGACCTCAGACGGTGTTGTCAAGGTTAAGCTACTGCGCGCTGCCGATGGCGTGGGAGACGACGCGGCGGCTCAGCGAGACGCCTTTGGAGTCCTTCCTTCCGCCCGCGCGGCATATCCTGACGCCTCGTTTTTCATTCACGAACCTATCGGAGCTGAATCGGCTAGATCGGCTTCGCGTGCATGCCCAACGACTCTTCCTCATCCCCCTTCTAGGGAACCGGCAGTTGGTGGAGGACATGCTCCATCACGAGGGAGGCGCCCTCCCGATAGAGCTAAAGGAAAAGGCCATTCTCGACGTACGCGCGGCCATAGCCGACGCTATGGCATCCCAAGAAAAGCCACCCGCGTGGATCACCACCGTTGCCATTCAGCCCGAGCAGCTTGAGTGAAGACACATGCAGGGATAGCTTGGATGAGGTTGGGAACGTCGAAGCGGGATCTGGACTAAAAAAAAAGAATATTACCCTTTGTTCTTGCATCTAATCAGTAATTTGTGTTTTTTACAGCTAAATTGAATGATATATTCATTGACAGAGCAACATCTCCTACTTTCCATGCCATTTTGGCTTTTTCTGTCTTACCTTTTAGTATTTAGGAACCTTTTTTTTTGATCTTCCAACACTAAGCATCCCGAAATTTATATTTAAGTGTAATTTATTGGACTAGACGCGCCCCTGTTTTACACATCACTGTGAATCAATCTTTGAGTTAATTCGCATATTTGGAACCAAAGGTAGCTACATAAACAAAAAATCAACGATATTACGTCTTCCACTTTATTATTATCTTGATTTGTTTACTAATATATTATTTTAATTTCTCTTGCTGTACCACACCAAGTATATTATTATTATTATTTTTGTTGTTAATTTATTTTTAGTCTCAGCTCAATTTGGAGGACTCTCCTATTTTGAGAGTCTTGCTTACTTCAAGTACAATTGATATATGAAGGGTCACCATGTATCCAAACACAACGATAGAAACCTCACCAAATGCCTTCTATCAATAAAGCTGGGCTTTTTCTTTTTCATTTTTTTATGGTGCAGTGTGATGATGGTAGGCCTGGGCGCCGCACACTCTACAATGATGGACGATGTTCACACTGCCCACAAGGCCGTCGCGACTCACTACAGCTTCCACCCCCGCAGCATGTGCTTTTTTCTTCATGAAAACGGTTTCTTGTCCGCACGTGATCTTGCCAATGGCGATCTAATCTGGATGACAGACACCCACGGCACCGCAGTGGATACGAAATTCGACGCAACCCCATCGAGCCATACCATCTTAAATGATCCCTTTGCCTTGCCATTTATTGTCAAGGGAAACCGTCTTTTCACACGAATCCCAAATCATCACAAACATAGCTCCCCATCTTTCCAATCAACGAAAGATGGGATGCCAAATATGCCAACAGATGCGTCATACAACGGTGATGCAAATCGTTCAAAAGGAGCGCCACGATTGGATAGCTATTCAGATGAGGATGGCATCGACGAATATTTCTTTATGAATATCTCCACCCTTTTGCGTCGCTCCCCGATAATAGTGAATGGGACGGATATCTACGTCACCACGTCCTTCACTATTGCTGACATAGATATTAACACCGGTGATTACTTTTTAATCTCATCCTCGGACCCCAGATTCGACAACAAGTTCGCTCACGGCTCGCAAGGATTCTTCTCCAAGTTTGGGAACGGCATCCCTTCGAAACGGCATTCCACTCCGTCTGAAGACCAACCCACGAGGGACGGGGAGGCGGTTGGGAGGGGGAAATTTAGGTACGTCCCTGCTAATCCCCCACTCCCTCGCAACCCCTTCTTACCGATGTTGCACATGGTTCGCTATAATATTCACATCCACGCGTACAAGCTGGGCGCCTACAAGTGGTCCACCACCTTAACGCAAGTCCGATTTACCGAACGCAGCCTTTCCCACATTTCGGGGAGCCCTTCCGAGGAGCACAACCCGCGGTTTCTTTCGCATATGATTCAGGATCTTTTTCAGTCGGGCGACAGCCTCGAGAGAAAATGTGGCGACACGCAGATCCTGCAGATGAAAGAAACCCCTCTGACGAACGAAAAACCGATGCGCATGGGCGATGCTACGGATAACCGAGGTGGCGCGAACCTAAGCGGCGATTTTTTTCAACCCCTTCCGACCTCATCGGCCGGAACCGGAAAGCTGCTCAGCCAAATCGCCTTTCGGGAAGTCAACGCCACCCACGTTGCGCTGTGGAATCGCCGGGGTCGGGTGGATTCCTGGCAAGCCAAGATCCTTTCCCAACCCACTCCCGACCTCGATCACGTGAGGATCGGAAGGGAAGGGGAGAGGGAGGGGTTGCCTGTAACTCTCTCCGCGGACCTCTCACCAAGGGTGGCGGCCCCTCCGAAGATGGGGTATCGCATCGTCAGCGCGTACCTGTGGATTCGTGGGCAACATACGATCCATCGGACAACGTTGCTGCGATCCTGCGAGCTGCCCGCGACTCCTCTCAGCCACCCTCGCGCAGCCCTGGGCCGCTCGTTGGAATCTTATCCCCGCCAGGGTCATCTTCTCGGGGTTCGGCCTCATCGAGAAGGGGGAATCTCCTCCGAGGCCTACACGGTCTGGGGAGACGACGTCAACGCGGAAATGGTCGAGGGCGAGGATCTCGAGAACTACTACAACCACACGATGGCGTGGTATAATGAGATCTTCTTCCCGTCCGCCAAAAATCAGCTCTCGGAGGCTTCCCGGAAGATCTCAAATGGGATGGTGATTTGGGTGACCTGGCGGATCGTCGTGGCGCTTTCGTTTCACGTCGCGTGTTTCGCGTGTTCGATCGGCTTCTTCTGCGCGGGCGTTCCACCACGCGGTCGGCTGCAGCGGGCGTGGGCGCAGGCCGATCGGAATCGCACCGCCGGGCCGATTTCGCACCCCCCTTCGACGAGGTTAACCGCGCAGGACCTCGTGGCGTTGCCCTCCCTCGTCGACCCCGTATGGAAAGAAAGCTCGTCGACGAGGAATCCCTCGTTAGGGTCCTCCGCGAGGCTGCGGCTGCGGAATCCGATAGGCCTCCCTCGCTCACTGCACCCGTCGGATAGCCTGATGAGCGATGAAAGCTCCTGCGGGGGTTCCTCCGCGGCGCGAAACGCCCCCCACGGCAGCTTCCCCGGTGAGAATCCGAAATCCCCGGAGAGGCATGCGGGGCCGCTGTTGAGGCTGACCCCGCTCGCCTCCAGCACGCAATCCGCGCGGGTGATTGGGAAATCGAAGATCACGAAACAAAGCGATAACCTCGACGGCTACGAGGAAGGGAATACGATCAGCAGTAGCAGCAGCGATGACGGGTTGGCGGATCTGCAGGTTTACCTCGAGCGCGCCCGCATCCACACGCCCTCCCTCCGGACGACCTTAAGCCACTCCATCACCGACTCCGCCGGGGGGAGTATTCTGGATCCTTTACAAACGGGTAACCGGGACGAGAACTCGTCGTCGTTGGAGGGGCGATTATTTCAAGAGCATTTTAATATTCTGGAGAAGATCGGCCACGGCGCGGAGGGCTCCGTCTTTCGCGTGGAGCATCGCTGGACGCACACGTTATACGCGATCAAGGCGATTCAGGTAGATGCGCAGGGGCAGGATCGGGTCGTGCGCGAGGCGGTGCTGCACAGCTCGTTTGATCACCACAACGTCGTGCGCTTCTTTTTTTGCTGGATCGAGGACGTCCCGCTCGCCATCGCGAACGAGCTGCAGTTGCTGGATCACGACGATGGGATGGATACCATCTCAATCACGAACTCGGATGATCAATCCGCGCAGAGCGCCCTTGAGGATCCGGGCACCCCTCGTGGGGGACCGCAGCTCTCGCAGACCTATCGAATGCTTTTCATCCAGATGGAGTACTTCCCGCGCGGGACGTTGGCGGATGTGCTGCGATCCAGGTGCGGCTTCCGGCGGCTGGATAACCTGCGCTACATGAAAAATATCGCCGAGGGGCTTTCCTACCTGCACAACGCGCAGAACGTCGTCCATCGGGATCTCAAACCCACCAACATCTTCGTCTCCAAGGATGAGGTTCTGAAAATTGGCGACTTCGGACTTGCCATGCGGCGCGATCCGGCCTCCAACGGGGCCGCGGGGTGCCCGACGGGCCTCTCCACCGGCGGAGTCGCCATGAATCACGAAAGGTCCATCGCGGCCGGTAGCCCGCTCTACTGCAGCCCTGAACAGATGCGTGGGGATGCCGTGAACAAACCATCGGATCTTTTCTCCCTCGGCATCATCGCGGTAGAGATGTACTCCTTGTTTAACACGCAGCACGAGCGCATCCAAGTCCTAACCAAGGCCCGTCAAGGCATCCTACCGGATGAGCTCATTGCGAATTACCCGGAGGAGGCCAAGCTTTTCATGGAGATGCTCAAAGAGAGCCCTTCACAGCGGCCACCAATACGGAAAGTCATAAAAATTCTTAAAAAAATATTGTATGATGCGGAAGAAGAAAGTGATGGGTACGACCAGGACTTCATCACCGCTGATGTCTCTCTCGTCTACTTGAACTCCTTTGAACCTCAAAGCAGAGTCGTTGAAGCGTAGGCTTTTAAAAAACGTCGGCACATTTAAAGGGGGAAGTTTTTATACCTCAGAGTGTTCTTTCCATCACAAGCTCCATCGATTTCTTGAAAACGTTTCGGTGCTACGAGGTATATGAACAGAGTTTTGATCTCTAGATTCAGCTATCAAACAAGATATTTGGACGTTAAGATTCTCGAAGAAATGCTTTTATTGTCATTATGAATATAATAAAGCTGATGATGACGATCTGACTCAGTCTCTAAAGTATTGAAAATGCAGAGATTCATCGGTGTGCGAGATAGCAGATTCAATCGCGATGTTGTTTATGGAAAAAAAAAGAGCTTAACGGTATGCAATGGCGAGGAAAATTAAATTTTTCAATATACTAGCAACGCTGGTTCGCATGACGACATTGGGCGCTTGAGGACGAAATGAATAAGGGGGATGGGGCTTCGACCTAGTTTCTTATTCAAAACGGAAAGAGCATAAGTGTTACGTATAATTAAAGACCTTTTAGTTACGCAAGCGCGCCCTGCTCCTTTCCACAATGCTTTTGGGTAAAAAGCAAACTTTTAGTCTTAGTCGGCGTCCTCCTCACAGACCACAAAAAAAAAAAACTATTAAAAAACGACTTATTATTGGGGAATTAAGGTGGTAATAGTGCCTTTTTACAGATAGCTTTATTCCATTATCCTATAGCCTTTTAAAGAGATAAAAAGCTGGCCCTTGTAGGATGCCTTTCATTGCGTAATACGGCGTTGACCATTTTATTTTTCTTTTATTCCTTTTTTATTAAATTCCAATATATATATATATATAATATATATATATATACATGTATATATGTTTTTAGCGTGGTTTAAACATATCTGCACTATCGATTTATGCAATGGCTTAACATAATGTGCTAGACTCATAATAGGATTAAAGAGACAACTGCAGTTTAAATGCAAAGCATCAATAGATACTTTGAAGAAAGTTTTAATTAAATGAGCCCCAGTGTATGTGGCTGAAAGTTATAGTAATCAGAATGTTCTTGTCACTCCTTTACCCCCTCATTTCTTTTAATTAGAGCTCGAATTTCTATTTTTTTTTAAAGAACAGTTCTTCTTTGTGAGTTGTATTGCAAGAGGACAATTCGGTAGGAGCACAAATTTTAGGGGCCCATTCTAGCAAAAGCATGCTTTCTCCCCCTCTAAATGCAGAAACTTCGTAACATTCTAATTCTCACCGGTGCTGGAATCTCTGTCGAGTCCGGTCTCTCCACCTTTCGCGATAGCAATGGTCTCTGGTGCAATCATCGAATCGAGGATGTCGCCACGCTTGAGGCGTTTGCGCTTCAACCTGAGGTGGTGCAGCGCTTTTATAATGAGCGGCGGCGGAAATTGCAGGAGGCGTGCGTGAAGCCCAATGCGGCGCACTACGCTCTCGCGCGACTTCAGCGGGAGATGAAGGGAAACGTGCACATCGTCACCCAAAACGTGGATAACCTCCACGAGCGCGCGGGCTCGACGGACGTCGTGCATATGCACGGCGAATTGCTAAAAGCTCGGTGCCGATTCACGGACGAGGTCTTCGACATCGTCGGGGATATCGATCCTGCGAAGGATCGCTGCACGTGCTGCAACGAACTCGGCACCCTACGCCCTCACATCGTGTGGTTTGGTGAGATGCCTTTGTTTATGGAAAAGATCGAGGAGCTCCTATCCAAGACGGAGCTTTTTGTATGTATCGGGAGTTCCGGGCAGGTCTATCCCGCGGCGGGGTTCGTAACGCGGGCGAGGTTTGCTGGGGCAAAGACTCTGGAAATAAATATCGAAAAGACTGGTGATTACAATGACTTCAGCAAGACGTTGATCGGAAAGGCAAGCGAGGTCGTCCCAAAATGGGTTGATAGTATGCTGGATGGATCCTTCGTGTAGGACATTGCACCACTGACCACTGTGGAAAGGCAGAGAACATGAAAAATGATGGTAGGGGTTAAGATATAGTAGAAGCGAAAAGAAAAAATCTTGCAATCTGAATTTATTACCTGTGGTTTCCACCTTTTTAATTACGATATCTCTCTAACAAGTTGATATGGTACTTCCTCAAAGTATTTTTTATTATTAAAGGTATTTATAGTATTTAGTGATTAGATCTTTCAATCTATCTCAACAAAAAAAGACAAAAGTAAACCTATTATCTGAAAAATGCTTCGAAATATAATTCGGTTTCTGGGGCTTTCGCTCATCCTTTCGATATTTGTTGTAACGAGCATTAACAGTTTCTTATATCCTTACCCCGCTGGTGCAGTTCTGGCAAAAAGCAACCTTCCATTTATCCTTTCCTGGTTTGATATTTCTTTAACTGGGTCCCAGTACGTTCACTTGGCGCAAGCTAATGGCGCCGTAATTTTCGCCCTATCACTCTTTATCATTCTGGGTGTGGGTCGGAGTTTTTTCTCCTTTATGCTTGCATTGCATACCATTCTTATGGCAACGCTATATCACGTTGATATGAGAGACCCAATCGCGACTTCAGAAGGAGATCGAATCCAGATCACGCGATATTTATCACACGCTGGAGCGCTTTTATTTGTTTCTGCTAGCAGGCAAGGATACAAATACGTCGCACGTTACCGCACTTCACCGGTGGAAAGATCAAAAAAGGAAAATTAGTTTTCCAGAATTTCTGTGTGTCATCAATGTAGATAGCTGAAGACTTTAGATACACCAAATATCAGATCAAATGAATATAACATTTTTCTGTCGTTTGTTAAGCAATGGTTTGGCCTAGCATTAGGCAGTCTCATCGGATGCCGCTTGTGCGTGCAAGTGTATATGAATTAAGTCATCCTAAAAGGTTTCCTTTCAGACTTAATTATAAAGTTTTTTCATGCGTAGATATCTTTTTATGCTCTTGATGTAATAACTAAGTCCTTAAAGTATAGTCTTAGTATTTTGGCTTGATCACTCCGAAGGGTGGATTTATCAGAATGCTTAATTATTTGATTCATCTTTTGGCCCAACTTTCATTGAGTATTTATCTATCTATCTATCTATCTATATATATATATATATATATATACATGTTTATATATATATT
>HF955062.1:1198137-1210755 GCA_000582765.1 Phytomonas sp. EM1 | reverse complement strand
TCGTCCTCTTCCGTGAGAGCGACGTGGCCTTTGAGCGGATGTGGGAGGCGGTGGACGGGGCCGCGCGGGAGGTGTTGTGGCAGACCTACATCTGCAAGGACGACGAGGTGGGGAGCCGGACCCTGCGCCGGATGGTGACCGCCCGGCTGCGGAACTGCCGGGTGGAGCTCTTGTACGACAGCGGGGGCAACATCTCAGGGCGGACGCGGTTGACCGAGGAGTTGAAGAACTGCGGAGGGAGTGTCATCGCGTATCGCCCCTTTTTTTCTAGTGCGCTGAAATATTTTCTTCAAGGGTTGGATTGGCGAAAGAGCCCTGGACTGCGAAACCACCGCAAAATACTTTTAGTTGATAACGAAATTGGCTTCTGCGGCGGTCTCAACATTGGGAATGAGTACTGCGGTCTTCGTTTAGGTGGAAATAACAAGTTTCGTGATGCACACTGCGCTGTGTATGGCCCCGTCGTGGCGCATCTGCGTGAGGTTTACGACGACACTAAGGCACCGCAGACATGGAAGTACGGTTGGGCACGGTGGCGTCAAATTGCCTCTAACAAGCTTAATCGCCGTATTGAGGTTGGCAAAAATGCAGTCGAGACAGGCATTCTGCGGCCCATCCAGGATGGAACCCGCAAAGCGACCGAAAGAGGGGGCATATATTTCCGTCAACAGGTCCATAAAGCTGAGCGAAGTACCGAACGCATGCTGCGACGTATTCGATGGGAAAAGCAGTGGGAGAAGATCAGCAAATGGGTGACGTGGTATAACAAGAGAGTGTCGACGCTGCTGAATCGCATGTCTGATACAACGATTCCGGAATCACCTCAAAAGTACGAGGGTAGCTCAGGAGCACATGAAACACAAAGCAAGGCAGAAAGTTTAAGCAGTAGCAAACTAGAGGGGGTGCAGCCGGATTTTATCCTAAGTGAGAACTCGCGTGTTGACATCGCATCAGCGGGCTCGCCATGTCCGAAGACCAAGTTTGAAAACCCTCGCGTCGTCAATTGTAGTGGTGAGGCTGGCTTTCTGCCCGATACCAAGGTAGTGGATGATACCAATTCCGTCAATGGTGTTAAAAGTACCCAGTCTGCTGCTATGCAACGAAGGATCGCCAAGGAACGTATTCAGGCGCTCCACAAAGCCACCAATATCGCCCACAAACGATCCTGGACTGGTATGCTTCTCGACATTCCCATCGCAGACAACGAACCGGTCCCAGAGGCGGAGGGGTACAGCTCCCGTCATCCTGCTGAAACACAGATACTCTCGTGCAACCCACGCTACCACGACTATTCCATCCAGTACGCCTATTGGCAGGTCTTGCGGAAGTGCCACCGACGCATCTGGATCACCACCCCGTATTATCTTCCGTCGCGAAAACTCTTTCGCGCCCTCCTCCATACGGCCAGCCGCGGCGTCGATGTTCGCATCTTAGCCGGTAGCAGTCGGACCACCGATCCGTGGTTTATGTGGCACGCTTCAAGATACGTTACGGAGCGTCTCATTCGCGGTGGTGTGCGAATATACGAATACAAAGGAAACCAAATTATGCATGCCAAGACGGTGGTGGTAGACAGTGTGTGGTCCTCAATCGGCAGCTACAATTGGGATATCATGAGCGATAAGAACCTCGAGGTCTGCTTATGCCACCTCGATGCGAAAATGGCACGTGAGATGGAGACTCATTTTCTTGAGGATCTAAAGCTCAGCGAGGAGGTGAAGCTAGAGGACTACCAGAAGCGCTCATTATGGTTGCGTTTCACCTCATTCTTTTTTTACAATTTAGTCTACATCTTACAACGCATTGCATTTTTTTCGTTTGCAGATGACGATCTTGAGGCTTCTTTGTACAGTTCGAAAATCAAGTCCAAAAAATTGCTTGGGAAAAAAGATAACCTGAAAGGAGAAATCTGATTAGATTTGGTTGCATCAATGGAATCCAAAGTCCTTTCATTTAAGTATCCATTAGAGATGGCTTATTTCCTTATTAGATCACTTAAAATAAAGAGAAACTTTGAACATTTGCCTTTCTCCTTTTTTCCTTCCTGATCCAGGGATATTAGTAATAAAGCCATATTGCGATAGCCTGATTCATCTATTGATTTTCGCGTAACTTTTGTCAAATAATCGTAAGGTTATGATTGCAAAGAAATAAAAATGCGTGGATAATGAAAGATTGTTGACATAATCTCTAAAATGTTGGATTATATATTTATATATAATGACCTCAAGATCCATATTTTTTAGGACAATTTGAAGTACCTGGATTGGAACTAATTAAAATAAAACGATTTTAATTGGATTAGAATAAAACGATTTTTAGTTATTTATTTCGCTCCTCCTTTTTTCTGTATTTTAAAGGTTTCGACACCACTTTCTCGCTTCATGAATCTGGGATGAGTAGGGTGTGGCTACCTATTTCCTGACCTATCCCCTTCCCAACCATTTTTACCTTTTCGAAAAGGACCTCACCATTTCAGAGCTGTTTCGAGCAAAAGGAAGCCTCTTCTTCTTCTCTTTCCCCTCCATAAGAAAAAGTAAAAAGAACCTTTGCCGATAACAGTGAAATCCAGCATTTAATAGCTGAGGAGCGTCAGCGCAAGGGATCCTCACGTATCCATCGATCTCTCGTATATCCAACTGTGTGATAGGCATGCGTGCGTTTCTTTCCTTGAAAACCTTCACTCTTGGAGTAAAAGGTGGTTCGTACCTTTTGAGTTGCCACCAAATCTCGACGACGGAACGTTCCACCGTACCGACCTCATCGTCGCGTCCTGTTGGAACGACGCACAGTCAAGACCGTTCAAACATGACAAATAAGCCGCATTTTCCAGATGCTTGTGGTAGTTGTTATTACTTTAAGTCCTTGCTTGATGATCTTAGCAACGCTGTTTCGAGCGTGAGCACTGCAACCAAGGAGAAGGGGCAGGCCTTCCCTGTGACTTCAGCGCTTTCGAAGCCTACTTTTCTACAAGATATGACGAAAAAGCCTTTCAGTGACTCTGTTAAGATGGAAAACAGCGAACAGCGTTCCGATAAATCGAGGTGGATCAAGGGTGTGTTGAGAAGATTCCTCATTGATACCTCCACACCACCGATTTCGCAGGAAGAAATGATAAGATGGCGCTTAGATCGCTTATTACACAACATGAGCCTTTTTATAAGTCCTTGCAACTTTTATAAGCCCATTTATTTGCTGCCCCCTGATGCCATGGTGACGTCGCTTGGTCCTCAAATGGATCGGATTGATTCTTTATACCGGAAAAGGGGCTGGTTCACACCCTCAGAGATGGCCGAGGTCTTCATTGGTATTACGCCAACCTTTTTCGTTGAAACACGCTACATTTTCAATTGCATCCCACCCAATTTACTGCTGAGCATCGAATCAAAATACCCCCGGAGGGAGTGGGCAACCAAACTTTTTGCGAGATATCCGATGATCTTTAAACTTTCCCGCTATACTCTTCAGAAATCGGTGGTGAAGCTCAATACTGACATGTGGTTTGTGCGCGCACACCCTGACTTTAAGAAAGGAAATCGGCTTCATTATAAGAACAATGCCGAGTACCGTGCCGGGATGGGCGGTGTAATGAGTCGGAACGCTCCCACTGGCGGCGTTCCGCCTCCTGGCTTAGACGCTGGCAGCACGGCAGCCAGGGAGGCGATCCAAGGCTCCTCCGAGGCCTTTGTTGGCGGCAAGGAAGCGGCAAAAATGGCTGGAAAAGCTAAACCCATCGATCTACGCATCTTTGATATTCTAGTAAGCCATCTTCCGCGCGTGCCGGCGCCAAAGACCAACCCCTCTCAACTTGGAAACAAATCTGCCGAGAAGAACCCATCGAGCGATTGGGAGGCCGTGCGAAGGATGCGCTACGTGGCGATGCCATTGGTGGAATGGGTGAACGGGTTCTCACAGGCGGAGTTGGATGTTCTGAACACCGTTTCTCAGGCGTACGTTCTGGTCATACTCCAGGAATACCCCTTAGTCTTCCAACTCATGAATCCCAAAGGGGATTCTTTGTTTTTATACGCCGATCGTGATGTGGTTTCACTCTCGCTTCAAAATGGGGTTTCGACGACTTCCGGACGCGCATCGGCTGAGGATCGGGTCGGACCTGCACCGAATGATAATTTGAAAGATGAAAATCCGCTTGAAGAGGATGATATGGAGGCGTGGGGGGAGGATTCTGAAGGCATTCGTAATGAAATAGATAACCCACCTCGTGCTACCGGGGCCGCTCAACCCTGCAGGGATGAAAAAGTGCAGGCGAGAGAGAAGAAACTGCATCAGGCACTTCGAGATGACTTGCTCGGGATCGACGATCTTGCGCAGGGTCTAGATGACGATAGCCAGGAAAGCGAGGAGTTTGAGGATTTGTCGGGGGATTTGTTGGGTTTTGAAGACGATTCCCTCCCCGGTGATCCGCTGGAAGAGGAGGAGATGCAGGATAAGGAGGCCATCTCGTCGAAACCCAAACGTCGCCACCACTTGCTCAATAATGAAACGGCGGACGGAGACAAGAACAACAGCGATACGCATCATTTTCAAGGTCCTCAGGATGTCCCTATTGCATCTTTGAACTTAAATGAGCTGTACGTGCGGCGCCTCCCGCCGGAAATCGCGCCGCGTAGTTTGAGCAACTTCAACAACACGACGACGCCGACGCCGGAGTTGGTGGAGCTCGTCGCCAGCTTCTTAGCGCCGCCTCCCTCTCTCGCAGGGGAGCGCGATAACTTCTTTCTGCGGTGCCAGCAAAAGTATCGACAAGGATCCACGACGATTGGGGTGAAAGGGAAGGAGGGAAGTGCGGCCTTGCAGGTTCCATCCAACCCCCCGCCGCGGCTCTGGCGTTGGGTGCGGATCCAGGGGATCTACCTCGCCCTCAGCCCTGCGCAGCGTCAGGCGATCCGGAGCACGTACTCCGGCCTCGTTCGCTTTCTTCGACTCCACGGTGAGCTTTTTGAGGTGAGCGAGGATATGTTGCACGTCATCGCGCACGATCCGCAAGGTGTGTTGGCGCCCATCGTTCCCACACAAAAGCATTTCCGTTTTCAGCAGCGCGTGGTGCTCCCGAAGTCTTTTGACGAGAACACGAACGCCACGGCCGCCCTCATCGGCGAGGAGGAGCGGCAAAAATACAAGGCGATATTAGGTGATAGCCAGATCCCCGCCACGCGCCGACAGCTCATTCTCCTCGACCCTCATAATCCCCTTCTTCATCGAGACGTTTTGTATGACGAGATATCGCAACTCTTGCCCTATAATTGCGCGATTAAAAAGTCTACGATGATGCAACGGCTTCCACCAATTCTTAAAGCGTCTCTTGGGAAAGGTGCGATCAGCCACCTCATCTCCCATCCCAACGATTATTTTACCGTTTTTGAAGAGGATGGGGTTACCATGATGCAGCGAAAGAATCTTCAACCGCCGACGGGCTCTCCATCGCCGGGGTTGAGCGCGGAAGATAGCGTGGAAGCGCTGCGGGCGGCCGTACCGCTGTGCGGCGCGACGGTCTTCGCCCTCACCCGTCTGCACCTCTCCAAACCCGCTGTGGAGGGGTTAAAACGGCACTTCGGGAGTGTTTATACCGCGGTGAAGGCCTACCCGCAGTATTTTAAGATTTCGGAGAACCCCACCGGTAAACGATCGGAGGCCTTGGTGATGATCGTTGAGTAGGCGGCGAGGGGATGTTCACACCGCCGCACTCATGAAAGGGAAGTTACTCGGTTATGATCTCCTACGCTCCTTCATTATGAAGGGATTTTTTTGGGGGCATTTCATCAGTGGTAGCTTTTTTTGTGCTTTGTGGCTAAACCGTAATACGGGTGGGGAGCTTGGAAAAAAAGATATCGAAAGCCCTTTGGATGAACTAGGCATTGCTAAAGTCATGACAATAACCGCTGTGCTGCTTCCCCCCCTCCCCCCATTCTCTATATCCTTCGACTTAAGTTTCCTCTCATGCTGAAACAAGAATAACAATAGAAGGAAGACAATTTAGATATGCCTCCAAAATTGAAGCCCTTGCCCCCAAGATTTAATATATACCCGCGGACCCCAACCGAGGATCCTTCCGATGAGATCACGGTCGGCAATCTTCGTGTGAGTCCAAACGGCGTCGAGTTCATCGGGGAGGCAGACCTGCACGTCCCTCGGCCGGATCTCAACATCGATAACATGCGTTGGATCTGTCGTCTTGGGCAGGGAACGCAGGGAAACGTCTTTAAGTACATGACCCCTGACGGCTCCGTCTTCGCAGTCAAGCGGATTATCATCTCGACGGCGTCTAAAAACCACATCTACCAAACGGTCGCCTCGGAGCTGCGGAATATCTTTTCGAACGTCTCCAACCCGTATATGGTGGAGCTGTATAATGCGTTTTACCGCAACGCGACCCTACGCCTCGTCATGGAGTACATGAACTGGGGAAGCCTGCAGGAGTTGCTAGCTCAACAAGAGCGGATTTCGGAAACGATATGCGCCTACATAATATCCCAGGTTCTGCGTGCCTTAGAGATATTGCACAAGAAGTCCAACATTCTAACCGAAACGAATCCGGATAAAGGCCGGTATCAAATTCACCGCGATATTAAGCCTTCTAATGTGCTCTTGTCAACGAACGGGAACGTCAAGCTCGCCGATTTCGGTATCGCGACAAGCGCAGAGACGTTCGGCGCGCATTCCTTTGTGGGAACGGCCACGTATATGAGCCCGGAGCGCATCCAAGGGCAGCGCTACGGCACCTCCAGTGATATCTGGAGTGTCGGGGTGGTAACAGGGCAGATTCTTTTAGGCGTGTACCCTTTCACCACAAGCAACATAGGCTTTATGGCGCTGCTGCGAAAAATCACCACGGTAGAATCGATCGACGTCGTGGAAGGGGCCGGATGCTCACATAAAGCGCAGGAGTTTATTGATCAGTGTTTGCGGCAGCTTCCATCGGAACGTAGTACTGCGACAGAGCTGTTGCAGATGCCATGGGTTACAGAAAATGAGGTCAACGGGAAGGAGAAGCTTGTTGAATTGTTAGAACAGTTAGGTAACGCAAATGACCAAGACGCCAATATGCAATGACAGGAACTTAAACAACGGCGATTTGAGCAGCGATGATAAATGTATACTTTGTACTATAAAAACAAACGACTAAATGGCAGACAAAAGAAGAACTATTTGATGAGAGCAAACGGGTGGGAAGAGTATAATTTACATACCCAAAATATTTGATAGATAGAAGGTAAATATTATAAAAACGCAGAGATTGGATTTATTTTCATGTTTACCTTTTCTATACCCTTACCTAGCGTTCTTTAGTTTCGTTTTTTAGTGTGGATCTATTTCCTTGTTCGATTACTAATGGCTAGTATTAGTTAAATCTTTTGTCTTTATGCGTATCTATGGGGGTTGCATACTTTGTTTTCTGCTCTTCTTCCATTTTGTGGTTCTGTATTTTCACTCTTTCCTTGTTTCATGTATTTTTTCCCCTTTCCGAGTGAGCATTGTCCTTCTCCGTTTATTTCTCTGCGTTTCAATCCAACCATAACAGGAGAAGTAACTTTACAGAAAGGAGTGATAAATAAAAACACCAAAGTCTAGTTTGGAAGGGAGCTTGTCGTCCCGTGTTTTCCCATTTTACCTACTCTTTACTAGGGGTAATCAAGGTTAAACACTATCCCAAGCGGTTTGAATCCCATCATTGGTACTACTAGTTTAACCGATGCATCAAACCGACGCCTCGATCCACCGCCCCCACCCTCCGAATGTGGCGGAAGGGCTTTTGCCCGCCTCTCACGGGCCCGCCCCGCCCTCCTCCAAGGGCGGCAAAAAATTAGTTTCCTCGCTCTGCCGACCCTCTGCGATGTTAAATCGATCCTCCTATGGGGAAAGTAGCACAGGGAAACCGTTTCGTTCGAGGGAGACGACGCTGAGTGGGAAGACCCCGCTCTTTCCCAAGGACTTTCAGCTCGTACCGGTTCCCCCGGTGTTTTACGCGAACGGGATGAAGCCGGAGATCTTAATGGACCCCATCGCGGCCTTACGCCAGTGCATTCGCTACTTTTGCAGCCACCCCGAGGTGTACGGGACGGATCTGCAGGACTTACTCTGGCGGGAGGTGTGTTACGTGATGGAGCTCAAAGCCGCGGAGATCTCCTTGATTGAAGGGGAGGCGCGGTTCAACAAGGCCTATGACACCGGCGGCGATGCCCCTTTGGCGAGGATGCGAAACCCCCCGCGAAACCCCTCGCGAAAGCCGCCCCCCCCCCCTCCCCGTCCTCGCGGATCGCCGCCCTTCCGCGGATTCGAAGCACCCCGCAGCCGTCTGGCCGGGAGCGGCCGCGGTCGGCCCGACGCGGGGAGGACCTCAGCGAGCCCGGCGGGACCTTCGGCTACGGCGACGTCACCTTCATGCCGGCCCTGCAGGGCTTCGAGGAGCTCCTCCGGCGGACCCTCACGCGGGCCCGGAAGGAGGAAACCGGCGGCGCCGGGGTGCAGGTTTTGGGCCCCGACCCCGATAAGGTGCTGCCGATTCACATGTGGAACCTCCTCCACGAGTCCATGCGGAAGGAAAGTGAGGCGAAGGTGATTTGTTGGGAGGACGGCCTCGCGGGCGGCAGCACCGGGGGGGAGAATTGGGGGAATAAAGGGGGGATCCCCGCCCTGAGCTGCCCCGACTTGGAGCCGACGAATCCAAGGACGATGCTGCATGGACAGCCGGAACCCGCGATCACGCCGGATAGGTGGAGTGAAAATTTCAAGTTCGATTCCATTCCGAAGGAACGAGAGCCCGGGGCCGCCCAGCTTGAGTCGTTGAATAGACGAGAACAGCGGCTGAGTAGCCACGATACCTTAACCGAATTGGCGTCGCTGCATCATGAGAATATGAATCCACATGATCGGGCCGTGAAGGATGCGTTGCTAAACCTTCCCACCAACGGCCCCCTTTCCCATCGCTGCTTTCTGATCGACGCCGGCGGTTACGAGATCTCCTACCTTCGGAAGCAAATTAGTCAACTAGAGGCCGTTTTTAACTCCAAGTGTATTCAGGTGCACGAGCTTCTTGAGGATAACCAGGCGCTGAATGTGAAGCTCACCGAGGCGCAGGAGGAGGTCGCGCGATGGAAAGCCGCGCACCAAACCGTCCGCGAACAATTAAAGGCGTCGAAAAAGGAGATGGAGACGTGGGTATCGCACGCCAACGAGATGAAGGCGGCCTCCAACTGTCGGATTTCCTCCCCTGTGCTCTCCAGCCGGCATTCCGATCACAGTTTCCTCCACCCCACCTCGGAGCGTCGGGAGGCCGCACAAGGGGAGGCGGATAACCAAACCAACTACCCTCAACTCCTCCACGAGGCGAAGGAGGAGATCGCGCAGCTAAATGCGCTTTGGCGGGAAACGGAGCACGCGATGCAGGAGCTGCGGCGGGCCTTTGAGAACTCCGAGAATGAGGCGAATCAGACGCTCAACCACATTAGTGATGCGTTTTTCTACATCGAGCGGCTGGAGCGTCGGGTGGCGCGGCGGGATGCCTACATCAGCCTCTCCACCCGTCGCCAGGCCTCTTTGGAGGAGAAATACGAAAAGTTGATGTGGTGCTGTCAGGAGATCGGGACCTTCTCAGGGACGATGTCGTACGTGGATTACCTCCTCGCCGATCACCCGGTGTGGTCGAGGCTGCTGTTTATTCGGCTGCAACGCCACGCGGCGGGCTATCGCTTTTTATCCTCCGCCCAAAACCCCTCCAGGCGCCTTTGTAAAGGCTCCCCCTTGGCTTTTGTTCCGACGCCGAAAGGGAGCGTGCTGGAGGATACCGTGCTGAACCCGAGCGTGGTGTACACGTGGGTGTGCAACACCGTGGATGTGGAGGAGGGGACCGTGCATCCTCGCAGCATCAAGGGCTCGCGGATCAACTTGTCGAGGGTTTCGTGCTGTCGGGCGCTCCGCTGGCGTAATCCGTTTGTGATCGATTATCTCAATCTGGATCGTTTCGATGCCGCTTCGTTGGGTTCTGAGCAGATGAAAAAGCGGCTCCCGTTGCTCACCCTTGCTTCCCTTCTATTTCCTTTACGCTCCCATGATGGGGCCGGTCTACTGGCGAGCAACGCACCGCAAAACGAGCTAGCGAACCGGGAGGATCCTTTCTCGGATGAAAAAAAACCCGCCGACCCACCCGCTGCGATGGCGATAATGAATGACAACCTCACCTTACCAAATTCGAGGGAGTTCAATCAAAGCACGCTCCGCTTTCTGCTTCGTTCTTTCTGGCAACAGCGTGTTTACGAGTATAAGCAAAACATGCGTAGCCGTTTGAGTGATCCCATCCAGACGAGCAAAGGTCAGGTTTCCTCCGAGGGCGCCTATCAAACTTGGTCTACTGTAGCTTCTGAGGTCTGGAGTGAAGATGATCTTAAGTTGAAGGGTGAAGGGTCTTCCTCTGATCAAACCACAAGTAAGATGGACGAGAGGCCATCCATGCAGACTTTTCTGAGTGCATTGATCAATTTCGCTATACACGTACTTGTCGAGCAGGATTCTTCGAGAAATACCATTTATCCTAAAACGGCCATTCCATTGATGAAGACGACTCATGATAGCTACACGGTGCGCGGCACGATCGGCGAGGGTGAAGGCAAGGTGTGGAATGATGATCGAGTGTTCTTCGCCGTGGTTCTGAAGGTGAACCCCGCATCGAAAAATGAAGCGAAGGAGCAGCAGCAGCAGCTGGAGCGTGATACGGCCACTTCCACCGCAAACGCCGATTTGATGGTGAATACCGATGAGGTGGTTTCCCAATTACCACCACGCGTTCGAGAGTTCCTTATCAGTCTGTACTACTTCACTATGGAATACAAGGATTCCGATGCGGACTTCCGTCTCTTTTACCTTGTTTCCCATCAGTTCATTCCAGAGATAGTGGGGATCAATTTCTTCGCCTCCCTGGAGGCCATGGAGCATAACTGTTGTGCACGTTTGATCGCTAATGTGAAACCCATCGAGCACACATCCGGTCGTAAGAATTCAAGACAAAGCAGTATCGTGCGCGGGAAAAGTCAGAATGAGGCCGTCATCGATGTATTGCATGCCACAAGCGGTGCAAGTCAGGATGTTTGCTCACCATCGGGGTTCTTAGGCGCCCAGATCGTCTCCTCCGACTCCATTTTTGAACTCCCGGACGATCAAAGCCACAACAGCCCCCATTCGAACGAATCCCCGATCGAACTTCTTCAACACGTGCTCAGCGTGATTGATCAGGCGGAGCTGGTAGGGGAGTGCGAGGAGATAGAAGCCGATAGCGACGCCGAAGGCTACGGGAGTATCTTTCCTCCCGCAAAGAATCAATTGTTATCTAAGAAGCCCTCCGTAGCGCACCCGACGCTTTCTCACACACCCAGTTGTATCTACACCCCTCCATCCGCCCCCCTCGCTCCCGATCACAGCGGTAGTGCGGAGCAAGCCAAAGGAAACGACACCAGCGATGCCGATAGCGCCTTCCGTAAGAACGAGATCACGGCGCGGGAGCTCAAGCACAACATCCGCGACTACCTGCGGAAGATTTACAAGGAGAAGAATATCGAAGACGTCCCGGCCCCCTTCCGCGTCGATGCGGAGAGCGAGGATACGCTTGACAAGAAAAACCTCCCAACCGGAGAAGAGGCTGGAAAAGATGCCTTGGAAAGTCAACACAGCGGGTTGTCGCCCACGTCCTTCCCGCCGGAATGGACGGAGCTTGATCACCAAATTCGCAACGCGATCGGCCCTCACACCTCGCTGATTGCGCGCTTCAAAAACAACGAACCCGGCACATTCGGCGCGATGCGTGAGAAACGATACCAGTTCAACCAGACTCAAACCCAGCAGCTCGCCGCCGCACGTGGTTTGCTATCCCTCAACGAGATTTTGGAGCTTTTGAAGCGGCATTGCTTCGCGACGTACGCCGTTTCCTGCTTTGGCGCCCCACGCTTCCCGCTTTCCAACGCTTTTCTGTCAACGAACGTCGACCACGCGGGCTCTTCTCTCGACGCGCTTTACGTGATTGGGCAGCTCCCACCGACGGATATTCACCTCCAACGATTGCGCTTCGCCTTAGCGCTTGATCAGCCCGGCTCCCTCATCCAACCCAACCGGCTTTTTTCGTTTGATCCCCACACCAGCCATCCAACCCACCTCTACGATGAATACCTCACCCTCACCCTGGATCTCTTTCTTCAGCAGCAGCAGTGGTTGATCGAAGTCATCCAGCGTTCCTGCGCCTCTCGGCATCACCGGTACGTAAGCGAAGGCGCAGGGGATTGCGATGGGGAGATCCCGATCGCCTGCCTGAAGCGGGGGTTTAACGCGGCCTTCGCGCGAATCGAAATGGGGAACGCGGAGTCCAACGCATTTGTCGATCATCTCGTGAATTATAACAAACAGCTGAGCTCGCACGACGCGATCCGGGCGGAGCAGTTCACCGAGGCGCTTTGGGTGCTTGACAAGACGGAGCTGCGCTCGGCGACGGACTCGCGCGAGCCGCGGCCCTTAGGCGGTTTCCATCGCAAGCACGACAAGGTCGATAAGTGGAACCTCTGGGAGGAGTCGGAGGCGTGCTCGATGCTCCACCTCACCCTCGCGTTGCGGTCATCCTAC
>HF955062.1:1105735-1120411 GCA_000582765.1 Phytomonas sp. EM1 | reverse complement strand
GGGAAGGGGTCTCGCCTGTGACAACGCGGCTTCGCCAACGCGTGGACGAGCAGCGGGGGCGCTCTTCTGTGACACCGCAGGAGGGGGGACAGGTGGTGAGGTCGCCGCAGCCACACCCCCGGCGGTATCCTTCGAACGGCTCGCCCATCCTAATGAGCTCGTTGCGGACCTCGACGCAGCCCTGAATGATCCAGATCGGATCCAGGCACCCCACCTCTACGTCGGGCTGCTCTTCCACGGTGGTCAGGGGCGGATGCAGAGTAATCTTTCCCTCTCGGTGAACTCCCGCACGAGGGCCTCGATCCTGCCGACGGCGGAGCAGCTGGAGATCGGGGATAAGCAGTCTAATCCTTCTCCGTGGCGGGTGCACGAGTTTGTACGGGATGTCGTTCTTCGCTGGAAGGATAAAGCGTACGTGATGGATGCGTCATCGATCGGCTTCGATTTTATTCTTTGCGTGCTGCGCGAGCTGGTTGGGGTGGAGCTGATCACCTTTAACGCCCCTGCGTTGCTCTTGCCGCTGCTATCGTATAGCCAAGGGACCTTGTCAACCAAATGTGTGAGCGACGTGCGCGTTATGGCGTGGATGATATCGCTTTCAGACAGTAGCAATGAGCTCGCTCAAGATGGCGATGCTATTACGGATATTCGTGTTTTAGCTCAGAACTGCCGCTTTCGCTCCACCACCTCGCTGCCCTCTCTTTCTGCGCCCAACGAAGACCCGCTGCAGCGGCTGGTTAACGAGGTTTTTTTCCTAGCCCCGGTTTATCGCGCCCTGTACGGCCAATTGGGCTCACGAGGTCTTCTGCAGGCCTTTTTACGCCAAGAGAAGCGAATTTCAATTTTAATTGCAGGTATGAAGCTCAATGGGATGCGGGTTGACATGAAAAAGGTTCTTCAATTTAAACAAATGTGCTGTGCGAATATGAAAAAATGGAACCAACTGGCAACCGACATGGTGAAGTCACAAATGCCTGAGTTTAATATCCAGAGTCCCGATCAGTGCCGGCAGGCGATCTTTGAAATTTTGGATCTCGGAAAGTATCTTATTTCCCGTACAATAACACCTACATCAGACATGCAGGAGCAGGAACAGCAGAATCCCTTATCCTGCCTTG
Source organism: Phytomonas sp. EM1 (assembly GCA_000582765.1). Lineage (NCBI taxonomy): Eukaryota > Euglenozoa > Kinetoplastea > Trypanosomatida > Trypanosomatidae > Phytomonas > Phytomonas sp. EM1. The sequence continues at coordinate 1,119,293 of HF955062.1, read as the reverse complement.
GCGTTTCGGCTCAACCAGCCTCCTCAGGTTTCGTCATCACCAAAGGCGGGAAGCTATCTACCAACGAGGAGACTTTGCGTATCTTGGCAGAGCACCACCAATTTCCACAGTTAATCATTAATTATCGTAAGGCGGCGAAAATTTTGCAAACCTATGTCGACGGCGTCCTGGCGTACTTGTACCCCTCTCAGTGTGCTGCTGACAAAGACATAGCTGAGCGACAGGTAGGTGCTAATCAGGGGGGTGAGAAAGAAGAAGAAGCAGAGGATATTTTCGTTGATAATGCGCTTACGAACGGTGCCGGCGAAGAAGAAGCGTTGCCGAACTCCCAAGTTCAGCAGGATACTTGCAGAGTGAGCGGTGGTCTCTCTTCGACGGGTAAAAAAATCACCTCGGCCCCATCGGAGGACTTTGACTACGGCGTGTTACACCCCAATTTCCTCCAGGAGGGCACCGATACCGGGAGGATGTCGTGTGTCGAGCCTAATTTACAAAACCTACCGCGTTCAGCCCTTCATATCGATCTCGATGAGGGAACCCTCCTAAATGGAGAACGAAGTATAAGTGAGCTAGAAACCGATTTAGAATTTCGCCGCTGCTTCGTAGCACCACCAGGGTGCGTGCTCCTCACGGCGGATTACGAGCAAATCGAGCTACGTGTTCTCGCACATCTCTGCGGCGACGAGGCTCTCATCGACGCCCTCACCGGCACGACGGATATCCACCAATCGATCGCGCGCGTGATTTTCCACAAAGGTGAAAAAAAAGACGTCGTAACGGCAGAGGAGCGCAACCTCGCGAAGCGTGTTGTGTTCGGTACGCTCTACGGCGCCGGGCCGCGCACGCTCGCCGCGCAGATGAACGTCGACGTGGAGCGCGCGCTGCAGATCGCGGGGCTGCTGCGCAGTTACTTTCCGACCCTCCACGAATATCAGCGGCGGGTGATCGATCAGGGCAGGGTAGATGGCTTCGTACGCACAATCAGCGGGCGGATTCGCGCGCTGCCGGAGCTAAACAGCACCGTGATCGGAAAGCGGGCCTACGCGGAACGGCAGGCCTTCAACACCGTCATCCAAGGCAGTGCGGCGGATATTATGAAGCTGTCGATGCTCGCCGTGGAGGAGGAGGTACTGCGGGGGTTCCCCGGGGAAGTGCGGCTTCTCAGCCAAATCCACGACGAGATGGTGTTCGCGGTGAAGTTGGAGAGGCTGCGGGAAGTGGTACCGCGTATTACACACGCGATGACGCATGCGATGTCGCTTCTCGTGCCGATTTGTGTGAATGTGAAGATCGGGCCCTCGCTGGGGGAGCTGAAGCCGTGGTCGATTGAACATGAGCTTGGAATTCAATAAGAAGCGGTGAAACGAATGAAAAAATGAGGGAGCGGGTAGGTGAACGGGTTTGCTATTATTTTTGAGTTGCACCTCTTCTCTATCCTCCTCTCTCTCAACCTTCTTTTTTAGGAAAAATATCTTAATTTTATCTGCTATATTTGTTATGGGCACTCTCCTAAAGTCACACCCTTTTCGGGGGGATCAAGCCCGCGTTACTCTCCTGAATTCTTGCAATAGCCCTCATGCTGTTTTGATAGGGAGAACCCGAGCACAGAGTTCGGTATCCAAACAACCGATTCAATAACTGAAAAAAGCGTATAAGGGGGGAGGAAACTCATTGGCTTTTTGTCTCACATTTATGATATTTGAGATTTTGTGTATCCCGTAATCCTTTCGACTTCGTTCCCTCTTTGAGTGAGCAATGAGAAATGCTAGCTTCCCCTCTTGTCTTGTATAGGTGACTACATACCTTAATACGCGTATGTATACTTGAAAGTACTCAAGCATTGCAGATGTTTAGATGGCTTCAAAATATAGTATGGGGTGTTGAAGAAGTAGAAGAATGTGATGATGAAATCGAGCTTGGACGCCTGACACGCCATGAGCTATCTAAGCTGGATCAAGATCTTCAAGCCAATATGAAGGAGATCTCTAATTGTCAATCCGAGCTTGCTTGCACGCGCACCAAGATTGGGCGCCTCCTGGAGGAAACTGAAGCCATTATCATGGAAAGCTACGATTTACCAACACAATATAGTGATGGTTCAGAAAAGCCCACAGAGAAAGTTGATGAGTGCAATGCAGTAGCATTCAGTCTTGAATGTTCACCGAATAATGAAACTTTAGAAAAGAAACGTTTTGAAATTCGCCAAGAGTCGAGTATCTTTATAGAAACACTCATGGAAGTTATGAACGGCTTGCTGAATCGCGTCTACATGCTGGAAGTGCAAGTGCGTTGTCAAAGAGTGGAACGCGACTTATTGCTCAACCACATTCTAAGAAATACCGCAGAGTTTGACCCCCTACCACCTGACGAGCAACCGCCGTCATCCGTCCAAATTGCTACGACGGAAACACAAAATGTCTCTGTGTAATGGAAAATAAAAGTTCAATAAAAAGGAGCCTCAATGTTTGAAACCGAAAGAATTTATTAACATATTTGAATGATTTCCCTTCTTTCTTTTTGCGGATCATTTTTCTTGACTTCTATTTGATACATAGCGAAGATACCCCGGGTCTATGCTTAGTGCTTTATGCTACTAATAATTTCATGATTAATATTCCTTTTTTACCCTCATATTTCCCCTAATTAGTCACTTTATGTGTTTTTGTAATAAACTGGCACTATAGTCCTTTCTCTTTGCACTCTCGACCTCTCATCCAACATTCTCAGTTGGAAACGATCTACACTCTTAGCTTAACTGCTTAGGAACAAGGAAATGGAACAAAATGAAGAATCAAAGATAATTAGACATTTTTAGGACTAAGTTCTCCCGTCATGTGAACTATGGGAATACATGGGATGTGGCATTAGAAAACTCCAGATCTAAGTGTTTCAAACAGTGTCCTCAACACACAGTTTTATACCTTACTTCTTTGTTTTTGAAGTTGCGTTCAATCAACCTTTGTTGAGAAGACCCTTGATATTAAAGGCGATACGAAATGCTTTTATGGTGATCAAAATCTCACTCTACATTGCTTATTTGACTTCAAAGCATGCACCGAATTCCTTAGATGAGTATTCTTCGCTATTATTTAACTCGTGATGCTAGGCAAACGTTTATATATAGGGTATTGGTCATGTAGAACTTACCTAGTACTTAAAGTAACTGAAAGATGCACCTGCAAAGAAAAAAAAGGAAGGTTGAGAGCGCTGAGCGGGCTTTCTTTACGGTTAGTGCCTTAATAATCGAAAGGCCACTCCAAAACTCGAATGATTATAAAAGAGAGGGTGCTTGTAGAATCAACAAGTTTCTCTCTTGGACTGATTATTATTGGGCACCGAGCGCTTTCAAAGCTTAAATGTGAGTTTATGCAAGAATAAAGCAGCTGAATAGATATGTCAAAGGTCCGATACCCTAATCTGGTATGGGATATAGTTTGCGATACCCATGAGAAATGCTATTAGCGAACGCGATTTTTGGTTCGGGAAAATGCGCTAATCAAATCACTAAATCTCAGGAAATATCGATCCTGAGAGTGAAACACCTCGTGTAGTCTTTACCGCACGTGGCTAGAACTTATAAGTTCACGACCCAGAGTTTCAATAATGCTGAGCTCGCGTAGTGGCTCTGGCAAATAGTGTTGGGAAATATTCCATAATGAGAATAGGATCTCCCCGAACGATTGCATCGAAGCGGAGAGGGAACCCGTGCAAACCTTGCTTCATGCGAACATGACGCAAACACGGGTCTTGAATTGTAGCTATAGGTTCGCTGAATATACTAACTATAAGGAAATGGTTATTCAACTTCGTATCTCTTTTCCTTTTCATTTTGATAGTATTTAAAAAAAAAGTGTTATCATCATCTCAACCCTTTAGTCTGTATGGATCATCATGAATGCGAACGACGCTCTCACACACCCGGTCCCACGACCCGACGCTAAGGTCGACCGCGTTGACCTTCCCGATCCTGACAGGGGCGACACGGCTCAGGACGACACGGACAAGGACGCCCACATCACCCGTCTCATCCTCGAGAAACACGCGTGTCACAGGACGATTGAGGAACTGCGGGACACCATCCACCGCTTACAAAGGGAGGTGGCCCAACTCCGACGCGAGGTCGGGGCCCTCCCGGAGCCCTTCTCGGCGGACACGGAAGGGGGACCGGCGGTGTCCGCCGATGGGGTGACCTACCGCAAGCGCGACGTGCGGCGGCTCACTGGCCTCAACACGGAGCTCGTGGAGGCGGTGGAAACGCTGCAGGCGGTCCTCACCCGGGAGCGGGCGGGGGCCGACGAGGAGCGGCACCGCCATCACGCGGTGGTCGCCGAGCTCGACGCCGCGCGCGCCGCCCTGGAGGCGGAGAACGACGCCCTTAAGGGGCGCCTCGCGGGGGATCTGCTCCGCCGGCGCGAGGCGAATCGGATGGAGGTGGCGGCGGAGAAGCTGCGGGGGGTCGCGCGGCTTCGCCTCGAGGGGCGGCGCCAGCTGGAGCGCATGGAGGCCGCCCTAATGGAGGCCCACGACGACCTCTACCACATCCAGCGCGGCGACGCGCTCTTCGCCCCGCAGCGGACGGTTTCCTTTGTTTTCCAGGGTGTTTCCATCGTGCGCGGGGACGGCGGCAGTGACGGCGTGGAGCTCGCGATGCGCGCGTGCGACGAGATGCTCGCGGCGGCCTGTGCGAAATACCACGGCTACCGCGCCTGCGTGCTTTTTGACGTCGGCGTGTTCGCCTTTCAGAGCCCGCGCAGTGCGCTGGAGTTCGCGCGGGAGTGCCACGAGCAGGCGTTGGGGCTACCGTGGCCGGCGCTGGTGGAAAAGGTCGCGTGCTTCGCGAGCGTCTCCGACTTCGGCAGCGTGCTCTTCCGCGGGCCGCGGCTCCACACCTGCATCTTCGCCTGCACGCCGGAGGTGGAGGTGGATCCGATCACCGGTCGCACCGCGTTCTTCGGCGCCGCGCTCGAGGAGGGGCTCCAAGCCGCGCTTGAGCTCTCGTCGGTTGGTGAAATCGTCGTGAACGACACCTGGGCAGATCTCCTCGCGCGCGAGGCGTGTCTGCATGGCGATGGCGCCCCTGCGAACCCGCCGAAGACGTTGAACCAGCCCGAACCTGGAGATGGCACCGCCGTCCTGAGGGATCTCGTGATGGGGGTTCGAAACACTCTTGGAAAGACGTGGGATGTCGTAACGCTCTCAGGCAGACACAATATCATCTGCTCGATTCTGCCAAAGTCTTTACAGGGAAGGCGCGATCTTGGGTTGTGCGCCTTATGGCCGACGCCGACGTTTCCTGAAATAGGCGGAGCAGACCATCCCACCGTCGTAAAGGCTCTTATGCAGGCAATGAAAGATACGCGACCATCTGCGAGCGCAGCTAAAAGCTTTCGTGATCGCATTAACGCAGGGTATCGAAAAGATTTGCCGCGCATGGAGGTTGCGTATACCGGGATCAAGGAGTCGATAGAAGAGACTTTTGCGCAAGAGGATGCGGATTCCTTCCATGGCGAGGAGCCCGCTGTGAATGCGGCCGCACAGCTCATGGAGCTTCACGTACTTCAGCTAGATAAGGATCGGCTCCTTTCCGGCGTTCGACAACTTGGGGAGATCTGTGCTGCTTTGGAGCGAAAGGCGATGGAGGCTGAGGACCACTTTGTATTGCTTAAGGATAATGTACTGGAAGTGTCGAAGATCGCATACATATGCATCGTTGATATCGGCGACGATAAGGTGTGGAAGCACGCCTGCACCAGAAGCCCTTCCGAGCGGGAGTATGAGCAGCTGCGGCGAACCCTTCAATCGTTCGTTCACGATGCCGCCAAAAAGCATCATGGCTTCTTCCTGAAGGGCAACGATGCGGATGTGTTTGCGTATATGTATGCTCAAGTAGAAGACGCGCTCGCGTTTGCGATACAGGTGTACGTCATGGTGAACCAGGCCGGAAATAATCTCTCCAACGTCGAAAACGGGAACGGAGAGGATTCTTTTCTCTTCCGCGGAGCGATCTCCAGCGTTCCCATGCGCACGTTCCTTCGAAATTACCACGAAGGTGTGTTCAAGTGCACAAATTCGTTCATCCGCCTCTCCGCCGCGCTTTGCAGCGTGGCTCGCTGGGGTGAGGTGTTAGCGACGGAGGACGTCATTCAAACTTTCTACACCAAGCAAGAAAACGTCGTGGATACCCAGTACAACATTGTCAAGCAGTACTGTCGATTTCTGAAGGGGTGGGGGATCCCGGTTTCCGCCTTTTCGATCCTCCCGAGATCCTTCGCATACCGCCGACAGGTTTTGTTAGATAAGACGCAGAGCATCGCACCCTATCAAGGGGCTCGTTCAATCGAGGCGGTGCTGATATCCGATACCGAGGAGATATCGCGCGCGGCGGTGGAATCCGTCTTGCAGCAGCAGTTGGAGCAGTTAGAGCGCGGCGAGGCCGTGCGGCTTGCCGAAGAAGACGCCTTTGAAAAGACCCCTCAGGCCGCGGAATGGGTGCTGTGCAATCCGTGGATGGTAACCACACGCACGCAACACCACCAATCGCATTTGAACTACAAAGAAAGGTCTAAAAAGAACGGTCGGAAGGAAAATAGCCTCTCGAACAGCCTCAACTGGGGAAGCTTTGCGAGGTATGGGCATCGATTCAGCGGGGCGCCCGGTATTTCCCGTGAGCCGTTTGCCTTTCTCTACTGTAACATCGCTCGAGCGGCGACGATCGTGCGTGATTTATCGCCCTCGCTCACGAAGGAGGTGTTTGCGCACTACAACTACATCGTCCAGGCGATCTTCGCGCAGTGTGGGGGGTTTGTGGCGAAAACCGACAGCGTGGCGGGCTATTTGGTCGTGTTTGAGCGGCCCTTCTCCGCACTGGAGGCGGCGTTTCGGATTCAAAAACGACTGTTAGCCTCCCAGTGGCCAGAGGAGCTTCGGACGCTGCCGAGCACGCTTTTCTCGCGCGATGCGGCGACAGGAACGGTGCTGTTTAACGGCCCTCGCGTGCAGGTGGGGTTGCATTTCTCACCGGAATACGCGTGGCGGGCGCTTCCGCACAACCACGCCGGCGAGGAGACCTCGGGGAGGCGTCAGACGGAGCTCAGGGTGTCGATTAAAAAAAGCGAGGAGGCCGCCTTCCCCGGGGTGCTGGAGGAGCTTCCATTTGCGCTGAACGGGGGGCCTCTCGCGGCGTCGCTCAGCGTGATTGACGTGAAAGGCGCGGCGTTGGAGGAGCTGTGCGGGATCGGCCACCTCGCGTACGGCGGGGAGGTTCGAATGAGCCTGCCTTTTCGAACCGCCCTCGCGGAGGAGGTGAGCGGGCGGCTCCTGCTCGATCAGTTTCGCCTGGAAATCATCGTGGATGCCGCGCAGGGCGGGGGGATCCCCTTCGAGAAGGAGGGTGGGCCTGGGAAAGAGGTGGAAAAGGCCCCCCACGCGAGGGCGAAGCCCATGAATTCGGACGAGCTGCCTCGCGGGCGAGGGGGGGATCGCGTTTCCCCCGGCGCTCCCCCGGCGGCGGTCGTTTTATCGGCCGTTCCCGCCCTCCTCGAGGGTCGTCGGCGGTACTTCGCGCCGTCGGATGAGCGGGTCTCCCTCTCGAGCAGCGTCCTGAGTGGGGAGACGACCCATACTGGGGGGGTTCCGGGAAGAAAAGGCGGCCCGTTAAGCGCCATCGGCGGGGGGGGAGGAGGAAAGGGAAGCCCTTTGGAAGGGTCGTTTCCGTTGCTGAAACGACCGGAAAACGGTGCGCTCGCGGGGAGTCGCCGGCCGAAAGGGCCGCTTCCCTTGCCGGCGGAGTGGGGGGTGGCGGTGCGGAGCCTCCCGCGGGCGGCGCGCGTCAGGTGGGGGGTGGGGAGCTCCGAAAGTTCCTCCCCCCCGCCGCCTTCCGAGATGGAGCAAATCCTTCACGCGATGGAGCAGTTGCTCGCGCTGTTCGAGCGGGCGACCGGGGAGGAAAACGCGCTGCAAACCCGCCCTGCCGTTAGTCCCGCCACCTCCCGCCATCCTTCCCAAACCAGCGAAGGGGAATATTCGTACTACCGGGTGTTTATGTATCACGCGACGCAGTTTCTTCAATTTCTCTACGCGGCAATCCGAATCGGGGGTGAAGGGATACGGCTGCCGTCGCCTTCCTCGGGGAAGGAGAACGGGATCTCGCCGTTGCTCTTTGCCGACGCGTCGGAAACGCCCTTTGGCGGCTCGCTGCGCGTGCAGAGTGGGAGAAAAAATCCCCTCTGCACGCGCGATCGCGGACGTGTTTTATCGCACCCCGCGGTGGTGCTCCCTCGCCTCGGAAGCCGCGCCACGGCGACCTCGCAAAAAATGAAAAACGGCTGCTTAGCCAATTCAAGAGGAGGGCGGATGAACTTCCCCTCGTTAGTCCCGATCTCGAGTGCGCGATCGCGCTCCCCGTCGCCCTCGTCTAAATCGCAAAATACGGGTCGTGCGAAAGGGGGTAAAATGGAGCCGTACCGCGAGGCGGTGGAGTACCTCGAGGAGGCCTGTCGATGCCTCAAAATCAGCATCGGAACCGCGCTGGGGCGGTTTCCCATCCGAGCCTCTGCTCCGTCGCCAAGGAGTAAACATTTGGAGAGTCGGATGTCAGGTAAAATGATGTAGAAATTCGAGCCCATGTGCATATATATATAATAGAAAATGTGTTGGGAAACCACCAAAAGGCGTAAACCGTCTTGGGGTTAGCGTATGTGGACTCCTATGAAACTTTTGATGAGTTTTATGGAGTCTATTGCTCAAATTACCTCACAACATAAGGTCTACCGCTCTGGAGCTTTAAAAATTTATGTTGCATCAATGTATACTATCTTTTTTTTTTGCTCTCAGGATTATTCACAAGCAAGATTACGTAAGTGAGCCAGGGCAATTACCGTAAGGGTTCATTATTTAATATTATTGGTGGTGTAATTGTGGCTCTCATATCCCTACCTTCGATGCCCATCCAGTGTAAATGTCTTTTTTTAAATTCTACATGTGTGCATACGTATGTATATATATTGATATGTGTGTAGCTACTTTTCCAATCAATTTTCATACTCTGATTGCAGCAATGCCTTTTCTTGGAATATAAAAGGTTACAGATTCAGTATACATATCAAGGTCAAATAGAATGCTACGTGTGGCTAAAATACGGAAAAGGGGCAAATCGCCGGACGAATTGCGTCATTTGCGAACCGCCAAAGATTCAGCTGATAGAAAATTCGTCAAAAGTGATAAGCGAAGTATAGCATCGAAAAAAAAGCTAAACCCACTACTTACGCTTCATCAGGGTGGTCTCTACAAGGCGGGAGGCGCGGCCTCGAGGCCTAAAGGGCGGAAACTATCCCACAAAGATCAGGCGAATAATGGATCCTTCCGAGTGGCGGACGCCAAGTCAATCGACTCGGCGTCTAAATCCTCAAGCTCACGCTCACGATCACGGCGAATTTCGATAGCCTCGGATAAGATTCAACCCCGCCGATCCCCCTCGATCGTTAAGCGGAAGACCTCCAGGTCGTCCTCGCGGAGGCGGCTGGACGCCTACCCCAATCCCCACCCGGTATTTCACCGCAGAACCCTAAGTAAAGACAAACGACACGACACCTCGCCGTCCTCGATCCCACTCGCGACGGATCTGAGCCCAAGCTCCAGCCGGACGTTGGAGGTGAACGAGGGGCCGGGTGAGCCCGCCCAACTCCCTGACGGCGCGCCGAGCACGGATGTTTCGGCTCCCCCCTCCTTCCTGCTTCCGCTGCCCTCGAATATCGAAAAAATTGGTGCGATGTTTAGTCAATACCGCCTGCCCACACGCACCGTGCACGATCTTCAGTTCGAGCTCGCGCGGATTCAAGAATCGTGCTCGAATGGTCTTGACAACGACAGCGAGCTTCGCCGAATGGCTCGCGAGGCCGGGGTTGAGCTCTCCGGGCCGTGGCTTACTGTCGTCAAAGACGACGGCGCGTCATCCGGTGTGGGGGGGGTTTCATTAGGGGATCTGAGCGCAAGTGATTTGATTTCTATTTTTTGTTATTGTGATACCCCTTCCTTGGTGGCGCTACGCCGCACCTGCAAACGATTTCGTATCCTCAGTGGGTGTCGTGAAGTGTGGCTCGCCCGTCCGGATGCTACCGAGGCTCACCCCAAATTGAACCCCCCGAAGGATCTGAAAAAAAAACCCGTGAATCATTGGACACAAATGCAGGAGGATGATGAAAACGAAATGGTGATCTGGCGGTCGATGTACAAAAATCTTGAGCAGCGCATGGAGGAACGCGTCGTGGCGGAGCACGCGCGTAAGCTACCTCTGAGTGCGGAAAACCTCTATTGGAAGCGCGATCCGGAACCCCCCATTCCCCACCGCAGCGAGGCATCGAAGAGGAAGTTTTTCGACCTCCCCTCGACTTCAAAGTCAAATTCTTTCGAACTCAAAAAGGGAGGGGGTGATGGGGAATCGACGACGCACGATTCGGATGCGCTTCAAGAGCTATGGGGGCAGCTCAAAGAGATCGAAACGCTACGCGATCAGCTACTGAAAGAAATTCAGCAAAACAACGAGCGGTTTCACGCGCAGCAGGAGGAGCTTCGGCAGTTTCACGATTACCTCGCCGCGGGCGGGGAGGGCGCTCGAGTTTGCTCTGATCCCTTTATCACGTTTGAGGATCTCGAGCGCTTTGAGCGGCGGATGGTCTCGTTGATTCTAAACGGCCGTGGTGGGGGGCCCGAGGCGGACTCGATCCCGCTCGTCCTCCGACGCGGAATCGACAGCTTCGGTGGGTTGGAATTGCTGCTTTCGAATCCGACGTTTTGGGAATCAGAGAACGGGGAGGCCGAGGCGGTGAACGCGAGCCCGCGGTGGTGCGCGTGGCGGGCGATTCAGAAGCGCTGGGCGGCCTTCAAGGCGTTCTTTCCGCTCAACGATAATGGCTACTACACCGCTCGGCGATGCCTGATGCAGTGCGCGATGGAAGGGCTGAACGAGGAGGCCGCGAGGGGGCTGAATAAGCGCCACGAGAAGGTGTTGCTGCGATTAACCGGCGTCCTCCGACGTGTGGAGAGCATGAAGGAAAGTGAGGTTTTGGATGTTATCATGTAAAGTATCTAGGGTGTTCCTTCAGGTGGGGAATGGATGTGTTTGCAAGGGGGGTTCCTTTTTTCCGATGTGTATAAAAGCAAGCGCTTGGGTAAGCTCAAAGGGCTTGGTTGCTTAGATTATAACGGATCGTGGAGAGGACATATGGAAATAGAAACCATATAAAAGGGTGAATGAAGAAATGCATATCTTTTCATAGCTTAAATTTCATCATGCTTTCCACTCTCTCCTCTTCCAGTACTTTCATTACTCTGCGGAGAAAATAGGGATCGATATTGTGCTACTGTTTAACGAGGAAAAATGCGCCGCGCGTGGTGGTGTAGCGCTCGATGCGCGATAAACGAGCGCTTGACGAGATCCATGGCGACGATTCCTTTGGGACCATCAAGCACCGAAAAGGGAGAAATCCAAGAGCGGGCAGCGCCCTACGACTACATGAAACTAGGATTCCCAAAGGATCTCGATTCGCAAGCGCATCAGGCGGCGCGAGAGGCCATCATTTCGGAAATCATCCTGCGTGATAAGGAAGTATTTAATCTCAAGCGTCAACACGAGCTAAGTATGCTACGCGTTGAGCAAAATCAGCGCCGCGTTCTAAAAGATCAGGAGGATCGCGGTCTCTATTATGAACAAAACTGCAATGTTCATACCTTTGAAACCGTATCTGGCGGGTTGCATTCTCAGCGCAACACCTTATATCACACGATGAGCGTGGAGCGGCTGCGTAATTTCAAGATGATGTTGATTGTGTTGGGTACCATCATCACATGTGTTTACCTTTACTTTCGCTATATTGTCAATCCCGAGTGGGAGTACGTTGAGAAGCCGGTTAGAGTGCTTGGTAGTCGCGTGCAAACGGTGCGTGAAATTCGTTGGAATCGCATGACGGACGAAGAAAAAATTCTGGAACTTGAACGAAGAAGGTTTTCGACGCGCGCAACAGAGGAAAAGTGACTTTTTACTTCTATCGGGGTGCGTGCGCGCGTAATCCAACGGATTTCTAGGCTTATTGGTATAACACATGTGCATCGCCTATGTTCTGGATATTTAAAAAATGTAGTGTTTGCAATTAGCCAAAACGTATGAGAATTAGCCTGGTATCTCACTTTTTTTTATTGGTCGGTTTCCCTTTTGGTACGCTCTTTTATGATTTTTTATTATCGTTTCTATTGACTCCAGTGCACCCCTAGTTCTTGCATTCATTCTTGTTTCGTGTTTTTTATAGTAAAATAAATACGGAATGTTTACTAGAAGCCGTTTTTCGGCTCGCATTTCGTCATTAAACCACAATCTATGCTTTTATCAACCTACGCTCATATGGAGCAAAGTGAATGCAACCACACAAACGCCTGCTAGCCGCCCGGTAAGCAAGTTCATGAGCTTACGACCTCAAGAGATAGGAGCTACTGCCGCCGCTGGAAGAAATCGCATGGGACGCGGCAAACCCCATGATTCACATCCGTCTAAGAATACCGCAAAGTGGTCTAGCAAAAAAAAGAAGTCATCCTCTTTCTTTCTGATGAAGCCGCCGATGCCCGAGGACTTTCCGTCAGCAACTTCTGCCGATTTTAATATCCCTGATCGAAATACCCAACGGCACCGGCATGGTTTTGGCGGTAATCCCCCGATGGAGGAGCCCTTCCCCACCTCAGACAGCTCCCCCGACCCCCGCCTTTCCAGTGATTCTACCATTGCTTTTGAGGATGTATCCCCACTTGAGATGGATGCCCACGCGGAACGTCGTGTGGAAGGTTTCCTTCGCGATGCCCGCCAACGTCACCGAAAGGAAGAAAGTGGAAAAGAAACCACGACGACTTCGACCACGCTCGCTTCCGATCCCAAAGGTGCCAACGAACGACCTCTGCTCCAACGCGTTCCGAAAAGTAACTTCAAGCGGTGTTTGTTGTCATTTCACATCGACGGTCGTCCGGTGCGGGCGATCGGACAATCCACACGCGATCGAACCGCCCGTGTGTTGTGCTTTATGCACGCGGAACGGCTCATCGATTATTACACCGTCAAACCAGATCCCACGTCCTCCCCGCCTCGGCCCCTACGGGAGGGAACTACGTTTGGCGAGGCCTCGCGTCGGGAAGGGCGATATCCCCTCCCCCCTTTACAGCCGCCTCGCAAGCCGAGCTCGCTCGAAGACTGGCCGCGCTACATCGTCGCGTGTAGGGGGTACATCGAACAAAAAACCGCCCGTGAACGGGAACAAACCCTCCTAGCGATGCACATCCCCCTTTCGATCAACGACCTCGTGAATCGCGCGACCGCGATGGTCGAGGCCGAGGACGAGGGGAAGGCGAATCCCATCGCCACCGCCCTCGCCCTGCAAAAGCTCAACCACGCCGTGCACAACGCCGGGGAGCTGATCCACACGACGCGGGTTGGGGGGTGCGTCGTCGCGACGTTGATTTTCGACGCCGCGGCGGGGCTCCTCGCGACGGGGGTGGGGCGCTCCGGGAAGGCGGCCCGGCGGCG
>HF955062.1:1073789-1103598 GCA_000582765.1 Phytomonas sp. EM1 | reverse complement strand
GCTGCGGTGTTTGGATTCCGTCCTCACCGTCGCCGCGGCCGCGGAGGTCTGTCCGTTTCTCACCGATCGCACGGAGGAGTTGACGGGAGGCGAGGGGGGGAGGCGACGATCCCGCGGCATCCTCGCGCGCGGCTCGCAGAGCGATCCGATCAGTTTTCTCAACGCCTACAATGGCTTCTTCGCCACCGGCGGGGATGTCGAGTTTGCGCGGTTTAATCACCTTCACATCGGCCACCTCCGGCTCATCTCGCGGTATAAACAGCAGTACTGTGAGATCCTCCGTCGATCCGGGTTGATTCGACGAGAGGAGCTCCGCCCGATCAGGGTGGAGGGGGAGGGAGGAGGAGGAGAGGGGCTTTTCGTGGATGCCGGGGTTCTCTCGGAAGGGGCGCGAAACGTGGCGCTCGTAAAGGCCTGCCTGTGCGCAGCTTTCTTCCCAAACGTCGCGGTGTTCGATCCACGGCCGATGCTCGACGGAGGTAGATCGACCTCGTCGAGAAAGCTGCGGCTGCGCACGAAAACCCACGCCACGATCACGCCGGCGGCGGAGAGTGTTTGTCATCGCCCCCGTGCGCATAACGCACCGACGCGAGAAGAATTGATGAAGGAAATCGCCGCCCAAGCGCGGCCCCCGACGATGGATAACCCTTCCACCCCGGCAATCTTCTACGTCTACCAAGAAATATTCTCCCTCCGCGAGGCAAACAAGGCGTTCCTCACGAATGTTTCGTCGATTAGCTTGTGGGCGCTCCTGCTTTTTGGGGCCTCCGACTCAAATATAAAGTATTTTGATACTCTAGGGGTGTGCGTTATCGACGGATGGATCTTCGTCCGGATTGATCAGCCGACCTTCCAGGTCCTCCATGATTTACGCCACGCCTTCCATGATTGTTTGTGGCGACGATACAAGGATCCGATGAACAAGGCAAACAATGCTGCGCTAGACGACCTGCGGGAGCTGATTAAGGAGGTGCTCGAAACCCCACTGGACGTGGACGACCCCACGCAAAATCGCCTTGTTGATAGCGGAGTGATTGTATCACCAGAACACGCGAATTATGTGGACCCATCCATGAATGAGATGGAATACAGCGTCGAGGATGAACTCATTGAAGAAGACGATGCTGTATGAGGGAAATGAGAACACTACACAGTATTTCTACTTTTTCACGTTTTGGGGGCTCCTGATAGTCTTTCAGCGGGTTGGTTCGACTCTCTCGAAGAGGGCAAGATTTCATTCTTCGCTGTTTCCTGTCAAACTATATATATATATATATATGCATATATATATATATATATAAACCTTAAAATCATTACGTCCTACTCTGATATAAAGACGACAAATGGTAAGGTCCCCCCTTTTTCTCGACATGACTTTTGCCGTGTGATGTTGAATATGTCTATAATTACTAATGTTTTCCCCGTTCTGCATGGACGTTTAGCGCAAATATGCCCATCTAATCAAGCGATAAAATAAAGTGTAGCAAATTATAAACAAAAACGATGCAAGATGCAGCCAAGTCCCTCCTCTTCATCATCACCAAAGCCCAGAGGCGGTCCTTACGTATGTTTATCCTCTCATTGTGAAGCCTTGCATCTTATCGGGGATCACGTCCATCCCTATGCGAGTATTAATTCTCAAACCATTCTAGGACGCGCAGTTTCTTCCGCACGTTTCACCACACCAATACCCGCCTTTATCTATCATGCATTATTTCCATCAGCGGAAGAAACTAATCCAACGGCCCCTAGTCAGTTGGGAGAAGGGGCAAGTGAAACAGACAGAGTGGAGAGTAGTCCAAACCAGCCAAAGATGCCTCCATGCACCAATGTTTCCAAAGCAACGGAGGCCTCAATGCATCACAAGATCCCGAAAGACTACGTTGAGGAACCGTTCATGAGCACGGAAGCTGTAGACCTGTCAGGGTACCCCCTCTTTCCAACCCCACCACCTACACGGACACCCCTTTCCGCCGATTCACAGGCTGTTCTTCTCGCTCTTGAGCAGGATTTCGGTATCGCACCCTATTACTCTGCCCTCAACACTGCAGACCAAACATCCACATCGGCAGGGGTAAACCCTCAGGATAGCGTGTTTATCCCCGCGAACCCTGAATCAACGGATCCTAACCCATCCTTTCCCCAACCTCAGTCCTCGACATCGCTGTCAGAGGTTGCGGTATCAATCCCCCATCCTAATGCGCGAAGTAGCTCGCTACGCAACAGGCATTTGCTGCTTCACACCCTCGCACAGGCGCTTTTGATTCTGCAGCTCCCTGGGCGCAGTCCGGTAGCCGTATTCCAGCTGCATCACTACCGTCCATGCTTTATGGATTCGAGAGAAAATAGTAGCGTCTTGCACCGAACACTCCAACATAACATTCACTTCTCAATCCGTCCCCGCAATGGCCTCGGAAACGCCCCGGTTGGCGCGCTCAACGACGATCGCTCGAAGACGCGCAGCACCGCAAACAGCCTCGAGCGTCATTTCGTGTTCAATGCGGGAATGGAAAAGGATGCGGATGGCGCGATGGCGGACTCCAGCGCTCCGTCTGAGCGAAAGCGCATCAAAACGGAGTCGGGAGGGGGGATCGAAGGCTGCCAAAGTGCGGTATCCTGCAAGGATCTGAAGTTTAGCCCCTTCCGCTGCTCAGAGGCCTTCCCCACGCCGATAGATGGACGCTGCTGGTTTGCGGGGGTATCAGCGCCCCAGGGAGGGAATATTTTTGAACGCCCAGAGACCTTCTTTCGTGATCAGCAAGAACCCTCTTCAAACCCATCTGAGGTGAGGCTACACGCCTCAACAAACTGGGACACGATTATAACCGATACCCTGATTCCTCTTTTCTTTTCAATGTTTTTGAAATCTCATGAAAATCGCGTCGGTATCCACTCTTCTGATGAAGTGAAATCAGCGTCCGCAAGCGGCTATTCCGCTACCCCCATAAATCCTAAGCATCGTGTTAGCCTTGCGCAGAAGCTCTCTTTTGAGCTTCTGAGGTGCCTCGCGCATTTGTCGTGGTGCATGGAAGTTGTAGAAATCGTTGAACAAGCCTGGCATCCCTGCCAAAGTTTGGATTTCTCGGAAAGGGAAAAGGGTAGGAAGCATTTCAAAGGCAATCCGTGTGGCGTTCAGGGTGCGGTTCTGCTCATGCTACCAGACGCCATCGTGGTCGAGCAAACTGGTGAGCCATGGTCCTCCATTCTTTACCTGGTAAAGCCTAGGGGAAGTGAACCGGAGAAATCGTCTCGCAAAACACCAGAAAAGGGGAAGAGCTCGGCCCCTGCACATGATTTTTCAGAGCGGTCTGGAAAAGAAGGGGTGGTGGAGTGTTCACTAGGCGAGGTCTCTTGCCATTTGCTAGGATTTTCCCAAAGTACCACCGAGTCTACTGTCGCTTACGGCGGTGGTGGTATCGACGGTATCGTTCTCCGCGCCTCTGGCTGTGGGGCTGAAAACGGTCAGCTGCAGTGGAAAGCATTTGGTGGTCCCCTTGGGGCGGTAAAAATGGCGAAAGGTGGCGTACTATCAGGAAAATTAAAAGATTTCTGTGATTTTATTGAATCATCCTAAAAAAAAAAGAAAAAGAAATAATCACCATGAAAGCTCCCCCATTCCCACTGGTTTTATGGGTTTCTATATTGATGGGTCAATTGATCGTGCTATGTGTTTTACGTCCATCTGTCGGTTCCATCTTCTGTGCTCCCACTCCCAAGATATCTATTTCTTGTAGACCAAGTACGTATTCCATTTCATTCTCCGGTAAACCCCATGGAAATTATCGACCGCCCGCTTTCCGACTTGATCAAGGAGCAGGGGATTGACAAGGACCTCCGCCGCCGCCGCCGCGGTCCGGGCGGAGGGGGGGGAAATCAACCTGGCGGCAACGCCAAGGCCCCCCGCCGCCGGCCAACTCCCGCCCGTGGAGGCGAAAAAGGCGGGAAAAGAGGCGGGCAACGGGGGGAAAGAGGAGGGGCGCGTCGCCCGCAAAGGGGGGGGGCGCTTGAGGACCGCCGTCGCCTGCGTGGCGGCCCCGATCGCCGTTTGGCGCCCCGACGAAATCGGCCGATGCGGCGGGCGGCGGAGCCCCGCGGCCGGGTGTGGCGGGATCGCGCGGAGGACCTCCGTGGCGGCGTGAAGGGTCGCGAGGCGCCCCGACGCAGCCGGATTTCGGGATCGGAGCGGAACGAACGGACGCGTAACACGCGCCGCCGGGAGATCCTCGCCCGCTCGCGTTTCTCGAACTAAGATTGTGCAACCCAGCCCAAAAAGCGTCGTATGAGTGTAATGGGAAGAGCCGCAATGAAAGATAAGTGAAGATACGGTGGAAAAAGAAAAAAGGGCGATCCAATAAAAGTGGGGTGTGGGAAAGTTTTTCTCCCAGATACGTTGTATGCATGGCTTCCCGTTTCTGGGGGTGTTGAATTCGATGTCTCTGAAATGCTAGCAACACCAGGTGACCTAAAAACGATGACCAACAACAGAAAACAAAGGGGACAGAATCTATTTTCTGGCGGCACAATCATCTATATACCCACGCAGCCACGCATATATCTATGCGATGTGGAGAAAGATAACAATTGATCTTTTAGGTGGCGATAGATTAGGTTATGTAAGGAAAGTAAAAATAATAAATACAATTCAAGGGAAACATTCTTTCAAGGAAAGTGTTCAAAACGTTAAAGGCTCGGCATGCTTACCAGGGTTTTCGAATCAAAGTCGTACTGATAACCTCTTCTTTATTATTTATATAACGCGTGGATGAGGGATTTTCCCAAAGGTCGTTCTAATGCAACCTTCATGCATAGCACTCGATGATCAACTAGTTATAGAAAGAAAAGAAGAGAAACGTTTACTGGGTGGAAACAAACAAAAAAAATAAGAATATTGAACCGGAGCTATTATCTTTTTTTTGCATTTCCCGCCCAAAGAGAATGAGCATTCGCATTTCAAATGTATGGGTTTTACCCGGCCCACCCACTCCCGCCTTTAAACGAAAACTAATAATTTAACACTAGACACCTTGGCATCCAGGTGTAGGCTTATGCCTCTCGCCAAGTCTAATGTTGGCGCCCTTCCTGGTCATTTCTCGTGAAGTAATTTCGTCCT
Organism: Phytomonas sp. EM1; assembly: GCA_000582765.1. Lineage (NCBI taxonomy): Eukaryota > Euglenozoa > Kinetoplastea > Trypanosomatida > Trypanosomatidae > Phytomonas > Phytomonas sp. EM1. The sequence goes on along the minus strand of HF955062.1, from coordinate 1,098,488 downwards.
GCCAGCAGCTAATTTGAACCTATTTAACGACTGATAGTATTTATTTTATGTTTAGTAGTCTGTCACATAGAATTTGACTTGTTAGAGAAGTAGAGGACCCTCACACATACTCACATTCACACTTATACAAAAAAAGGAAAAGGATTCCTTTCAAAACACTTAAAACTTATTTACTTACTGATTGACTTTTATATACTACCCCTCACAGAACTCTTGTATTACACTACTTGGTTATTCCCCTAAGTCTCATGCGGCGTACGTTGGCCCGTTTTCTTCTCAATGTCTCGAATGAAAGTCCTTCTTTCCGGGCGAAGCCGGGCATGTCTCATCCCCTCCTAGAGGCCTCCATCAGCCCTTACAAGGAGCAGTTCAAGGAGTACTGGTCCACCCCAGTCCCCTTCGCCGATCGCGAGTACGGGGAAAAGCCAAAGCTAGGCGAGCCCGTTCCCACCCGCCGCGCCGCCACGGCGGTGGTGGTTGCCAAAAACCGACATATCGACCCCGAAACCGTGCAAGCCGGGGGGGATAACGACTACAAGATTCTGATGCTCTTCCGAGAAAGCAAATTGCGTTTAGCGAAGGACCAGTTCGTCCTGCCCTCCTTCCCGGTATCCATTGAGGATAGTAACGAGGACTGGCAGAAGATTCTGCGGCGGCGCGGCGTCACCTCGCATTGGCCGGATCTGGCGCATCGCCTCACCGCGATGCGGGCGTTATTCACCTTCACCAACCTCTTAGTAATCCCGAAAGAGGGGGGTGGATTAGCGGAGGTTGAGGGTCCCCCAGGCCCGGGGAAATGGCATCTGATCGTCCATTCGAGGCCCAAGGCGATGAAAAATTTGGTAGATATCTTGGAATTACCCATGGAGACGTGTCTCTCGCAGTTCCTTCCGTTTCGAAACATCATCACCCCGACGACGGAAACCTTTCGGTTCGACAACTTGGTCTACCTGATTCCGTATGAAAAGATCCCCGACGTGCAGCACACCATCACCACCGTGGGTGAAAAGCTGGTGTGGGTCTCGCCGATGGAAGGGATAGCGCGTTTTAACGCCGGAATTATGGAGATGCCCGCGCCGAACGTCGTGATTATGTCCGAGCTCGCGAATGAATGCCCCACCTTCGAGGATGTTTTGAAGCGATCCAACCGCGCCCCGCCACGGGCGGTGCAACCGGAGCTTTACCACCACGGCCAGACGAAAGTCGCGACGGTGCTCCTCCCGGGGGATTTGTTTCACGCCCAGACCACCGAGGAGGACCGCCGTGCGCGGTATGTACGTCGCTTCGAGTACGAAAAAGACTACCCGTATGGCGTGCGGGCGGTCTTTTCGGAGCGCCCCGCGACCCCAGAGGAGACGGCGGAGCCCTTGGTCAAAGATACCCCGGCCCTGCTGGAGGAGGCGAATGAGAACGATCTGGCTTACGCAGATGTGGCGTACCCCGTCCGGAAGCGAGAGGAGCTGCGCGATGGGCAGACCCTCTACCGCGTCCCAGAGTACGCGTTTCACGATGGGAAGGAGGACGAAGACGGGTTCATCCCATCCAAGGGTAATTACATGAATATTTTACCCGAAGACACCTATTCCAAGATGAAATAGCGAGGCGATGAAGTGAAAAAGTGGAATAGGAACACTTCGAATGGTAGTGTATTGAAACGGGAACCGTCTTACCCCGCGTTGCTAGGATATCGTAGAGATCGTTTTCCTTTTTTTTCCTAATGACTTAGCGTTGTAATACTTATGGAATGGAAATATACTAGTATTTAACCACGAACAAAGAAGTCTTTACCTGCTTTCTCCTGCCCTAGGATCTGTCTATTCTGCGCTACCTCTCTGTGCAAGAGGGAGTAAAAAAGAGAGGACGGAGTGGTGAAAACCTAGAAACCATGCTTGTTTTTTTTTCACGTTCCTAAGGCTGTACGAGTAAAGGGGGATGCTATGTTGTCAAAGTATGGCCTCATTTATTAGAGTCCTTAGACCAGGTGTGTATTCTATAGCTGTTCGAGTCAAACCAGGTTCTAAGATGACCGGCTTTGCCTCAGTTGCGAATTCTTCCGATGAGGAGCTCGAAGTACGCCTGGCGGCTCCCCCGGTGGAAGGTCAAGCCAACAAGGAACTCGTGGACTTCATGCAAACAACCTTGGAGATGGGCGTGCGGGAGCTTCGGAATTCCGCCTTACCTCCAGAGGAATTTTTCGCCGGTATTTCACACATCATGTCGAGACCCACCCTCTTTGATGTTCCTAAGGTGGGCAATGATGCTGTGGAAGGGGGCACTTCCAACCTTCGTAGGAAAGTAAAAGGGAAGGGTATGGACAAGCCCAACGGTCGTAGTAAAATGGGCGACTCGAAAGATAAAAGCAGAGTCATTCATGTAAGTGAAAACGCACCCTTGCTTCCAACGCGTGTGGAAGTTCGTGTTGCTCGTGGCACCACATCTCGATCTAAGCTACTTGAAGTAGAGTTCCCTGGTTCGGAATGGGAGTTAGCTTGTCTACTGGAGAAGGCCTCTCTCTAGTAAAAAGTGTGCGAAAGCAAAAGGCTTTCAAAGAAAAAGAGAAAGAAAAACAGTACTAGCGATATCATTGTAAAGATATCAAAGAGCTTGTTGACTTGTGTCTAAGAAAGCTGGGAGACATCACTTACACCAAACTACGTATTGTGGCCTTCATAGTAAAATTGTAAATTTAAGACTCTCTGTTTTCCCTACATCCCTCTCCCTTTTCACGAACTCTTAATTTGTAGCCTGCGATCGAAACTCAACTCTACGACATTTTTTGCAAGTTGTTTTCTTTTACAGTCAATACTCGCTTTGCTTAAAAAAAAATCCGTAATAAGCAGCAATAAAGTGTAAGATTTGTTGGGATATACATAGAAATAGACAAGAGTTTCCAATATAAACATCAGAGGAGAGCGGTTTAAGGAAATGAACTATCATAAATTCAACTATGCAACCTACAAAGGGGTCAACTCAAATGGCAGCTCTCCACAAGTCCCGGCAGCCCCTCCGACAACGCCTTGCGATACACACCCATCTTCACCAAGTTTAGGGCGTTATCCAATACGCGTGACGCCGTCGGCACTTCCATCGTTTCTATATACCATTTTATACGTCATTGAATTTCACGCGCCGGTGGCACCGCATCCGGCACCACTGCAGCGCTCGCTGCGCATCGGACGAAACCCCTCGAGCGTTTCGAGTTCTAGCCTGGTTGCTGCCTTGCCGGCTGCTACTGCGGTTTTCTCTGCCGTTTTGAGCTTCTTTGGCAGAACCACGAATACTAGCATGCCGATGGATGGCGTCCGAGAAGTTGAGGCGCTTCCCGATACGCCATACCCACTGGACGCCGCTCAAGAAGACGAATTGGCCGCCCTACGGCGCGTTCACGAGCAGCCTTTTGTGGTGCCCGTCACGCAGCAGATTCACAAACTAGGGGATACCCAGATTGTCGTGTGCGAAACCCATAACCCCACCATCGCGCCCGCGTATGAGCGGGCGCTGAAAGAAATCGCGGCTATCGTCGAGCTCTCCCGTCGGGAGCACTCGGAGCGTCGGGTGCGGGGGCAAAGTCAACGACCGGGCCGCTGCTCCTCCCCGAGCAGCTCGAGTAGCAACCGATTCACCCCCCGGGCGAGCCTGGGCGCGACCGCCACCACCGCCGCCGCCGCCACGACCACCAGGGATTTCAGCACGAAACTCGTGGTAGGGGAGCCCGCCTTTCCAGGGGCCGCGGAGGTCCAAGAAGGGCTTCCCTCTCACCCCTATCTCCCGCGGGGCAGCCCGAATGGGAACCCCTCCTCCTCCGGGCGGTTCGGCTCCCCGGTCACCGCGCCGCAGTCGAGTGCGCGTTCGAGCGGGGGAAAGGCGGCGGGGCCGGCCCTTCGGCTTCACCCCGGCGAGGTCGGGCTGGAGCTTTCCATCCGGCTGTCCGTCAATGAGGTGCGCTGGCACGTCTCCCAGACCCGTCCGTTGGCGGAGTGGACCTTCATGGTGATCCAAACCAGCGACGAGAGCACCGTCATCCAGACACCCAAAGGGTGGGGAGGGGAGGCCTCGTGGGAGGTGAACGAGGGGGCTGAGGAGGCCGGCGGAGAACGGTCCCCGTCGGGCGGGGGGGGGGGGCTCATGTTCATTAACGACCCCTCACAGGTTGAGGACGTGATTCAGTTTATCTCTAAAACATTCTATGACACGATCAACATGGAAACCTTTTCCGACTTCATATCAGGTGAGCTGGTATTTGATGTTCAAGCGCAGAAGTGTCATTCTTTTATTTGAAATGTATATGGTGAGGGCAAAGGATCGAGGAATTTCAACCGCTGCGTATATTATGTGCGTGCGTACCTCATACTGAGTTTATGCATTTATTTTAATTATGTTTTGCTTCATACTTGCGTTTATTTGCTGCTTTTTTTTCCATATTCTTGTGCTATGTCATTTTTTTCTACATACTCATTAATGTTCGGCAACCTAGGGAGAGCAAGAGGGGGGAAAAGGGGGAAGCTGAAAATTATGATCAAAGGAGGTGTATAACATTACCCCACCGTTTCAAAATGAAGTCACTTTTTTTTCACGCACACATTATTTTTTTCTTTTTAAGGCATTCAATTGAATCTTTATATATTTTCCCTCCACTTTTGCCCTTGTGTTGTAATGAACAAAAAAATATATCAGGAGAGATAAAAACTTTGCTGAGTTTGCTTGAAAAACTTGCTTTTGTGCTCAAAAGTAATCCTTGGTGTTTATGGATACTTTAAAAAGTGGGTCTATTTTAACTGAAAATGAAAATGTTCTCTTGAATTGGCGTTGTCATCAAGCTCAAGGTGCGTTTGTAAGATTCGTGCTTAAAAGACGAACTCAGGCTGAGTACCCATTAACAGTCAAAGACAGTTTAATAGATTATATTCTGGTATAAATGTTGAGGAAACTAACCCTTTTAGAGCAAGTGGTTCGGATTGTGTGTCGAAAAAGTGACAACAAAAGCACGAGCAGGGATAACTTCTTTGTTTGTACCCAGTCAAAACTCGCATGATCTGATACGGTATAGGTCTCAGGGAAAAAACAAGATTCTTTATCAGAACAAACAAGCAAAATACATTGTAATCTATACAATACATACTCACGATTTCATAAACATTTATTTGATTATTTATGCTTCTACTAATCCGTGGTGCATATGGTCACTTCTTCGACAGCCTATCATCCTCTTGGGAGAGATTCGAAAGCAAGGGTCAGCAATAATCTCTAATCATGTATGTGCTGCAAAGCAACAGCAGCACGGTGGCTGTTGGAAGACAATAAGTTGTTTGCGTGTGCTAGAAAACCTATAGCTATCACCGGATAACATATTTAGAGGTATCATCTTTATAATATTATACACGTGTCTTATATACTTTTTATTTAATTTTTTTGTATTTGTGTAGTGAATATTCGGTCTTGTATCCCATCACTCATACAAAAAAATGAGTTTGTTTTCGGCGTTATTCTTTCCCCTTAGTATAACACTTTGAGTAGCTGTCCTGTTGCGTAGAGAAAACAGGATTTATAGATTGTCTTTTTACATAGCTTCAACTTTACCTTTCCTCCTAGTGCGCTTTGGTTTTTTTCGGAGCTACATTTTTTGTCTAGTGGTACGTGTTTGCAAAAGTATCAGTCATAATGGAACCCTCTCAATCTCTGTTTCGTTCAGGTACAAAAGAAGTACCTGCTTTGCAAGGATCCCAAAGGGTCACCTCTGGCCATTCTGACACTGAGAACCAACTCTACCCTGTTGTTGAGAACGCCTCACAATCAGCAGGAGAACATCTAACCCTCGATGATGATCAAGATGTGAGCTTTGATACGCCCCTAATAAATAGTCAAACCAGCTCGTCCTTCTCTTCACAATCTCCAGAAGACATGCAAGAAGTGGTGAGAAGTAGTGCACCACAGCCTGAAAAGGAGCCTCGGCAATCCCCTTTGCTGCAGCCCGAGGGCCCTCCAGAAGAACACAGTAGAAAGGAAACGGCATCACTTCCATTACAAATCGTATCAGCCTCAGAGATAACAGCACAATCGAGGCGCAATTCATCGTTAAATATAGAAAATCGTCACTTCGTGTATGGATCCTCGTCGCAGGATTATCCTCGGCGGTCCTCAGAACGACAGTCTCTCGTTTCGGACTCGCTTTACCCCTTGAAAAACGGTAACACTAATCCAACTAATCGATCTCCCGTAGGATTTCTAAGGTCGCACGAGGAAGAAGTCCCTTCGCAAGGCAGAGGTGCAGGTTACAGTAATGACAGCGCAAATGTGATCAGGACGGACACAACTCCACGGTCAATTTTGCGTCAGCCTGGGAGTAGTCGGCCACGTAAAAATTTTCACCGCATTTCTTTCGCATCGATGCGGGATGAAGTTGTAGAAGATAGAGATGATTACGATGAAGAGAGTGACTATGACATTAGTGAGCCCTCCATTGGCCACAGTGTCCTAAAGACTATTCAAATATACGGACGGTCCTCGATTTCGTTTGCGAATTCACACCCCGTGATAAACAATCGAGATAGTCTGCAGCAGCGGCCACAAGATACTTTCAGGTCACAGTCCCGTGAATATCAACTTATGGAACAACATAACGTTTCCAATAATAGAAATGATGTCAACGATGACACCGTCGATGCACAACCTCGCGTAGCGATGCTCGCTGCCACTCCCCAGGAACCGTTAGGCGAAGGGCCATCAAGAACGCAGCCTCACTCACACAGGTTTGCTGAGGGCGATCCCCCACCAGAGGTAGTCATGACAGACACACAGCGGAGAACCATCATTCCAGAGGAAGACTCGTACACTGAAGAATCATCAACATCTGAAGCATCCCAAATGGATAAGCACCAAGGTGAAATTTCAAGCCAGTCACACTCGCCCCACGTTCAGGCTTCACCAGAATCTCAACATCTCTCGAATAGTCTGAAGAGCCCATCCCAACGAGAAACTACTCTTGTACATGAAAAAAGCATTGACTCAGCACTTGAGGAATCTTTTTATTCAGAAGGCAGTAGCACATCTAGCAACACACCTATATTGGTATCCATCCCCAACAGTCATCACGACGCCCTTTTAGAGAAACGAGGCAATTCACAAGAAGCAGCGTCACTGAACCATCGCGATCATTTCCAACATTCACAAAAAGGCGTCGGCAAGGATACTAGCTCAGTTCACTCAGAGTCGGATAGCATGGGGCGTGATTCCATGCCGAACATGGATAGATCACACTTAACTGATACGACGATAACCAAGAAAGTAGGGGAACGCACAGACTCAAATAGAATTGAATCCAAAATATCCTCAAAACACAAAGAGTCTACCCCTGTAAAGGTGCTGCAGGATTATCGGAGCGAATCATTCTCTACTTTACAACCTGCATACGAGAACCCCGGCGAGGCCAACGCGCTTTGCGAAAATGGGACGGCTTCTTCTACGAGTGAAGTACCCCGCGTGATATCATCCACGCATCGACCCCAATCGCCGCCCAAAAGTTTAGACGTCCTTCGTAGCAAGGGCAAACGTGAAATCCACCCATCCTCTGTGAGTTTAAAGCCTGAGCAATCTGTGCCCACTTATTCCTATCCTCGAGAGCACTCAAACCACTCTGCGAAAGGGCATTCGGCAGATGACTCGCTTCGTTCTGATAGTGCCACACCAGGGATGCCTTCCTCCGATCCTTCCGGAAGTAGACCGGCAGCAGCACACCGCAACTCCAGCGAAATCAAGAGGACAAAGAGTCCGTTGACACATCAGGTGAACAATAATAACTCCTATGGTGCGTTGATTCATCCAAAAGAAGAAAAAATGAATTCCACTGACGAATTTTCAAGGAAATTTATCCCAGATTATGGCTCTTTTAGCCCTGATCCAGTGTCGAAGATCGGTGTTTCACATGAAGTTCGGAAGGGTGAAGCCGCCGCCGTGAAGCCACTCATCCCTGTTAATTCCAGCCCTCAACGAGAGAATACTACTAAACAGAACGCCGCTGTAACTCCCCGGAAGGACTCCAAAGGTGGAAACCCCGACACGTCCTTGTATCATGATGCTGCAGCTCAACCATCACCGAACCCAGAGCCTTATGACACTCCTTTGCAGTCGAAAAAGGTGACCAGAAAGAACCTCATTTTGGTCACACGCCGAAAGCGGAAAAACGGTGACGCGTCTGATGGCAATTCTATCGTAAAAATGAGTATTATTCCCATACGGCAAGTTGGAGCTGATCAAGAGAGTGACCGGGCAGGCGCTTTGAAGAAGCTGTTCAATAGTTTCATGACCCGCTCGACCTCGAAGTCTAGCAGCGATCACTCTCACCATCGAATCACTGGTAAAACAAAGCACAAAAAGAAAAAGCGAAGGAGTCAAGATGATATCAAGGATGTGAGCCAAAGGGAGAACCATTCCAAACCGAAGTTATTAGGAACTTCCTTGGAGTCTTTTAGCAACCATTCCTCTGCTTCACCTGCACGAACGAGCGGTACTGGGCCCTCTGAACACGAAGTAATTAAATTTTGTTCAGATGCAAGGGCAAAAGAATTGGACCCTGTACACTCGGTGCAAGGACGATTCCTGGATGAAGAGAAGCCAGACTCCATAAGAGTCAGTGAAAAGAGCCACACGCGACGGAAGACAAACTCGTCATTAGCAACGGGTTCTTCTCCTGCACATATTGAGCCTGATGTTAGCCCTGCAAGAAATGAAATCCTTATCGAGGACGATTTTATCTCCATAATGCAAGAGGAGTCAACGTCTACACAGCATGAAGGACCAATTTTGACCCTTCAAAATGATTCTGACATCACAGAAATGGACCAAAAACAGCGCAAGCGAGCAATGACCGCGGATTTACCTAAAAGCAGCACAAATGGCGCTCATTATGATGCTCAAGAACCAAGTGGGATCGGGTCCAATACTCTGAGAAATCCGCACGTCAGTGCCCAGGAGTCACACAAAACTTCTAAGCAAATACAGGTTCAGCTGGAAAAGCCCTTTCAGAGCTCTGAAGACGCCAACATCAGTTATGCTTTGCAGACTCCGAAGGAAGGTAGTGGAAGAATATATAATAGAAACACCAGTGAACATGCGGTTATGCCCATTTGGATTGCCAAACCTGCGATTCACTTAGTGCATTTGCCTACGGGGGAAGTATCAGCTACCGACGAACCGATGCCCCTTCTCTTCTCCAGATCACATGTTGATTCCGATGAGACCGAAAAGGGCACTCTTTCGATTACGAGGGGAAATTTGGGCGATATGGCTTCTCAAAACCCGTTTCAATTTGTTTTAAGCAATGGTACCTTCCTCTCTTCGAAGCACGAAAAAAAAAAAATGTACAATAAAGAGGTGCTGACTGAAAGTTCTGCTACCTTCGACTCAGTTCAAAATGTGGATAAGCAATCCTGTCAGACCCTTAAAAAGCCCCAAAGTCACGCGCATGGCCACAGCAACTTAGGGGCGTTTTCCATTCATCAATCCAATGGGGAGAAAACTCAAGGCACTCAGCACCACAACTCAAATCGATGCCGGTCCGTCCAAAACGAAATAGATGATGATAAAGGTGGCCGACAAGGAGGCGAAGGAAATACTAACCATAGCGCGAGGCCTCCTTCCTTGGAAAGCAGTCCATCTGATCGGGGACGCGAGAAGCAATGCGATAAATCGTGTAGGAACGTTGACAATCGATCTGGATCAGACCCCACCCCTCTGCTCGGGAAGGAAAGAAGCTTTGAGCAGGAAGACCGACTGAGTAGAACCTCTCCAAGGCGATCAATGAATAGAGATGTCAACCTTTCACAGGACAGTGATGCATCCCAAGTACAGGCCACCAGTGGATCATCACTCATTCGACAGTCAGACGTTCCTGAAGCAGAGCCACCCTTGGGCGTTGTGCAGGCCTCCTCCAAGAGCGGTTCCGATCATCGCCACAGGCATCATCATCACCATCACCGACACCGACATCACTCTCATCATACCCACCGAGAAGACGAAATATCCAAAGGAAAATGGAGAAAGAAGAGTAAGTCTCGGAGCCCCAATCAACATCGGCCTCTGGATCACAAGAGTAGTCAAGAGAGAATTGAAGACTTATTCAAAGAGGACTTAGCCACTTCGCTGGAGTATCAGCTTGGGGTACTAATGGAAAAGAAACACAATAAGGAGAAACGAAGGCTCAAGAAGGAACACAAGAAGCATCGGGAAATGGAAAAGGGGATGACAAGAGATTTTTCTGTAAGTGAAGTAGAAGTTGGTACCAGAATATTTGAAGTCCTCCCATCAACTTCGTATCAGACGAAAAATGATACGCATAAACTTGTCTCTTATATGAGGCCACGCTTTGCTACCCCTAAAGTTATCGCCGAAGATGAACATAGGAACCGAGCTAATCAACCGCATGTTAGGCAGAAGAGGACTCAGTCTTTGCCCTCGCAACCCACAAAGATGCTTAACGACGTCCATCAGAACTGGCCGGATACCGCGCGGCATTCCTTAGACGATACGAGACACGACCCGGTGGCATCCTTTTCAAGACGATCAACATCGTGGGATGACTACAAACGAGCTGCGTCCTGCACTGAGAAATTCAGCGACGGCTACAGTAGGCCTCCTGAGAGCAATAGCGATCTTAGTGGGCGTCGTCAAGGCTTGGGCTTCCCATACGACCCCTTGCGCTCTCTGGAAGGGACGTACGTTCGTAATAATAGTAAGGACGTCAAGGATGTGTTAAAGGACTCATTTTCCCCATCGAACAGTTACTTTAATAGGTCTACTAGTCGAGATCGAAACCAGCTGGTGTCGCCCTTTGTGCAGGTCGGAAAAAGTTCTTTCGGCAGCAGCTATCATAAAGATGCTGCCGAAAATAATTCCTCTTTCGTACATGAGTTAGTGGACACCCCACCAAGACGCGGTCGTGCCAGTTTTATCACTCCTAGGAATGTGCATCATGGAGGAAATAAAAGCGTCTTAGAAAGGGGTTCGAGAGTGGAACGATATCTACCCTCTCCCGTAGTTCAAGAAGCGAGTGGATACGAAACTGATGGAAGGCCATTGATCACAGAATACGTTGTGAAGGATCGTCGTGCCGCACGCGAATTTGTCTACGCCATGCGGAGAGTGGTAGATGGGCTCAACTTATACAAAGTTTTAGTCTAATTCATAAATACACTGTTAAGAAGCTAAGCTAGCACGGCTGCCACTATTACCATTAAAGGGAAAATGAACTTCAATGTACTTTCAATTTTTACATTTGCTCAACATATCACATCTACCGTGAAAGAATATATGTATATGCATATATATGTATGTGTGATTCTCTTAATATTTATTTGGAACGTATATTAGATAGAATATTGGTGGTTCAATACTTGTTTACAAAAATAACAACTATGAAACCAGTATTGAAAATCTTTTTATTATTTCTACTTGGATCCGTCAATATTTCGACCTATGCATCTATTTTCTCATATATAATTCCCTGCTTATTTATCCTAGGACTCTCTATACTTCACACGAAGAGAGGAAAAAGATATTTACACCAAATCATAACAGAAATTAGACTTCTGGAGCTGTGGATTTAGTGTTTTAAATGTCTTCGATTCCCTTTACAGAGGAGGACCTCCACGAACTATATCTATGGGTAGACAGTATTCCCATCTCCCGACCAAAACGCAACATCGCTCGCGACTTCGCCGATGGCTGCTGCGTAGCTGAGATCGTCAAATATTTTTTCCCAAAACTTGTGGAACTGCACAACTACGCGCCAGCGATGTCTGTAGCGAAGAAACGAGATAATTGGCACACTCTCAACACTCACGTATTTCGAAGGCTTTACTTTGAAGTTCCGGATGAGGAAATCGATGATATTGTAGCAGCCGTTCCAGGCGCCATAGAGCGTTTTTTACGTGCCCTTCGCATCAAGATTACACAAATCAAGGCTCAAAGAGATGAACTTCAGGCGCACCATCCACCACCTCAGCCGACGCGGAGCGAGGGCTATGGTAGGGTCGGAACCCCGGTAACTGTGGATGGCTCACGTCCGCGGACGGCAAGGATGTCTAAAGCAAACTTCAGTAGTAGGCCAATGGTAACATCCACAGGCACTAGAATGGGTGATTATGATACCATGAGAGGAAAGGATGGCCTAGCGAACGGCGCTGATCATAGCGCTGCAGCCGGCGATAATTTGCGACGCTTGTTGGATGAAAAAGATCGAACCATTTTAGAGTTGCGGGAAACAGTTGGTATTCTTAGCGAGAAGATTATGAAGCTTGAGGAGCTGTTACGGGTCAAGGATGACAAACTGACCCAATTCCGCTCAAAATATGGTCGTGTGTGACAGTCTCAGATAAATAAGTGTTGTGTGATCGCTTTTAGAAACAAAAATGCATTGCTACTACTTCCGCTAAAATCTCAAAATTCTATTAAAAGAATGGCTGATGACCTGTGTTGCTTATCATACTTGATGACTGAAAGTAAATTTATAGAGATGGAGGCGAAGAGGTGGTAAACGAGTATGTCACATTAAGAGCTGAAATGAACACCAGTGCATATATACATTCGCTTGCATTTATTCTAATTTTTGTATTTCAACATTATCTCTGTAAAACTATTTTGCACTTTGTGCATTAAAGAAGGGTGTATTTTAATAGCTCATTTTTTTTCTGATATAGATCTACGTCTGTGAAATTTTTAACCATACTGTGTTGCAGGCATCAGCGGTTCACATACACGTTGTTTACGCTTAGATACTCTTTTCTTTATTTGCTTCCAACGTTGTTCCAAAAAAAAAAAGAGCGGTAGAACGTGAAAGATTAAAGAAGGTCATAAGCAACCTGCATAACTGTGCGTACAAGAAACGAACGAGATCCACGCGATTTCAAAAATGGCTTAAGAGCTACATGTGTAAATAATATTTAAAAATTATTTCCTTTTTCTTATTTCCTTTCAGACACTAAAAATAGAACTAGACAGAAGGGCGTAAATAACGCCTTCGTGTCGGAGGAATCACTAATTGAGTACCCTATGCATTCGATATCAAATCCAAGAACATAACTATTCGATCAAAGATGAGTGCTCGCATGCAGGTTCCACTCTCTCAGCGCCGTCATACTAATGTGGCGGTGGTGCGCTACACAAGAAAAGGAGTGCGCCTGGAAATCGCATGCTACAAAAACAAAGTCATCTCCTATCGTAGTGGCACTGAAGATCGATTGGATGAAGTGCTGCAGGTTGATCGCATATTTTCCAACGTCTCGCGAGGCCATATTGCTCCCGAAAAAGATATTCAAGCTGTCTTCGGCCCCAACATGTCCACCGAAGATGCCATCAAGTATATGCTAATACACGGAGAATTACAAGTAGCGCAGCATGAGCGCACAGCAGAGGTGGACGAAATTTTTAAAGACATTGCACTCATCATATCCCAGAAATGTATCAACTCCAATACACAGAGACCCTTTCCGTGCTTTGTGATTGAGCAGGCTCTAAGGGAAATCGGGGCGGGCGTCAAGCTGGATCAGCCAGCCAAAAAGCAGGCGCTCTCGCTTATCCATCAGCTAGTTGAGTCTCAGATCATCCCCATCAGCCGTGCAAACATGAAGCTTCGCTGTTCAACGAGGACTGCTGCTGCGATAGAAAAGCTAAGAACATGGTGCGACGCACACAATGCGCAGATCGTGGAAGTTGTGAAAACTGACCCTGCAGGGACGGAATTGGCCACTGATCTGAACGATGGAGCGGAAACTTACTCCGTACTGTTGTTGATGCAGCCGAACTTTTATGGAGTCATCGAGAGCTTCATAAAGGCGGAGCTTCCAAATGGAAGTACCGTACACGTGGTGGAAGCTTCTGTGATGGCTGCAGGCGAAAGTGATGGAGCAAGTTTCTTAGCGGCCGCCAAGGATCAGTCGGCTGTCTCGACAGCGTGTTCTGCGCTTGAGATAGATTTAAAGCCATCCGGTGGCTACAAAAGCACCAAGGGTTTCGAAGTGACTTCAAGTAGTTTTCAAGAAGTTGATATGGACCAAGGAATGAAACAAAAACAACACCAAAAAGCTGCCAAGAGTACCAAGGAAAAACGTAGGAAAAATGCTTCCTCGGGTGACAAACTTGAAGAGGATCCCTCGGTTCCCTCTCCAGGCGACCACTACGAAAAAGATATAGAGGGGAGCTCTGTCAAGCGAAAGGCTAACGAGTATGAGAACGTGGTGGGACGAGGAATGAAAAAAGGCGATGGAGGGGACTCACACACTGGTGACGGTGAAGAGGATGGTATGGATGCATATAACGATCCACTTGCAAGGAATTTGGGGGCCGTGAAGGACGAGTTAGTGGTACAGTTGCAACAATTGGGTCTAGATCCTGTAACTGATTTGGCTGCCAATGATAGTGACGAAGATGGACGAAACAAACGAAAGAAAAACGCCGGCAAACGAAAAAACAATAAGAATGATGGCAACACCAACAGCAAAAAAAACGCTAGTAACGCAGAGAAAGAGCGGGAGATTGATAGCGACGAAGATCTGGAGGGCAACCGAAAGCAGCGCAAAAGGAACACGATCAAAAAAAAGAATGATGATGATATGGGGGACATGTTCGATGAGGAAAATTTCGACTATGGTGAAGAAAATTAAGGAATCTAAAATAAAGTGACTGGGAACATAAATCACATAGGTTACGCATTAAAATCGAGTTAATTATTGTGTGTAAATATAATATTTTGAATTCTGCTAACTAACTGGGGAAGGGGTTATTAAAGGACAGATAGTGAAAGGTTTTCCTTTTCTTTTGAAACACAGGTTAAGCCTTCTCCCCCTCCCTTGCATAAGAAAAACAAACAACCTCAGTCCCGCCCCCCCCCCCGTATATCCCGTAGTAATAACAAAGCGAATTTAAGCCTAACTACCTGGATGCCCCAAAATCACTCCTTGCAAGAAGACATCAACGCGGCGTGGGCGTCGTTTTCGCTGCGATGGAAAGCCCAAAAGTGGCGTAGGGGGTGTTTTTCCCTGAGTACGGTCGCCCGCACTGAGCCTCAGGATCAAAAAAACGACCAACCCAGTGCTCCCATCCCTCAATCGAGCGGCTCACAAAATGAGACTCCGACAAGAAAAAACCTTAGCTCTGGGGAACGAGGTTCACTTCGCCAAGGCAGCGCCCCGGAAATCACTCCTAGAATGGTTGACTTGGATTTATGGAATCGTTACTGGAAAGTGTACTCGGATCAATATGGAGGCTTGCTGGACGGGCTAGCGATGCTTCTTGACAAGACGGCCACGGCCCCCATCTCCTGGTGCGCTGTTTTTCTCGCGCTGAAACAGACCTCTCCTTGCGGTATGCCCCATTCCGAAGGGAATGAGGACGAGGTACTGGAATACATCCAAACTCATCTCGAGAAATGGACATGTGATGCAGCGCATCAATTTGGTGCGATAGAATCGGTGGAGTACCATCGGCGTATTGTCAAAGTACAGTTTACTGGGCCTGAAGCAGCGGCTGCTTTTCAACTATGGGCATCAGGGCTTTCATTAGAGACATTCTTGCGAGCCAGACCCAGCAGGGAATCACTACCACCTAAATATTTAACCCCTTCATCAAAGACCCTTCTGTCGGAGCTTCACTTGCAGACCTGCTTGGCTCCCCGTAACCCTGTGAAAACCAACACTTTACTAAAACTTGGTTGTGGGATGCTTTTGCCTACTGCACATGTTGAAGCGCTCTTTAGTGGTCTTTTTGATGCCACCAGTATCGTATACAGACCTCAAGATGGCTGTTTTGTGGTTTCATTTGAGGATGATCGAAGTGCTAGGCTTGCTCTTCACGCGTTACAGTTCTCCCTACTAGAAGTGTTCAACATGTCCCTGGAGTATGATGAGAAGGGTGTAAGTATATCTTAAAAAGGGGATAATACAACGCTAAAGGGTTGTTAAATACATGACAGAAATCTTTTAGTATGGCTTCTTGTTCCTATGCTCTAGTAAGTGCGTAGAGTAACAACTTCAAGGCTACAAAGACACATTATATCATCATAGACGAACATTTGAAGCACAAGACGCTGTGATTAGGGTAGTATTCCTACTTCAAGATAAGAATGGATCGAGGCCTTTTAACTATTGTATACATGGCCTGACTTTTTCCCTCGAATGAGGAGCATCATTAAGTTGCATTTGCCTTTGTCTAAACTGCTTTCAATGAAAGTCAGGTATTCGTGCTATTGATTTGAATGCATATACGCGAGCGTTTATAGCTATTTACCTTTTATAGGATAATTGTATTAGGATTTTTTAATTAGTTAATTTAATTATATACATATAAATAAATGGCAACAGATGATTTCAAGCTTTCCAAGACATTTAATCGTGTGATTCTTATCGACAGCCTTAACGATTACGGCGCTGTGTGCGCGGCGAGCCTAGCCCTAACCCCTTTTCTTCATCAATCCCAAGATGTTGTTGTTACGCAGCACGTCGCGTTTGCCGGTGACGGTAGCAGTGAACCCACTGCCCGAAGGCCTTCAGATTCACCCACTGTCTCCTGGGGGAATGCGGATACTAATGTACACCAGAAGCAGGGCGCATATGAGGCAGCAGCAGCTTTGGACGCCATCCGAAAAGAAGCCTTGCGGTGCTATTGCCATGGGGGAGCTGAGATGGATGTTCCGTATCAGTACTATTACGGCCAAGCGGGGCCCAAAGGTGGTGAGATACCTGCACGGTTGGAGCGTATTAGTCTCCATGCGGGTGGGCCACTCACCATTCATCCGCAGCGGGATTTACTAGTTTATGTGCTTAGGACGATCGTGAAGAAGGATTCAGCCACCAACCCGCAGGCAATATCCGAAATAGAGAGATTGTGTAATCTTCTGGGAAATACGTTTCCTGGGCATCTACTGCTCATCACAGATGGTGATCCCTATGCTGTCAGTCTTGTTTCTCGTTTCATGTCATCTTTTCAAAGAGGTGGTAATGTTACTTGCACTTCGCGTGCCCCAAACTTGGTGGTCGTACGCACCGAAGATCTCAGTCCACCAGCACTGCACTTTAGCCTCACCAAGTGTAGCGTCCTGGGGCCGAGCGGTATCCTGGGTACGGTGGAAAGCGTGAGTGCCGGTGTCGCGTTAGGTGTTCTAAGTCAGCTTCCCGTGTTGCGGCGCGACCGGGTGTCCTTCGTCCCGGTAGATGTTGCTATAAATATCGGACTCGTCGCATTTGCAGCTATTCAAAATAAGTTGATCAAACCAACCTTCCCTATTGGCGCGAGCACAGCAGGTAGTGCAGATTCAAGGGTAGTCACCCTGGACGTCAGTAACAACAATGCGTTAGTATGGGGCATGGTAAGCGAGTACATCCTCGACTACTACGGCCGCTATGCCAAGAAAATCTCTACGATGTTTCCGGCAGAGGGTTTCTTTAACAATTCCCCTACGATTCATTTCGTGTTCAGTCCACAAGATGTTGCGAATTGGGGTCCCGAAGCAGTAGACTACTCACGATATGCAGAGAAGATCAAAGTACAACGTCGTCGAAAGCGACTTCTGGAAATCTTTCCTGATAAAATGAGGATTTCAAATTTTTTCTTAAATTTAGACAAGGCCATACAAAAAGTCGAAAAGGCTTTGAAACATCACAACGGTGCAAATAACGAAGGTGGGAAAAGCTTGTTGCGTTTGATTTCGCTTAGAAAGGGACTTGTTAATTGGAACGACAAGGAAGTGCATGGCAACGGTCTGAATAACATCATCACGCCCCACGCCTCATCGGAAGATAGGAATACAGTCTTTGGGTCAATTGCGTATGAGGATCTTATAACACTTCTTCAGCGCACGTACCGCACAGCTCCGCAGAGCCAGTACGTTTCCTTAGACGAGGTAGAATGGAGTATGTACATCCGCTGCATCGCACGCAGTGCCCTGCAACATGTTGCCCTATGTTGGTTGAACACCGAGCAACTTTATCGGTTAACCCCGCAGCTGATGCAGCTGCCAAAGCCAGTCCACTCCTTTGTAAATGACTTTATCTACGTACCTGAATCACGAGAGCCTCCGTTCCCGTCGAAATGGCGTCAGCTCTTGGGGCCTGTTGATCATAGCATCCGTGCAGGCATGTGTGCGACGGGTTGTCGCGGTCCGATGGTGCGAGGTATAACCCCACAAGTACTTTCAGCCATCCTCGAAAGTCCTTCCGTCCAGAAAGAAATATCAAACACTGCCATATCAGAAGCGCTATCGGAGGATAAAATCGCGGAGCGGGCCGAGCGATTGATCTTGCGCATCGGTGATACTCAGAACCACTTCCACTGCCGCTCTATAGGTATATTGGTTCATAAGTTTCTAAACACCATATACTGCGCGGTTAGTTGCAACGACGGCACGTACGAGCGCCTCTTTCGATGGAGCAGAATGCCACGTGTTGAGCTCATTTACATTCCGTTGCATCGTTCATATACCGACTTCCTCCTCATGTCTGATATGCTTGCGTCTATGGGTCTATCCCCACCGCATGTGGTAACCGGTGAAGACTTTCTTGGCTTAGGCAAGCTTGCAAATCTAATGCGTGGAAGCGGATCTTTCTTCATACGACGAAGTTTCCGAGGAGACGTACTGTATACTGCACTGTTTAAGAAGTACATTCATCAGCTGATGATACGCCGTCTGCCGATAGAGTTTTTTATCGAAGCGATGCGCAGCCGTACGGGGAAGACAAAGGCACCAAAATTGGGAATGCTCAAGTTCATCATGGATGTTTTTTGGGACTTGAAGGAGAAGGGCTTATTGGATGATGTTCTATTCGTGCCGATAAGCATTTCATATGATGAAGTGTTGGAAGCTAAGATTTTTGCGGAAGAGCTTCTGGGCATTCCGAAACCCAGGGAAAACGTCAGTAACATGATCAAGGCTTTCCGAAACCTCAAGCACCGCTATGGCAACATCCACATGCATTTTGGCGATGCGATCTCACTTAGGGAATTCACAGAGACCTGGGATCGGCGCCCACCTCTCCCGGAGTCCGGAAAGGGGCCCAGCTCGAGCAGCGCCCTTCACGATGGCAGTGCCAATGTTGACCCCTCCGTTAGTGGTCCTGTCCAGCTCACTGGAAATGCGGAGTCCCGCAGCGAACATAAGCCACCCGCGGCGCTGCTAGGCTCCCTGGGCTGGCATATTACGCGCAAACTCCAGGAGAATATCGTCATCACCCCGGCGGCGGTGGTGGCCTCGGCCGTCGAGTGCGCCATGCCCATTTGTGAGGCCGAGGGCATCGGCCTATCGCTGACGCGCCTGCACACAACTATAGTAATGCTAATAGAAGCAGTCCAACAGAGGGGTGGGAATCTAAGTCCGATATTCTATGCCCCTCCGAGCGGTGATGGCATGAATGGTTCGACTGATAAAACGAAGCCTTCGCATTTGTTGGCCCCTACGCCTGACATATCACGGATTACGCAACAAGGTATGCAAAACCTTGGTCGGTTCCTTTGTGTGCAGTCTGGCAACACCGATGTTGGTGAAGTGCTGTACTATCCACCAACCGCAACATCCCGCCTTGGTGTTCACATATCTGCTAATCAGTTAGTTCACTTGTTTATAGATGAAGCAGTTGTGGCCGTTGTAGCGCATGGTTATGGTACGCTGGCTTCCTCTTCCTCCCATGGGAGTACTGCACGAGTGGTAAAACTAGCTGTGCTAGTGGATACGGCGCGACTGCTTCGCCAACTTCTCTCCAAGGAATTCCCAGACTTTTCAAAGAGTTGCCCAGATAGCCTTGACGCCTGGATGCAACACGCACTGGCGCGGCTTCAATTGGGTGAGGCAATGCAATGCGGACCGGACAACCAACATCACGGCAGAGGCAGCGAAGCCAGGGGTAAGGGAGATCTCATTTCGGTACCCATCACTCAGCTCAATGATTTTTTGTTGCAGCTCATTTTCCCATACATGGATATCTTGTACATGGTCTGCGTAGCGACGCATGTACTGCTTGAAACGTTTCCTGAGCAACCGCTTTTCTCAAAGTTGATGGTGACCGCCATTTTTAAGACCGCTTTAAGCCTGTTCGAGGAGCAGAATGTCATCAAGTACGTGACTGTGTGCAACAATGATACAGTCAAAAATTGCCTTGATTCTCTTTTGGAGCTTCCTTTGATGCAAAATCGGTTAAAAAACACGCAGCCAGGGGGGAAACAAGGGGAACATATTCCAGAGTCGTCATCCCCTAGTGGTAAGAACGTATTCTCCCCAATGAACGAGCTCATTAGGCAGTTGCAACCTCTACGGTGGCTCAAAACCATGAGCCCTGCTGAGGAGATGAAAACAGTGAAAAAAAAACTTTTGCATTGTTACGCGGATGTGTGTGAAGGCGCAAAGTTGTAGTTTTTTATTGGAAAGCATTTTTTGAGAATTTATTCGCTTATGATTATAACAGAGCTGTGAGGATGTTCTTCTTATCGTTTATACTTACATCTGAGTTCTGTATATACTAATTCAAAAATAATATATAGTCTAATTCTCGGAATGGATGCTATCACGTAGCAATTGACTGTTTCTCGTGGTGAACGAAATATCCTATGTGTGATACACGTACACTCACACTGATGACTCTAAACATTAGTCTCCCCTTTCCCGAATTTACGCATTCATACCAGTCCTTGATTATCGGTTCAAACTTCAACTGTTGTGTCTCTTACGGTATTTCTGAGGCTTGAATGTAATCCAAAAATAATAATAGATGTATGATTTTTCGTCTAGTTTTTGAACAATATTCGGATTTACAGTGTGATCCACACTTTGTAAAAGGAAATACACAGACATATATACATTTACGGGATAACCATATCATCAAGCACGCTTGCCAAAAGCGTTTCATCTCTCGTCAGCTATTTACGAATCAGACAAAAATAAACTCAGAAGCATAGTGATAATTGAGAATATTATTCCAAATGAGGCAGCTTCAAGGGAAAGTACGAATGATTTGGGGTATTTTGAGGCGAACATTGGTAGGAAGTGTGCGGTTTAGTCGAACCGCTTTGCGCTCCTTGTACCTTCCAAATGAAGCGACACTCTACACAGACACCTTAGTCCGTCTTGTGTTCAGCATGTATTACATCCCTGCGATCGTTGTGACGATCGCGATGACGCACAACGCACTAGAGCTAGTAGTATGGCGGTTGGTGTTCCCGGTAACTCAGGAAATGGAAAAAAACAGTTATAATTTTTCATCTACATGGACATTGCTATTAGGTCTGTGTGATATTTTCCGAAGAGTCGCACCTTTTACGACGCTAGGCATTTCTATCGCCACAGTTGGACACAAGATGCTTAACGGCATCACCGAGGCCATGCTTGACGCCTATATAAAGCACCAGGGCAAGGATTACCCCCTCACGCGTGCGCGTCTCCAGTTTCTGATGAAGAAGCCAATCCGTGTAGCAGCACTCCTGGGTGTCATGGTCACTCTTTCCTTCTCTTTTATCTTTGTCTTTTATACCAGCATCATTGAGTTTCTCATGCGCAAGGAGTTCGTCGTCGTCATCGCCACCTTGGTTGTTGGGATCGTGCAGTCCCTGTACGTGGGTCTGACCGTGCCGCACTGGGTTCAATCGAAGTTGATTAATGCACACAAACCACAGCAGATGCTTGAGCCCGCTGAGAAGGGTTGGAACGCCCTGCGAGCAGGAGCTTCTGAAGCACACTCGCTGCCGTTGAGCAAACGCGCCGAAAACGACCCTGTGTTTGGCCAAGACAAATTAGTGGGAGAGACCTTGAAGCAAAGAAATGGCAAAATAGCGGCAGTGGGACAAAGCAACGGCGAGGTGAATGGTCACTTACAGAGGGCAGAAGGTGGCCGAGGGGTCGCATCGGCCGTGAGAGCTGAGGCGATTCGGAGAGAAAAGCTTTTCGCCCACATTGAAAATGAGTGGTGGACAGAGCACATCAGTTTGATGCGATACATAGCCCTTGTATTTGTTGTGTTTTTTTCGGTGCTTGCCGGGATTCCCCACGGCCCGTTACGAAGCCTAACCACCGCGGTACTGATGATCATGTGTCTCAACTCTGCTCACCTCTTTGCCTACTTGTCCCTATCCTTCACCTCCGCCACGATTCGAACTGTGTGGTCCTACCGATGGCTGCGGTGGCATCCAGACGCCCGTCTGCCTGTGCTCACGGTGGTGTTGCCCTATGAGATGATGCTTTTAAGCGGGCTTGTTCACTTTCAGAACCACATTTTGACGTGTGTGATGCTGCTCGGGGTCAACATGTTGCTGGTGGCACGCGGGATCGACCTCGTACGCGAGTTTGAGATGACAGAAAACGGCTCGGTACACTGGGTGGATTGCTCCCTGCGGGATCACGAAAGGCTTCTGGAGCCGTCCTTGGCTATCCTCCTGGAGGATGCCTATAGAAGGGACGACAAGCAATTCGCTATTGTGAGTCTAGATTCGTTTTTTGACGTGGAGCACATGCTGATCAGGTACTCGGATGGCACTGAAATTCCGATTTTGAGGAGGCAAATCATCCCCTATGGCGCCGCACGACGTCTTCTGCGCAGTCAAGAGTTTTATTTCTACGTCTTGCCCCGTTTCTTGTCGCTGCAAAGTCCTGTCAACTTTATCGGGAAGACCTTTAGTACCGTTCGGATCGTCCTTCGGGCTGTGACTATTACAATATGCCTTTTGTTTGCCCTCATTGTGAGTGGTATGTTGGTGCAGGCGGCCTTTCCTGAACTGCGCCCCATCCCCGTACGCGTCCGCGCGTCGAATGATGGCCGTGTTCTTACCTTTGACCATATTGTAGTGCGCATGCACTTCCTATCTCGGTCTAACTTAACATGCGATACCGACGACACGTCGTGCGCTTTGCCCAAGGTGAACCTCAGCAGTTTCAAGTGGCTCGAACCCATCTCCGACGGCAACGAAGACCTTTACCCGTACTTATGCACACGTGACTACTACGGGACCTCGGTGTGGGAATTGGCGCTACTGGCGCTTGCCCCATACCTCTCAAACACAGACGAGATAGGCGCCATGTTAAACTTCATGAATACAAATATGGGCTCTGATTGGATTGTCCAGCCGCGCCATGGCACTGCGTGTGTTTCGACGGATTCAAGCCACGAGCCCACCGGCTGGACAGGCTTTTATGACTTTTATAGTGCCTCTAGAAACATGTCCGTGATTGCGGTGCGTGGCACGGATCTCTCTTCCTTCAAAGACTTTCTCATTGATATAAATCTTTTTTTCGAGACGGTGTTATACCAGCTCATGACCATGATTGTGCCAGGCGCGGTGGTCGTACCGAAGGAGCTTGTTGTCAACCTCATTCGCGTCGCCTCCCTTCAGGAGAAGTTTTGTAGCCCTGTCGGCGGTCTCTCCAACGTTGAGGCTGACAGTGAGGAGACCTGGGCACATCTCCTGAGCTCCACCAACAGGTCGCTGCGGGAATGCAGACACAACAACTACCGTCGTAATTTTTATGCGGATGCGTACAACCACCTCGTCTTTCGCGCCCTGCAACCCGACCACCCAAAGCATGTGGTGTTGACCGGGCACTCGCTCGGCGGGGCCATCGCCGCGATTCTCGCTGCGCAACTGGATATCAAGGCGGTTGCGTTCTCCGCACCCGGTATCCTACTAGGCCGGAAAAAGTTTGACGCGAATCTGCGCCTGATTCACAAGAATGTTATGACCGTCATTCCATCCAGTGATATTGTGCCCAAACTGGGCCAACACGGCGGAGAGGTCCACCACGTTGAGTGCCTCGCTTCAACAAAAGAACTGTGCCATGCCATGGAGTTCCTCATCGGCACGCTCTGGCGCGCGTGTGGTTCGTTGCGTGTCAGGTTCCCGCTGATCCAGGAGGTAGTTTAGAGAAGCAGTGATCAGGGGGGTGTCCGCGCACAGGCATAGAAACCGCTAAGCCCTCTTTTCATAATTTATTTGAGACCCTGATCAACTGTCACGTTTGTTGTCATTCAGAGCGGAATTGTTCTTCTGCCTGTCATACATCTTTTTGTTTCTGTCATATTATTAGAGCACAAGAACATTCTAGCTATGATGAAAAACCCGTCGTCGTGCGTCGCCATTGCTCCCCCAAAACGGGAACTGCGATGTGCTTCTCTCGTTCCCAAGGGCTATCTGGAATGAAAAAAAGTTGCGACCGGTGAGGCTCGAACTCACGACCTTGGGATTATGAGACCCACGCGCTGCCGACTGCGCCACGCTCGCGGTGTCAACTCGGAAAGTGTGGTGTGTTCGAGAGGTCAAGTAAGACTTAAAAACGTTGACGGAGGTGGGGTTCGAACCCACGCCTCGAAAGACCAGAGCCTAAATCTGGCGCCTTAGACCACTCGGCCACTCCGCCGTATGGTTCCCGCACAATATAGGCGAAATTCACCAAACACTTATTTTGTATATTTATCTGTCCCAAAAGCGTTGTCAACATACCCAAGTGGTTACGGGGTTTGACTTGAAATCAAATGCGAACTCGCGCGCAGGTTCGAACCCTGCTGTTGACGATTTTTCCTGTAAACCCCCATTTGTATACGATGCGCATAACTAGCCCAGGCCACAGCTCTCATAGCTCAGTTGGTTAGAGCGTGGGTCTAATAAGCCCAAGGTCACAGGTTCGACCCCTGTTGGGAGCACTTTTTAAAATCGTCCCGAGATTCGAAATTGACGCGATCCGATGCA
>HF955062.1:1053933-1073769 GCA_000582765.1 Phytomonas sp. EM1 | reverse complement strand
AAAGTGCTCCCAACAGGGGTCGAACCTGTGACCTTGGGCTTATTAGACCCACGCTCTAACCAACTGAGCTATGAGAGCCGTTGGGCTTCCTTTTGAAGCAAAAATTTCTAGTATTGATGATTTCCTAGTGTCTAAACGGTGTCGAGGCAAGCGCGGATGGTCTAGGTGGTTATGACGTCGCTTTAACACGGCGAAGGTCTCGGGTTCGAGTCCCGATCTGCGTATTTTTTTGCCCCATAGCAATTGCAAACCCCCGTGCAGAGGGTGGAGTTTGTATTCGCAACGGCCCCGCAGCCACTTCCTTGAGCCGCAGGCCCCCGAGCAGGGGCATTCAAGGCTGGTCAAAAAAAAACAATGCAGTGGCAATGCCAATTGGCTGCTGCTTTGAGCAGTAAAAATGTTGTCTTGTTGCTGTTATTTAACCCCTAAACCTTGGCAACAGATAAAGAAAAAATGGAATAATGGCACACGCACTCTTTTTAACAATGACACACACGTTTGACGTATCCATACCACCCCTCCTATTGAACTGCGTACAATGCGCATGTCAGGAAAAAAAGACGATCAATTACTATGTTTCTTCTCCCCTCCTTAAGCACTTGTATTCTCCTTCACTTTGTTTTTTAACTCTCCAGATAAGCTTGAAATTCCTCTGACATGGCCGGTCGAGCCCCTAATGCAAACCACAGGTCATGCGCGTTGAGGGTCTCCTGCCGTATGAGCAGCCCCCCAATAACGCGGACGTGGTGATGATGCTCGTGTAAGAGTGCACGCGCACGGCCCAAGCACATATGCACGATGCGCTCCACTGATTCGTCCACAGCATTCTCCTTCTCTTGGCCGAACGGCTTTTGAATTGCGTCGTGGCGCTCCACCTCATACCCAAAGTGTCCAATGTTCTTAGGGTCCATGCCATAGGTGCACACCATCTCAAGCGCCAGCTTGGTTGCATTTTGTAAATCATTCGCGGCGCTGGTGGAAACATCGTGAAAGAAGAACTCCTCGGCAACGTAGCCACCCAAGATCCCCACAATACGCTGCAGCAACTGCTCTTCGGTCGAGATGTAAGCCCGCTTCGGAAGCATCTGCGTAACACCGGTGCGGTGCTGCCCGCGCGGCAGGATGGTCGTTTTGATAACCGGATCGGTCCCCTCCTGGAACCAGTTCAGCACCACGATACCAGCCTCATGGTAGGCGATGCGCTCCTTCTCGTTTGGTGTGTATCTGACCGCACTCTTTTCGAGTCCCATCAACACCCGCTCCATCGCAGCGTGAAAGTGCTTCGTTGTAACGTGCTCCTGCGCCCCGCGTGCGGCGTGTATGGCGGCCTCGTTGCAAATATTGGCGATGTCCGCACCGCTGCAGCCGGGCGTCAGAGCCGCGATTGTCTCAGCATAGTCCTCAGGCTTGGTGCTGGGCTCTAGACACAGTGGCTGCAGATGCACAAGGGCAATGGCCACGCGGTCCTTGTGTGATGGTTTCTCGAGTGATACCTTGCGATCAAAGCGACCTGAACGCGTTAAGGCGTTGTCTAAGATGTCAGCACGGTTGGTGGCCGCTAGTACTATGATACCAGAGGAATCTTTGAAGCCGTCCAGCTCTGAAAGGAAAGCGTTCAACGTACCACGTGTATTTCCGCTGCTGTCAGAGTGCCGCTTTCGCCCAAAGGAGTCGATTTCATCGACAAAGACGACGCACGGCTTGCACTTGTTCGCTTCCCGAAACAGCTCGCGCACGCGTTGAGCACCAACACCAACATACACCTCGTCGAATTCGCTTCCAGAACAGCTCACAAACGGCACCATCGCCTCACCAGCTACAGCCTTGGCCAGAAGAGTCTTGCCAACCCCAGGGGGCCCATCCAACAGCACGCCCTTGGGTAGTCTCGCCCCGAGTTGCTGATATCGCTCAGGGTGCTTGAGGAAGTCAACTACCTCTAACACTTCATGTTTTGCCTCTGTCAGCCCCGCTACATCGCTTAGTCGCGTAGTCACCGACGTCTCGCGTTTAAAGTTGAATCGCTTCTTTTCGGCCTGCGCCATCATCGTGGCCATCTTGGCCGAGCCATTAAATTTCGCGTTCACAGCAGCCAAGATGGGCATGAGGCACAAAAGCAACATCGGCACCCACGGGAAGTAGGATGAGAACTCCAGCAATATGTCCTTCTCCGGATCGCAAGTCTTTTCGAACTCCGCAAAATCAATAAAGTAGCGGACACCCACCGTTCGCCCCCGGTCGTTGAGAAATCTTGCGGTATGCCGTGGCACATCCACGACCACGCTCTTGTAGTCCGTGATGTCTGCGCTCTGATTGCTCTCCTCCATGTACCAGCGATATAGGGTTATACCCACCACGAACCCTGAGATGATCATCAAGTTGCGCAACAACTTCAAGAGACGCATCCGCGTTGCGATCTCCATAATGATGATGCGCTCCTCTGGCAACACGCCATAGGCACGCACAATAGAATCGCTTGGCTTGTGTTGTGGTGGCATCCTCGCCAGCAGTGGCTTCGCATAAAAAGACTCAAACCCTTTCGGAATGTTGCCCTTGTCTCCGGGTAAAGGGATCTTAAGATTCGGGCGGGAATCCTTTCGGCCGGACGCACCGCTGCTACCTCTCCCTGCTGAAGGTGATGTCCCGTTGGATTTGCCTCCATCGCTCAATACCCGCGGTGTCGAAGTGTCATTTCCTTTGCTGGGGGTTTCCCCATCCCCAGGCTTGACACCACTGGTGCTTAGTGACTCGACTCCGCTCATATCCTGATTACCTGCACGATCGCTGGCATCGGAGTTCGAGGTGGGCCTACTGGGAAAGCTGCTGTATCGGAAACTTATTGCTGAAACTGGCGTGAAAGGGAACACGCGGTGATGACGAATACCCCAGGATGGTGCGAGTGGTCGAGGTAAGATGAGCCTACCCATGCAACACCGAAGCATCTTACAGAATACTTCTAAATCAAGAACGGGAAGGAAAAAAGAACTAATGCACTATATGGGACTCAAATATACTGAAGCTAAATAAAGCTTTTAATTATACGCCGATGTATATATTTAGAGAATCTCTGCAAATAAAACTACAGGTTAAAATACAAAAAAAGCAGGACCTAATTGTTCAAAGAAAAGGTAAACAGAAGAAGGGGTGCAAATTTCGCGAAAGAATAACAATTTCTTTTCTTGTCGTGGACATGATAATGAGAATTTGGGAAAAAACACACGAATTGAATTCCTTAGAACAAAAGTCAGCATTCAATAATTTTTGAAAGTGGATGGCTTCATTATGTTATTTAGCTCGTTCTGCTCTTTCCCTTTCATTATTTTTGAGATTCATTTCCTCTCACGCTCGTAGTGTTATAGATGGCTTGAACACTAGCTATCTCAACCATCAGCAGTGGAGATTCTGCGTAAAAAAGGCGCAAAAGTTCAACAGCCTTTTCTCCGTAAACTTTTCGTTCCTCGGGGTTTTGCACAACGGCGGCCAGACGTGTGTATTCGTTAATCATCTCTACTCGGTGATCTGTTTTATGGATCAGTAGATCGGTTTCCAGTGCTGCCTTCAGATGCTCTGCACACTTGTCCAGGTTATTCATGTGGTAGTACGCCAAAGCGAGTGCCCTATGCGTTTTGGGCACCATCATCAGTGGTGGGTTCGGCGGCGGACAAATGTACCGCATCACGATCTCGTAGCTTTGCAGTAGGACCGTCACGGCCGTGTCATACTTCCCATTGCGCGTCAATTTACATCCCTTTTGGTAGTAGTCGGCAGCCTTGATATAGTGATCCTTACTTTCAGTCCCAACGGACTCGTCTACCTGGTTCATGCAAGTCATGCAGCGACAGATGAAACCACAGCGATTACGCAGCGTCTGCAAGCGGTTTCGCAAACTGTGGGAGTGAAACGCATCGATACCAGCATAGGCCAAGGTCAGCTCCTCACCCTCCATGATTGGCCTAATGGCCCTCACTACAAGCTTAGGGCTCGACCCCCGTGGGCCGCCCACAAAGGAGGCGAAGCAGTTCGGGTCGCAAGCATGATTGAAGAGAGAGCCGATGGCATACATAGCTTTTCCTAGCTGTGCGTTACTGTTGGTATATAACATAGATTGTCCTCCCATGTTAGGATCATTTCCCTGACCGAGACGCAGAACAAGGCTCACGTCCAGCGCGTTGGAGTTGATCTGTCGTTGTGCTTTGCGAACAAGCTCAGCTTCGGATGGTGTGAAAGCTCCCATGTGCAACCCGATGGCTGCTACAATCGACTCACAGCCGCCCACCACAGCATTATTCTGGAGCTCCTTCGAAAAGGTAGCCAACGTCTGCATGTGCGTGGCGCCAAATCGGTTGTGGCTCAGTTCGTCAAAGTCTGGCTCTGCATTGTTCAGCTCCACCTCCGGAAACTGTCGCTCTCCACACATTACAAGCCTTGCTGCCAGGAGAGCATCGTTCGGGCACATGAGGAAGAATGGATTAGCAGATTCGAACTGCCCATAATACCGCCACGCCGCCTCCGCGCATGTCTCGCTGCAAAACAGCCCACGCGATTTGGTCGCCGCACGGCGAAACTCATCCCCAGGGTAAAGACAGCTAGTGTGTTGCAGACAGTAGGAACAGGCAGAGAGCAGCACCTCGGCACGTGCCACCAGGGCGTAGGGGTTCTCCTCCAACACAGTCCCACAGTCCAGGCGTTGCCGGGCAACGAGCCCGCGGCCTCGGACTGTCCGCTCCACCTTCAGGGGCGCACAGAGCGTCGCTCGAGGGGGCAAGACTAAGTCGGCCTTACACCTCAGAGCATCCCCAAGGATTTTTTCGATCGTGTCGGACGAGTTGCTACGTTCGAGAGACTCCTCCGAGGCCGCCAGGATGTCTTTCTGCCCAGCCTCCTTAAACCCTAGTTCCTCTAGCGCGCGCCCACGGCGATGTAGGGCTTTCCAGTAGTCGGGCTTGTAACGAAGCGTGCGGTGAGCATCCAAGCATGCGTTGACATACTGACCTAACATGAAAAAGGCTGTGCTCCGGTTGTTGAGCATAGTCGCTATCGTGGCATCCTTCTCGGCGCAAATCAAGCTATGAGTGTAAGACAGGATGCAGTCCTGGAGCATCCCTCTGGCGTATTCTTTGTTTCCTCTTTCCTTCCAAGAGATGGAAACGGATTCATTCGGCTTTGAAACCGCCTGAGCTGCTTCCTTTAGGCGATCGAGGTCCGCAAAGATTTCTGGATGGGAGCTCTTCAATCTCTCAAGAAGATCATTAATCGGCATAAAGGCTCCAGTATCAACAGGAAAGCTCTCGCGCAATTTCTCAATATACGGGAACAAGTCGCCATTATTCCCGTCGTTTTGGCTCACTTGGGAGGCCTCAGAGCTCGCATCCATAGCTGCCGCGACGGCCGCACCACCATTTTTTGTCGTGGTCTCACAACGACCTGAGGTGTTTCCAACGTCATCACACGACGACATTGAAATATTTTGGCCTCTACTTGGGGCGTTATTTTCCTTCTGTTCAATGTGCTGGCGTGAGTATGCTAGAATAGGATTATTTCAAATTGAGCTTCTTCTCATTTAGTATATGTAAAAAATAAAACGAAGAGTACAAATCAACCTCATAATTATATCTACAGAAGCAGCCGAGGAACTCAATGCACTCAGAACATGGGGTCCCACCCCACACACACACATTGCAAAAGCAAAGGCCAGCATTTATATAAAGAAGGTTAGTAATGTACATGCTTCTCTGATGTCTTCTCAGATTGTTTGGCCCTTTTTAAAAGGATAAAGTTATCCATTTCTACATGCATTATATGAAATATGTACGGCATAAACGGGAAGGAAAAAGACAAAACGCTAATAGTGGGGAAAAACCCGTTTACCAAAGATACTGAAAATGAGAAAAAGAAGAACACAACCCCATTTCAATTTTTGTTCATGCGCTCCGTCCTCATTTCAACCAGCCGTCGGAAATCTTGAAAACTAATTTTCCCATCGCGATCGAAATCTGCCGTTTTCACTAAAATATCCAGCTCCTCATCGTTTAGCTCGCCGAAACCGATGCGAGCCATGATGTAAGCCAAAGTTTTCACATCAACATAGTTTGTTCCATAGGGATCATAAACCCGGAAGGCCTCTTGTACGGGATCAAAGTCAATGTTTTTTGTGGACGCAACGACGGCAGCTATCGCAGCCATTGAGTCTGCGTTGCCTTCAGTGTTTTTTTTCACGGCGGGTAGCACATTACTGACATTGGACTTGCGCCTCGACGCGGCCGTGCTTTCGATCTGCTGATTTAACAAAGACCCTTCAAGATTGTAGCTCGTGAGTACCCCCTGGTACATGTCAATAATTTCCCAGAGCTGATCCATTGTGATGGTGCTGCTGCTAGCGCTGCTACCGGCAGTGGCGCTAGTACCAGTCGTTGCCTTCACAACACCTACGCTATCAAGTAGAAAGTGGTATTCTTTGCTAGTGAGGTCCGGGTAGAAGGCGGAGAGCCTGGCCTTCAGGGTGCTAACACTCAAGTGACCACATTGTTGAGTGTCGAAAAACTCAAACGCAGCTTGCACATCCTCGCGTGTCAATAAAAAAGGCTGGCGTGCAAGTCGGCTCTCTTTCTGCTTGTCAGAGGACTTTCTGGAGTATTTTTTCGGTAAGGAATCACCCATCGTTAGTAATATAATGTCTATATTATTTACACCTTTGGTCTTTTATCGAAGGCAAGTGCTAAGATAAAGAAACCTTAGAAAATTAAAACATTGAAAATTGTTATTTGTTGCATGTCTTTCAATGGGAACCAAGGCAATTTATCCCATTATCCTTTTTCTCCCTAATAATAATGTCATAACAAGGGAGTTAAAAAATGCAATATAGAACCCCAAAAAAAAAGTAGACCCCTTGTGACACACGACTATGACGTTAACAAAAAGGTTCCTGGTATGGTTTTTAAGACTACATAGTGAAGCACAGTACCGGAGGAGAAATCAATATCAAGCTCTCATTCTTCGCATCAGATGATAACATACAATAGCATATGAACAGATAACTCTCAATAAGCACAATGAATAATTTCTGGACATGTCTGTGCTAAGCTCCCCACTTCCCACACCAACCTACCCCTGTGACAACTTGAGGGAGAATAGCTTTTGTATGCAGTTTAAGCAAGAACTATACTTCTCAAAACGGTAGCGAGTAGCATTTATGATAAAATATATAGTCTGTTTAAAGAATCCTGAATGGAGTAGTTCAATGCTACCTAATTACGCGAAACCAGGTATGTTTCCGAGACCATGCATTTAATAATAATAAAGTCAAGAAAAATAGTGATAATACTCAGTGATTCTGTCAATTAGTAGATTATTTTCGATTTGAATAAGCGTCTACCTACGTGCATACATACGCACGTATGAGCTTTATTGCGAAAATACTCTTTCGCACGAATACTTTTCATTCGATATAAACCTCAAGAAAACCAATAAAGTCAACAAGCAAGAATTAAAATAGCACATTTTAATATCGTTAATCCTTACGTGTTAAATCATACGAATCTTAGCTTTCTTAATCTAACACAAAGTTTGATTTACACCAAACTCATATTTTATTCTTTTATCGTCGTTCTACACACACACACAATAGTAGCGCATTATTTATAGTTCTGCATCCTTCAGATCTACTATCCTTAGAATTTGTCCCAAACTTGTAGTTCTATGAAGCACAAAAACAACGATCGGAAAGAATTAAATTCACATGGAAAAGAGTTTCTTTTCGAGAAGGACGGTCATTTTTTTCTGCTATATTGTAGGGCAACAATAAAAAATAGGATAGTAAAAATTTCATGTATCGGGCATATCCTCTGCCCCACTCACAAAGTGCCACTACGCTATTCATACTTTGGAAAACGCTTTTGAGGCTTTAAGTTCCATTGCGATGAACTTCAATCTTGTGGAGCAATTTCTCTCATTAAACACCAACATGCATGGAAAAAGAAAATACAGAGAAGAAGCATCGCAGGCAAATTACATGCCCAAGTCTTTGAAAATAACTGATAAGGTGTTTATTTGGTCTTGTATGCCCCTTCTTCCCCCACACATCCACACTCACTTGCCCTTAATCCCTTCATTGGAAAGAAGCACCTTACGCAGGTGGATTCCAAACACTGTCGTTCCCAAGCTCTCTGCGTTCATCGGTAAGTGGACGCTGTAGTAAAAAGAATGCACATCGGTATACTAACTGCTTCATGCTTCGCTGATTATTCGTGTATGTTGTGTCAATGAACGTCGGGGAGGACAGCAAGACAAAGCCGATGCGCTGCGCCACCGTCAACACTTCCCCGAGAGAAAGCTCAATCGACATATCCTCAACGCTGTCGGCAAAGTGGTATAGAAGAGGTCCGACGTTCACCCAATAGCCGCCAGGGACCAATAAATTGTAGATAATTTCCAAGTATTCAATGATGTTGTGCGCGGTATCAATAAAAAAGCACGTGACAACCGCTGACCACGTTTTGTGTTGGTTCGGCTTCGAGTAGACCTCAGTAAACTCGCCTGCGACCATGGAAAGCTCGCCAAAATCTAAACCCTTGTTCTGAAGCTCATCAATCGCTTCATAAGCACATAAATCAGGTACGAGTACCTCGACAAACTGATCAGCACGATTTACTAAGTTACAGGTAGTATCGCTATAGGGGAAAATTTTATGTTGACACGCCTCAGTGACATGATTCTGTATGTAGTCCCCAGCGATGAGCATGTGGTAGCTGAATTCATTGGCTTGGGCAAAGAAACCACGCAGCGCGAGCTCCACAGAGAGTCGGCACAGTCCCGCACCTGGAATCAAAATACGTTTACTAAGTCGTTGCTGACGGTTAGGGAAGCAGCGCTCCAGTGCGTCTAGAATAGGACTGTAGACGCAATCCCTCTCTGGAGCTCCCTCGCCAGCCCAGTCACGCACAAATTGACGGAGAGTCGAGAAGACCTTATCCATATCTAGTGAAGTAGGCGGTGGCACGTCCTCCATTCGTACAGTCGTCCCCTCCGGCCAGTAGCTCCTGAAGAGCTCCTCGCCAGAGTTGCAGATGGCATCTAAAAAAGTGCTGTTGGCTTGAATACATTGGGAATAGCGCTCAAACATTGTATCCAATTGAACGCAGAGCAAGTCACGATGTTTATTCTGTAATGTTAAAAAGTTTTTGTACCGCATGTCGCGTACGCCCATGGCTTGTTTTTTATAGTGCTGAAAGGCTGAGATAGTACGAAGAAAACTAATGTGATCCTCTAGCATATATTGATCAGGCATTTTTCCGTCCTGTGGGGAAGGTATGTTGAGCTCCGGTTTCAACTGCAGACCTCCAGTTAAAGGTAAGGGCTGACCCTCAACGTAATTAGGGTATGGCGGAGGGACTTCGGCCTGGTTCATATCCTGAAACGGATGCTTTTCAGGGGCAACTGCATCCCCGTCACTATTTATGGAACCCACTGGCTTGCCAGTGTTTCCATTATTGTGCAAAATTGATAAGCTTGACTTATTCATGTTTCTAGACATAAAAGTGAATCACCTCTATTTCCCTTTTTAGACACCCTTATGTTATGTTTACTAAATGTATTTATGGTTTAATAAAAAATAATGTTCACTCGCTTGATTTCAATTTTCACTTGAAAAAAAAAAGTTTGACAGTACCGCGCAATTTTTTTCCTTTAATAGGACATTTAATTCTTCAACACATTAATCCTAAAATAATAAGAGCAGTGATCAGGGATCCGAAAATAATGCCAATGAGTGCAGCAGCAATGCTTCTTTTTTAGATGATCCCAAGGCTACGCAGGTCTAAGTATTTCATAATTTCTTTTTCCAGATTAAATGTCTCTTGTTGCAGTGTCTCATATACGGGGAGCCATTCTTCACGTAGTTGCTGCTGCCGCGTCCACCACTCCTTTAGTTGCTGCATCAAACTCGCGGACCT
The DNA here is from genome assembly GCA_000582765.1 of Phytomonas sp. EM1. Lineage (NCBI taxonomy): Eukaryota > Euglenozoa > Kinetoplastea > Trypanosomatida > Trypanosomatidae > Phytomonas > Phytomonas sp. EM1. The sequence goes on along the minus strand of HF955062.1, from coordinate 1,063,825 downwards.
CCGCTCTGGTTCGATGCGGTCATACCAAGCCCTTGCCCTGTGGCTCACGTGGCCATGTGACTCCATGCCTTTCATCAGAATCTGATAAAGGTTATAGAGCCTCTGGTAGTCCCGCAGCGCCTCCTCTAGTTGTTCGTCAGAGGTAATCATCATCGGGGGGAGTTGGCACTGTCTGAAAGATTCCTCGAGAAGTGCTAGCCGCGCCGCCTGACGACTTTTAAGGAGATCCATGCTCTCCTGAAGGTGTAAATCAGAGTTGGCGAATAGCAACGCAAGATCACCACTTTCCCACTCAATACCGCACTGAGAAAGATCTGTGTATTGTGCTAGTACCTTTGATTCGGCGTGCTCCTCCTCTCTGGTGTGCTTATTCACTTCGCTCGGTTCATGCCCATCCTCATCGTAGCCGGTCTCCATGTTGCTTGAGCGATCTCTTTTATTCGTGCTAGCTGTTCCCAACCCACTCATGATTCCACGGCCGCGGGCGAACAAGTCTCGATCTACATAGAGTTGCATCTCACGCAACAGAGATGCGTATTGCATGGCACTCTGAGAATTTGCCGAAAGCTTAGGAAAGGCTCGATTTGCCACCCGCTGCTTTGTAAGCTTGCTATCATATTTATTTAGATCGATAAGAGCATAGCCCTCCGTCTTGAGCTCCAACTGTACACCAGAAGTACCTTTAGATGCTAGTAACTCAACAACCTTTTGCACATCCTCCGGATGGTAAGCAGGCCTCCCATCTGAAGTAAGCAAGGAAAAGAATTTGATAGGAATTGTATCACTGTTATGTGCACTAAGCTTTTTAGAACTATCCGTCAACGTTGATCTAGGTGAGAGGATGTAGTTCAAGATTTCCTTCATGGAACGTGGAGAAGGGGCCAAGTAGTGTGCTACAGACAGGACCAGCGCACGATGCTGACTTGATGTTAATAGACTCTCTAGTGATGCTTGAGGTAATATGATTCCACAACCCCTAACCGCTGTCAAGGTATTTGAAATACTTGCATTCGTAGCCTTAGATGAGGGTAAATTCTCCTGTTGTAATGATTTAAAATCCGACAAAACCTGTGGCTTTTGGATTTGGTATTGCTCATTTTCCGTCCATTCACTCTGAGCTACGACTGAAGCCTTGGAGCAAGACAGCTCGGTACATATCCACGAATCCTCCAGAAGCACCAACGCACACTTCAGGCACTCCGGTGTGAAGTTTAAACAGGGCTTTAAAGAAAGATCAGATGATGTTGTAGCTGACACTACTTCAACATTCCCCAAATATTGTTCTTGAAACGGTTTCAGCCGTGCACGCCACTGCTTTCCTTCCCCGGTATGCGTAAAGCACAGACACGCGTCTGGTGCGAGTACTATGGACTTCCCCTCTATGGCATGATTTTTTTTGTCTGTATCATCTCGATTTGTAGAAATACCCTGAAACGCGCAAGAAACGCCCCCACGAGATGATTTTTGGAGCAAATCTTCAGGCAATGTCCCAAAAATAACGACATCAGATAAGAGCATAACTACTTCTCGATCGGTTTATTATATTCCCCTTCTATTAGGAATCCCTTTTATTTAATGCCTTTCTGTTCTTTCTCATTTTATGACCACCAACATTTACGTACAACATGCAAAAATGGAAAAAGGGAAGGAGGAGGGAAGATGAAAATGTAGAAACGAAATTTGGTAAGACATCCTTAGTGATGTAAAAATATGTCACAAATATACGATCCCCAATAGTCACGTTGCGCTGCTCTGGGTATATCTAATCAAAATTTACTCCTAATATTAAAATAATACTTTGACCAGCATGTTTAATTTTAGATATATCATTTAGCCAAATAAAGATAAATATTTTCTTTAAAATAGTTCTCCCTTTTCATTAACCTAACTTTTCCAGCTCATCGGTGAGCGCACGACGTGGGTCTTCATCCTCTGCACACACGTTAAGTTGCCTCCAAGCCTGAAACTGTTTGGCCATGCACTCCCGCACCAGCCGCTTCACCAAGCTAGGACTTTTCTTGGTAAGCTCGAATAGTGCCATTGCTGCGGAACGCTGCATACTTTCCACGCCGTAATTCTCATTGTTCTTGTCGCCTGATCTTTCCACATGTTCACAAGTAAGCTTGATAATCTTCTCGGATGAAACACCAGTGCTTGCGAGATAGGCCACGAAGAAGAAAATGCGGCCTAAAATCTTGTTATCAATGGGGTCCCCAACAATCCTTGGCTGACGCTTCCTCTGAAGTAATGATGTTAGCACCTCCATGCCGCCATGCTGTAGAAAAGAAATAGTGTTGGGCTCAAAATTACGGCACAAACAGCTACATGCATGTAAAAGAGCTGCCAGAGTCGTGGGAGATTCTTCTTTCAGGAGCATTGGCACGATAACGTCCGCCCATTTTGCGTCAGCGAAACACTGTTGAACACGTCCGTGCTGCTGAGATGAGTGTGAAACGATAGAAGCCAGAGCAGCACGCACCTCACTGGCGCCCTCCGCAAACCTTTCGGAACCGTTTTTGTCTAAATTTTGAAGTAAAATTAGCATACGTTTGGGTCCGCCCATGAGCGCAAATTCAGTAGCCCAGTTGATATCCTCAACCAAATCCGACAGCTCTTCCAAAGCACTGATCATTTCATCTTTAGAAACATCCGGCTTCTCGACCGTATCAAGCAGCCGTTTTACCTGACGCTCAGGAGACTCGACAGAGGCCAATGCCTCACGCAGCCATTCATAATCCTTTGGATTTCGACCAGCAACCGTGACATTTGGCTGTGGTGTATCTTCTGACTTGGCAGGACCTGGTGCATCGTCGATGGACCTCAATGCTGGTAAGGACGACTCTCTAACAGGGGCGTTATTGGAGTTTTCATCAACAATGATCACATCGCTGCCAGCAGGGTCAGGTGTGACAGGGGTGGAGGCTGTGTCGGCATGCTTGGCACTGTCCTGAGCTTTGGCGCACATATCCAAAAGCATCGCGTTAATGCTGGGGTCCTGGGACATTGTCACTTTTTTAGTTGATTTTATTTATTAGTTGTTTCTTTTTTGTAAGTATCTTTCTGTGTGTGTCCGTATCGGGCGTATTGCAAGTGATAATATTATAAAAGCAATCTTTAATGTGAATACTCTAGTGTATTTTATGGAAAATGATATAAATATGGTAAATGTATATGTGCCAGCATTCTTTTCTTTCGTGTTTTGGCATTGACACAGCAACGCATATCGAAATGCTCTTAAATAGGTTTCATATTTAAAAAAAACTCGGATATAACGTGGCTAAATCATTCAAAAGTGCTAGGCACAATAGAATTAAGCAGTAAACTCCACCCTCCCGCATCTTGTTCACTTTATTTTGTCAATTTTGACTGGAGGAGCGAGTGATGGTTGTGCGTATTTTTGATGAGCGTGTTTGATGCTTTCTGAGAAATCTTCTGCCTCACCGGCCGATCTTGCTCCACCTTTGGTGTAGCCTCAACTTTATTCACACGAGTTCTTCAACCTCCTCGCACTGCTGCTCACACGGTGCTTCCTGTTGACACATTTCAGCCTCCTCTATGTGCCGGCATTCTTCGGCAGTGCAATAACACTCCCCTTTGCGAGGCTCAAGGGTTTGTACTTTCAATTTTTCAATCTCTAAAGGCGGCATCAACATAAACTTTGCTGGAGAAGAGAACCCTCGGTTCACCGTTTTGGATACGATTGTCGTATCCTCCTGTAGTGAGATCTAACATGATGGATAGTATGTAAGATGCTTGTTTGCGTGTTGGGGAACTCATAGAGAAAGTTCATGGCTGAAACAGATAAAATTCGTCCAAAAGCAGTACGCACTTGAAGAAGATTACTGTCTATCCAAGATTCATAGGTACAACGCACCAGTCCCACCAACTCATTGCAATAGGGCATATATGCAACACCATGAACACCAGCTTTTCCAACAGTTCCCCTAAAACGCAATTTTGCTGGACCTTCACCAAGTTGGTGTGGCACGATGCGGTAAGCGTGCCATAACAGGGCACCACCTAATGCAACTTAACCGACTACAACACGTGCAGCCTTGTTTCTTGGATGGTGGAATTTTTTTGTTACTGATTTATCAGCTCTTAGTTCCTTCCTAAGGGGTTTGATAGTTGTGTTTATAAGGCGGAAGCACATGCTGCGTAACAGCATTGTTACCCCCATCGGCTAGCGAAATGGAAAAAAGGCGAGGATTGGCCCCATCTTGTGGAAGAATTTCCATATGGTGTTGCCGTCCTCGCCAGTACTCATAAAACTACGTTTTAATTTCCGCTATGTACAACCGAATATTTCTCCGCGTTGCATTAAAATTTATTCGGGCTTTGAATGACAAACCCATCTTATCACCGTATGGTAGATTGTCATTGATGAAAAGATTCTATATCAATTCCATCACAAGAAATATACATTTTAAAAATGTGTTGAAGCTTCAAGATCACCAATACATGGAATTCCGTTTTCAGACGAGCTGAGATGTCGTAATATGGTAGTGAGTACATCGAATTTGCTCATGAAAGTAGTCTATTTGTTTTCACTGATCGGATCATATTTGTAATTTGAGGAGTCGTCAAATTACTGCAAGAATAGTTGCTGATCACCTATGCATCCCTTCACACACAGCCAATGGGGTCGCAAGCCATTAAAATCAGAAATGAGATGTGTAAACAACGAGTCTTGACTTCAACTAAGTAAACTATAAAGGGGAGGGGGAGGAGTAGATCTGAAGTACGAGGAAGAGAGGCTTGGATGCCCTTAGTGTATTTGAAGCTGTATCTGGAGACCAGATAAGCGTTAACAGTTCAGTCGGAGTGTTTCATCCGCTCGGACAGCCTCGGGGCGGCCCTGTCGAATGCCATACCAGTACCAGTAGCCAAGCCTACATGCCTCCGCCGGTAACGGGAAGGTGCGCATGCACTTAGCTTCGCCAATTGGCTACTAGTCCGCGGCACCACAAAGAGGTGGCCGGCATATACCGCGGGAAATTTCATTTCTTACAATACAAAAAAGTCTTGGAATATAAGTAGGCTATTTATTTATTTACTTTCTTAGTTTCACGATTTATCATGATGCAAAATGCACACTGATGCAAGTTCAGCCTCACGATACTTTTTTGAACAAATGGAAAATACTTAGGTGTAAAGGAATTCTTCATATATCTATCAAACATGCTGTGTTAGTCAGGGTTTACACATACAATAAAGAATATGCACGTCTAATATGTCAATTCCATAAAATGCCATTATTGCTGATACTATTTTACACGTGCGTGCGTGGGGGGGGGAAGTAAAAAGAAGAGGATATCTCAACATTCATTAATTGCGTGAGTTTCCTCCCTACAAACATTCATACATCCTTATTTTTATTTTGTTTTACTGGAAAGACTTGTTGTAGACTTCCCATTGCGCCTTATATTTGTCGCCTAAGCGAATGAGTTCATCATGGCTTCCCTGTTCAATGACATGGCCAGAATGCATCAAAATAATACGATCACAGTTTCGGACAGTGGATAAGCGATGTGCGATGCTAATCGTTGTAGCACCTGTCTTGCCTTGAAACGTGTTAATACCCTGCTGAACCCTGGCCTCCGTCACATTGTCTAGTGCGCTCGTAGCCTCATCAAGCAGGAGTTTGGGCCTTCGCAGGAGAGCCCTTGCAATCGCAACACGCTGCTTCTGACCACCGCTCAGGCTCCGGCCCATGTAGCCCACCTGTGTGTCATATCCCTCGGGTCAATTTAAGACATCCTCGTGAATATCGGTCAACTTTAAAGCCGCTTCAATCTCCTCATCTGTTGCGTCATCCTTTGAGTATCTAATATTCTCGCGTACCGTGCCTGAAAAAAGGTTAGGTTCCTGTAGAATAATACTCATATTCTTGCGCCACTCAGTGATATCGATATCTTCGAGGTTTTTACCATTTACAGTAATCCTACCAGACCGCTTGTCATAAAAGCGAGCAAGGATTTGAATGATGGTAGACTTCCCGCAGCCTATCTCTCCAATGAGGCCGCTGAATGTCGTATTGTTGAACTGGAGATCGATAGAGTCCAGCACAACCTGTTTTGGCCGCGCGGGGTAAATGAACAAGACTTTACCGAAATCGATCTGGCACCCGGCACCGATATCAACGTCACCTTTTATAGAATAGTCTATGTCTGGAGTGCGGTCAATCACACTGAAGATATGCTTAGCAGCCTTGTGAGCATCGGCTACTTTAGTGGCGAATCCACCTGCATCCCCTACCTCCATGCTAACCATCATTAATGAACTAATACAGATAACCACATTCCGAAATTCCGTCTTACCTTGTTTAATAAGTTCACCACCGTACCAATAACAGAGCGCCATAACACCATAAAAAATGAACCTCGCGATGCCGTAACAAATGGCAATAATAATGCTCCTTTTCATCACCTTCGATGATTTGTTAGCTTGCAACTCATGAAAAGCAGCTGTCAATTCATCTTTGAGGTTGAATGAAGCAACAGTACGTATGTTGGACAAGGACTCTGTGACGATGGATTCATTGTTATCGTTGTCCTTATTGATAAACCTCAAGTAAAGTGTATCCTGGAAATAGATAGAGCTCGCAATGAGGGGCATACACGTAAGCATAACCAATGCAAGCCGCCATTCAAACACAAAACCTATAAACATGCCAGCAATGAGCCCGCTGAGAGTTTGAATCTTGAAGCTGATGGAAGGACCCCACAGCTGGTGAACTGCTTCGCAGTCACCGGAGAGCATTGCAGAAAGACTACCAGCATCACGACCAGGAATGTCGAAAAAGCTCATGTCCTGATGAAGGATTCGACTGAACAGGGGTGTGCGGATGCGCGTCGTAAGCTTCTGGCCGACATATCCATAAAAGGTCTGAAAGAAAACGCCGAGGAAGCTCGCGACGGAAAAAATGAGAAAGAGTGGCGCGTACAGGTTCGCATTTTTCCGTAATTTGTGAGCATCCTTATCGTAAGTGTACGAACCAAGCACATCGAGAATATATCCGTACACAACGGTATTCACGGGGAAAACCGACACTGATATAGCAGAACCTAGAACACCCAAAGCAACAGCCCAAGTGTAATCCTTGCAGTAGCTCATGATTCGACCTGATCCCACCTTTGTATGGTTAGCCTCCCAACTTGCAAGCTTTTCGATAGGGACCCTTTGCCGCTCCGTAAGCGGCGCCTCTTTTTCAAGCTTGGAGAGTGCCTTATCATCAAGAACAATGTTCGAATAACCAACTTCCACAACACCTCGGGCCCCACCCGTGGTCCCCACTTGAGATTTTGAAAAAGCTCCCTGAACCCTAGCCATAGCAGCGAACTCGCTGTTCTGAGCAATGAGTTCATCAGAAGTTCCACTCTCAGCAATAATGCTGCCCTCTGCATCATGATGTCTAATGTAATAGATACAGTCTACATCGCGGATCGTGGATAAGTGATGAGAAACGATGATGACAGTCATGCCACTATCCTTTATGAGAGAGTCCAAGGCCTCCTGCACCTCAATCTCGCACTTGAGGTCAAGTGCACTAGTAGCCTCGTCCAGTAACAAAATGGAAGGTTTTTTGATTAGCGCACGAGCGATGGCAATACGCTGTTTTTGACCTCCCGACAGCTGTGAACCGACAGCACCAACGGATGTGTCGTACTGCGCAGGCAAGGACATGATTGTGTCATGGATGTTTGCCTTTTTGCATGCCTCAACAACCTCTTCAAAGGTTGCGGTTGGCTTTCCTAATCGCACGTTATACGTCATCGATCCCGCAAAGAGACTAGACTCCTGTGACACGACACCGATTTGGTTACGCCAGTCCTTCAACGACAGACGACGCATATCGACGCCATCGCACAGCAACTGACCGTCGTTGGGATCATAAAAATGTTGAATAAGTCCAATTATGGAGGACTTCCCGCAGCCGGAGACTCCTGAGAATGCTACCTTTTGGCCCTTCCTGATGGTGAGATTCAAGTCTCGAAAGAGTACCATGTCTGGGCGAGCGGGGTGGGAAAACGTCACGTCGCGCAACTCAATACTTTCATTAAAGCTATCTACTGGTTCCCCCTCAGCATCTATATCAATTTCCGGAGACGATTTGATGACCTGAAATATCTCATGAGCGGCGGCACGTGCTTCGATAAAGGCCATCATACTGTTTGTAATTGAAGAGAATGAAAAGATAGATGCCAGAAGCATTATGAACGTAGAAATGATATCGTCTACGCCGGCACGCTCCCATTGCATGAAGTATGAGGAGAAAATAAGGCCGACGCAATACAGAACAAGACAGATTGACATAAATACACCAGGAGTTATAGAGCTTAGGAAGCTCATTTTTATGCCAAATATTTGTGCATTCAAGGCAGCTTCATGAAACCGCTTCATTTCGCTTTCTTCCTTTCCAAAGGCTTGCACAATTTTAATATTCGACATTACCTCTGTTGCAATTGAGCCTGCCACAGCATAATTTCTACGTGTAGCCTCAGCCATCTCTTTTATGCGCTTACCCACAAAAATGGTTATGATGAAGAAGACTGGAAGGACGCTTGCCATCACAAGTGTGAGCTCCCAAGATAAGATTAATCCCAGAATGAGGCCAAACACCCCCGTAGATAAATTCGTAATACCCTGTGCGAGCTTCTCGTTAATGCCATTGTGAATAATCCGCGTGTCACCAGAGATGCGGGAGGTCAGCTCCCCAGGGCTGTGCAGGTCGTGCCAGCCGATTTGTTGCCGCAAACAGGCTCTGAAAAAGTGCCACTGAATGCGGGTGACTTGTCGACTTGCGGACAGGGTCCAACAAAAGACGCGACCCGCGGAAACGACACTCAGGCCAAGACCGAGGTACAACATGTAGTACACGGGTGCATGCATGTCGGATCCGTTTTTGGCATCAATCAGCTTTCGTATGATCCTCCCGTACAAAAAGGCGAAGATAGGCATACTCAAACCGGAGGCAACAGCGAACAAAAAACCGAATATTTACAATATAATATCTAGGCAATCAGCATAGGTGAAAATGGTAAAAGCAGAGAAACTTTTACGGCTTTCATTGTCCTTCGAAGCACATGCAAAAGGCTCATCATTTATCTTCAGATTTCATATTCTCAATTTTACACTTGTACGATATATCTCTGGAGGACTTGGTCGTTGGTGGGCTAGAATAAGTTCCAGCATTTGACAAGGATACAGACTTTTCGAGGTTGCTGTGACCGCTTCTCCTCAAATGCATGTCAGAGTTTTGTCGTGATGAACTGAAACGATTCGAATCCCGCATAAACTTATCCCCTTCATTCATTTTGGAGAGAGAGGTAGACAGTATAGTGGAAGGATAAGTAGGATGTTCGCCCCCAACCATCCCCCTGTCACCTTTATCAAAGGGAAAAACGGTTTCCCCTGTGAAGGGCTTGCTCATTTCTGCCTCGGACCCTACTGCAGACGCCGTGTTAGTGTCCACAGGTCCAAGGCTTCGATGTAGCATTAACAATCAATATATAGGTATGCACTTATATACTGAAAAATTTGAATAAGTACGATCTAAACAGTTTTTTTTTAGGGAATTTGACTAGCCAACCGATGATAAAATAGAAATTCCCCAATCCAGGGGTCCTACATCAAGACATGGAGAAAAAAAAATAGAATATAGCTAATACTCATATACGAAAGGAAACTCAAATAGTGATTTCAAAAATCGAATGAAAGTAACTTATTGTTAATAAATCCAGAACAATAAAAAACGTGAATTTATCTCTGTAGAAAGTGTGCCATAAATTAATGTCAGAAATCAATATTATAGCCGACGCATGGAACTAAGTAGCACAGCACCCTGTGAATACCACACAAATACATGTGAACAAAATCCACTTCTTGGGCT
>HF955062.1:1034059-1048494 GCA_000582765.1 Phytomonas sp. EM1 | reverse complement strand
GACCTAAGGAAATGAGGCGTATTGCTAGTTCGTCAGTGGTATCACATAAAGGCTGCGTACATGATGAAGCAAAGTTAAGGAAAGCTCGGATACGAAAAAATGTAGAAAAGATCCAATTACAGCATATTTAAAAAGTTAAATTTATGTTCCTCTTGTTTTCCACATCAAAAATATCGAGTACCTAAAAAGTACCGTCCTTTTCCAAGTTGCAATTCTCTCTCTAATTGCATATATGGATGAGATTTAACGTTTCAAGTGACATCTAGCTCAATTGGTAAGCTAATTTGTGAAAAAAATGATTAGTTAATGGTCTCTAATACAGCAAAACCAACCTAGCGCAGCCGCCACTATGACTGCCGCAACTGCCAAACTACGCCAGCTCGAAGACATCGTATCCTCTGGCAGATGTTTGTTGTTATCTAAGCTTATTAGGTCCGATGCTGAATGCAAAGATGTGTTAAGAATGTCACTGCCACTGCCTATTGACGATTCTACTGGTTTCATATCTTGTTGAACCTTAGCAGAAGGATTTTGTTGGACATCTAAACTACAAAGAATCTCCTTTTCTCGCAGTTTGGCACTCTTTTTTCGAGATCTCGCCCCACCCCCTGTATTTTCATATTCAGGTAGGTGCTTTTCACGATTTTCTTCCTCTTCTATGTACTTAAAATCTTCTGCATAGGCCTCCGGTAGGGAACGCTTGTAGAAAGTTCCGAGGCGTTTCACGTTGTAAGCTCGACTCCCCTTTGCGAAATTCTTACGTTCCGCCTCAGATGCTTTCAGCGTTCCCATTGCCTCTTCCTCAGATACAAAGAAAGAAATCATACCAGTTATGATGGTGTTGACGCTCCACATCGGACTCCACTCCTCAGGATGGAAAGAACTGTTGGAAAGGCAGATGTCTGTGTCAGTTTTAAAGCGACCGTTAGGGGTGCACATCTTAATACTAGGCGGCTTGAACGGATAATCGCTGGGGAACCTAATTTGCGAAAGATAGTAGCCACCAGCGTACGAAGTATCAGGTGGGCCGGCGATGCGCACCCACCATATTAATATGTTACGTGGGTCTGGGGCAGCGACGAAGTAGTTATTGGGCTCCTTCTGGAGGGCACGTAGTTCCTTCTGTAGTCTTTGAAGGCATTGCTTTGTTGGTGCAGACGAATCCATAGATAAAATAAATACACTTTTTGGACTTCTTTGTAAAGCTTAGTGAAGAGGAAATAAGGACAACATCATAGATATTGATAGCGCACACAAGTTCCTCTCCAATACCAGTGAAGTTGCTGATAATTATACAATAAAATAATGGAGCATTCCGATTTAGCATATCAAACAAATTTTTAAAAGAGAACTAAGGGCGTAAAGACTTATTCCCTCCTTAGCCCACAAACTCCCCATGCCAAAGTTTATAGCCCATAAAGCCTACTATTCTAGAGGTTTATTAAATTAAAAAAAGATACCATTAATAATGGGAAAATAATAAAATTTGTTTAATTCTTTCCTTCTGGAACACTGATCAAAAAAGGTAAAAAAATATGGAGTAAAGCAATAAATATAAATGAACAATGTTATGAATTATCAGGTGCCCATTTAGGATGCAAATTCTCGGAAAAGATTCGAAAAAGCGGCTTACGCTTTGCCAGCGTGATTATTTTCTACTAAACCTTACCTACTTCCATCTCTCCTTGCACCCGTACTCAAGAACTTGATGAAACATAAAAATACTGATAATAATAATATAAAAATCCTGTCCTTTTGAAAACTCACCTTTGGCATACATCTGTGCATCTTTGCGGTAACAAAGATGCTATGACAAAATTTCATACTGCTGCTTTGTTTACATCAGCTTACAGATTCATCTCAAGCCGAATCGTGAGTATGGCCCTCTTCACTCTACCCATACTTTTTTCATAGGTGATATCTCCTGAAAAATAGAAATGAAATGCACATTGCAACGGCAGACAATACGCTCTGCAAACGGTTCACCCCTTAGGGAAAGGGAACGATCCGCAGAACCTCACCAAGTATCGTCCTTCCTTCCACAAGATAAGCAAAATCCAATAGTATATTCGGTACAATACGCTGAAGGTGGATCGGAGAATCACTTGGAAACAGGAGTGCTCAACGATAACTGATCTCTCTAAGAATAATTCTGATTCTAAATGTACTGTGAAACAAAAAGGTGTAAACTAAGCAATAAAATTGCGTAAAGATAAAAATCACAATATGTAAAGGTCACACAAGCATAGTTTTTAGAATTATAGTTACATCCCCCGTTGTGAAAGAAAAATCAGGATATATCCTATCTTTCAAATCAAGGTAATATTATATAATGGGAGCTGGGTTAAAACTCTGCATTATCGGAGGTATTTCTTAACATTAGCCGTCATTCTTTTTTCAGGTCAGACTCTCAACACACTCCGCCAAAGTTATCCACACATCAGGACTACAAATTAGTATAACGCTCATCCACAGGACGATCAAAGTCCACATCCAGCTCTGAGATCGCCCAGTCTTCGTAGGTATTATCCGGTAGAATACGTCTGATGATGAGGGGTATTACGCGCTCACGCAGTTCCTTCTGCGCAATTGTCAAGGGATCCGTCTCACCCTCGATCATCACAAGGACAGGTGCGTTCATACTGATTTGCAGTGCGCGCGTCCCGAGTATACGAGCGCGCTCGTATTTGGTGAGCACCGGTGCCGTGACGCGATCCGCGGGTTTACGTGGCACCGTGCCCTTGGCAGCCTGCGCGCTTCCGGAGAGAATAACATTGGCGGCAACCTCATCTGGGATAAGCTCGGGATCCTGTTCATTAGCTTCTCCATCATCGTTTACATCCTCACCGCGATCTATGTCGCTGAGTTCGGGCTCGTCATCTTGATCTTCGCCAAAGTTAAGGCTAAGGCGATCATCCTCGTCATCGCGATCCGACATAGATTATCCCCACACTGCCAGAGTTATAGAAAGACTTTAAGGACTAGAGAGGTCTCGCTATTCTTACGCGCAATAAAGCACAATTCGATGAGTATGCTATTAGTTGCTATTTTTTTACTTTATCTAGCTAAGTGTCATGGAGGGACTAGATTCTGGTCAACTCAAAAGAGAAAAGAAAAGATGTATAATCATGATGAAGCGAAATCGAAAAATAAAAAGGTCCAGTAACCGCCTCAATCGCATAATTTCTACCTACTAAAAGAAATAAAGTTATTCGGTCGCAAAATGAATATGGTTTTCCCTGGAAATGCGCGTGAGGTATGGCAAAAACAAAGGACACAGCGGACCTTTGCATTACATAAAGTTCCTCGATCTCTGTAACCCCTCCAACATGTAGGACAAATACACTCGAAAGGCCTCTTCTTGCCATTGTACCTCTGGACCGCTGGTCGTTATAGATATGGAAGTGTCAGGATGGCTACCAAGCGAGGTACAGGATCGTTCATTGTCTTGATCATTATCATTATCACCAGCAGAAGCAATTCTTAATAGCAAAGGTGGTGGCCCGAGAAGAGATGCACGGCATGAGATTTCCATCCTACGCACAGGGTCCGCAATCATAGACAGCGGTGACTCTCCGTCAACTCCGCTAGGCGTCCCTGCAAGCCCCTGTACCACACAGAGCGGCTTTTTGAGTAAAAAGTGCATGCGAGAGTCCAACAACGTTGGTTCCACAAGAGGGGGCTCTCGATGATTTAGAAAGTGCTTGAGTGGTTGTTGATAGTAATCATACTCGATCAAAGCGTACTGGGTGCGCAATCCACCTAACAAACTCCTCAACAACGCGCTACTGATGTCGTAATTATGTTTAGTACCGTTATCAGCGCCGCTACCTTTAAGGTTGCCCTTTACTCGCCGTACTTCATTTATAATGTAGGCACGCTCCTCCTGTGTCAGAAAGTACCTGCGGCGGTCGGCCCATAACAAGAGCGAGTCCAGCCAAGCAGGTCTGAAAAGCTTCAAGTCCTGCACTGCATAGCGATAGGTTTGAAAGAACTCCGCTGACTCCACTCGCAGGTAGAGCTTCAGCAATCGTGATACAATGCCAACAGTGAGCGCCACATCGCGATCATTCATGCGATTTCGAATGGCCCTGCATTGTCCCACTGGATCCAACGAGTTGTGGGCATCCTGGAGTAGGCAACAAAAGTAAAACTCCTCGGTACAGTTCAGGAGGCCGGACTCCTGGCATGGGAGCAGATAATGTAGCTCAAAGTCCTTCACTTGACATTTCGAAAGGGTATTTAGCGAAGTTTGAAGCAGGTACTCATACCTTTGGCGCACACTAGGGGACATCGCCACCTCTCCGCTGTGGTGCAGGCGACTCCGACCGATGTGATACGCCTCAAGGGCCACATCCGTCGCACGAACCTCGCCAGCGGCCACAAGAAAAATGCTCCACACACTGATGCCAATGCTGCTGGCACCACATTCTCCTATCATCGTGCGCGCCACCTCAATGATGTGGCGGTTATCACGGGTGATCTGCAAGACGTTGAGAAGGCGATACAAGACATATTCGGAGACTGATACTTGCTCAGCTCCAGAAACATCACCCTGCGTCGAGGTTAATCGATACGGCACGCTGGACAGACCTGAGCCGTTCACGTCACTGAGCTTCTCGTTAGCGATTTCACCAACCAAGAAGCCTCCCTGCGTTCCATCCAGTCCACCAATAAAAATAGGTGGCAAACCAAGACTTTTCCGAGCGGAATCTAGGTAGGACATCGCTTTTACAGTGTGTTTACCAGCGGCGCACGTATTGATGAGATGAGCATACAAAAATTCGACCCCACTAGTGGAAGACAATGTAGCCGGAGTAGTGAGAATAGATAAGTCTACTCCTGTGCGTAGGATTCCTCTTTCATCATCGTGTTCATATTCATCACGAGCAAGCATCCCGACTGGCATATCTGGGCTACTGTCTTTAGACTCCACGTTATCCTTCCTGTTCCTTGCTTGAGCAGATGGGTGATTATCCAATACCCTGTTGAACAGCCCAAGCTCAAGGCAACGCTTGAAGAAAAGCATCTCACCACTATCACCACTAGAGTCATACTTTACCATGCGCTGGACGCTTCGAAGAAAAGAATCCAGCATCTCGCTTCGTGAGGAGTCAGTCATAGTATTGTTTGCAGGGAAGAGTGAAACCACGTGGTGCTCCATGATGTAGCGTGCGTCAGCAAGTGCCTGCTTGCTGCTACCAACACCTTTGGCGCCTCCATCGACACTGTTGGCCTCCTCCCTAGAAAAAGCCTCCGAGAGGCATACCGTGCGCCAGAAACAACGCAGGAGGGAAAAATAAGTCATTGTTTCAGGTGAAACAGATGATGTCGCCGCACATTCGCGTAGATAGCGACTACTGTGGAACGCCAGTCTCACCAGCTCTGTATGATGTCGCAGGATGTATGCACTATCAACAATGTACTCGGACACCACAAAAACACTCTTGACTCCTTTTGATAGCGAAGACGCATCTGTAATCCCAATGGAATTACCATTCTGACCTGATATCGGAAAATGTGCAGACGGATTTGTCTCCCCAGGAGCATCCCTTACCCTTCTATCAGGACTAATCTGGTCCTGATGAAGGTCCAACTGATGTCGTGCATGATAAATAGCGATACACAGTTCATGAAGCCCAGCCACGTATGCCAAGCGGAGGTAATCGTGGATAATCTTATCCGTCATGCTTGACAGGCGCCTCTGATACAGCTCCATCAAGTGCGCATGAAGCAGCAGGCGCTGCTTGCTGTCAAAGTTATTGCGACTAAAAAGATGCAAACGTCGTGAAAAATCATCACGGGATAGAAGAGCAAGATCACGGCATATGGCTTTGTATTCCTCACTTGACGTTTCTGATATACCAAGAGAAGATGGAAAAGAGTTTTCCCACCTGGCTTGTCCTCCTGAGACAAGGCTAGCAGTAGGATCGGGCGGTGCGGTAAAGGTGCTTGTTGAGAAAAAGCAATGGGTAGAGTGCTGACAATGAAGATGTGATAGATGGAGGTAAAAACTATAGAATGACGTTGCTAAGCTCCGACGAGCACTATTCAAAGAATGTAATCGACAAATTGTATGGTGCATACTATGTTATTTACCTTTTTACACTTCTCGTAAAGTGCACGATGTCACTGCTAATTGAGAAAGAAAGATGGTGTAAAAAAGCATAAAAGAGACTTTCTGAACGTTCAACACACAATAACGCTAGGCGGTGTTGTGCATGTGTGTGCGTGCAAGTAAAGAATATGATGGAACACCCTCAAGCCAAATCGTAATACTTACGTTAAGATAACGTGCATTACTTATACACAGCATAGATTTTGACACCCTTTTTTAGAAAGTAGAACATGCTTTATTTGATCTCACTCAAGGCAGCCATGATATCCGAAAAATTAAGTTTAATCTCTGCTCCGCTGTTCTCATACCCCTTATCTCTGTCCCCCCCTGTCGCCTTCTCCTGGACCGTCACAGGTGCGTACAGGTCAAACAATCCCTCCAGAGGTCCGTTATTCCACAACTGCCATTCCGCACTATTAAGACTATTTTTCCGACGACGAACCCACTGCGCCCACACGCTTTCTTCGTCGTCTAGATCATTCTCATGCCTTAGCATCGGTGGTGGATTCATTTTGTTTGGAAGGTCGTAAATCGTTTGATGAAGGAACGGGCATTTGGTAGTATTCTCATTGCCGCTAGGGACACCATTGGGCTCCTCTTCGCCTCTGCACAGTCCCATGAGATAAGCCAGACACAAATCAAAGGGTGCGTTGCGAAACAAACACGTCCCGCCATGCTGGCAGCTACCCCAAAGCCTAAGACATGGGTGCCTTTCAGCATTCTCAAGTGAGGATGTTGTGTGCACCAGTCCACTGGAAGTTCCTGAGGAGCCGACTTTAGAAGCTTTGGAACCCGTGGAAGATGTTGGCACGGTGTTCATCGCAATCACCGGGAGCTTGTTTATATTAAAAGGTTGGTCCCCTCCGGAAAGGGTAGGTACGGCGATACGATCACCCGATGGAACCACCGCCTCTGCTGGGCGATTGAGCACATCCTCAGAAACCTCCATCACCTTGCTTGGCTTATAGTTCAGCCACGACAGTAGAGAGGGAAATGGCACGACTCTGCTAGGCCGGTACGTTCGAGGACGAATAATGCGTGTAAAGCAGGCGGTACACAGAATAATCCCGTTGACCAAGTCAACTGCGACCGAGTCCGATTGAATATTATCACGGCGGCACTTGACGCAGCTAAAGCAGACCCGTTCGGGGAACTGCCAAAGTTTCGTGTTCACAGCTGCCTTTGAGTTCGCGTCTGGAGGAAGCTTCTTCTGTCGAGCGTGAAATGTAGCAAAATTATTGATGGTAAGTCGCGATAAATGACTACCCCCACTTGTAGAAACGGCAGTAGGCGGTGGCTGTCGCGGTAACGCCGGTGTCAGCTTTCTATAAGGTGCTCCGGGAGTCCGAGTCAACCCTGAGGTGGAAGAACGTGAAACCGCCAGGTCTCGAGCTGTATCACGCATCATTGGGAAAAAAATCGGATATGATTTCTATACAAAGATATTGAGGAGATTGAATGAGTTGTACGTAAAAGGTCTACGGCACTGTACCCTAAAATGTGAGTATTCTATTGATGTTTTTGTGGTCAGTCTTGAGGCCTTGGGTAAGGGGTAACAAAAATAAAACTGATAAAGAAGAAGGGCAGGAAAGCTTACATTCAGGAATATTCATCTAATGTAAAAAAATAACACCACTACCGCAAAGAAAGGCTAAAGGTATATCAGAAAAACCTGATCACCTTCCCATGCGCATGTATACGGTTTTCTTTAGAAAAATAAAAGGCTAATCATGTAACATACTCAGAGTTCTCGTAGTCGATGGTAGTCGGCACTTCTTTCTGCGTCATCCATTTTCATCAGCGTTTTCAGGCATAACCGAATTTCTTGAGGACCTCGACGTTATGCTTGGGCATCTTCTGAAGCGCCTCCTTGCGAGCATCGCTCCAAGCCTGACGAAGCTTGTCCTTCTTATCGTGGTGGCGTTGCGCCTTCTCAATACGGGCCTTCTCAAGCTTCTCAACAACGCCGCTGTACTTCCAGCCCACATGCTTGCACATGTTACCAAGGACGGTGTATGGGCGTTCCGAGCGGTAACAGTTGTGGCGCTGCGCACGTGGAATCACGACGCGACCGCCGGTACGGACAACGTTCGGAGGCACACCCTCGTAGGCGACGAGAGAGTGCAGCGCCTTCATACCACGCTTGGTGTAGCGAGGCAGCATGGAGCGGACGGTGCGCACGAAGATATCCGAGGGGGAACGGTGGTGGAAGGGACCTAGCGTGGGGTTGGTCAGCTTGCGCTTGCGGAGGAACTGGAGGTATTTGATCTTGTTACGAATCTCCGTGCCCGCGATGTTGAGCTGCTCGCAGCGCACCACGGTGATCTTCTTTCCCAGGAGCAACTGCTTGGCGACTACAGCCGCAGCACGCCCCAGCACATGGTCCTTGAGGTCAATCACAATAATATCAGGGCGGTGCTTCTTGACATTCTTGCGCTGAGCGCGGTGCACATTCTTGCGCGAGGGCACGGCCATTGAAATGACTGCTGAGTAGGCTCACTGAAAACACAAAATAGAATAATGATGAAAAAGAAAGTAAGAAAAAAGGCAATCAAAGTAAAAGAGGATACATCTTTACGAATGAATACGCACTTATATTTTTGTGCGATCATATAAAGCGGCAAGAGACATATATCCAAAATATTATTTACGTTCCTGATTATAAACAATTCGTACGCTTCAGCAGCGAATAAAACAACACTACTTATATTATTAATCATTTGTTTGAGCAACGAAAGGGGTGAAAGAAGGTTCATATTCAACACGAATTTTATCGTATCTTTATACCCTCTAAATTGATAACTGCAGCGCAAAGAGCATATATCCATATATAGATATATGGATATATGTATGTATATATGCATATGTGCATATGTGCATATAGAGGGAGAGAAAGTCACCTCTAGTTGATTCCCTCATGGAAAAGCCTTCTAGATTGCTTGATAAAAGCGATCATTAGTTTTCCATTCAGTACACGCCACTTGAAGATCAACACACTAGTTTTAGTTACTACTTTATCTGAGTTTATAAAATTACAAAATGCGTGTGACATTGCCATCTTACAATACTCTTGCTTCTGGTTTCAATCGTATTGGGGTTTAAAAATCTGAAAGCTACACTTACAGTTTTCGTCCATCATCATCATCGCACCTGAGTTAGTGAATTCGCCACAGTAGTTAGAAGCGCTAAAAATCGTCACAAGCTGTCTTCCTGCAAAGAAGGCGTAGCCGTTATCCACTACTTGATGTGCACGTAGAATGATATCGATGCCTAATGTCGCGCACATTTTCCGTACCTCACCTTCACCGAAGGTGTAGCTCACACCACGGTCACTTGGGAGCCAGCCGCAGCTTTCCTCGAGGGGGTCCGACCAGAGTATGTCGCAGGCCAATCCTTCGTCAGCCACAACCAGAGGACGGGGAATTCGTTCGATCTGGCGTAAGCTCTGTAAATCTGGACTAATTCCGCCGTGCATGCAGAGCGCGATGCCCTCGACCAGTGCGGAGATCGGTAAACAGTTAAATACGTCAGTGAATTCTTTAAAAAGTTTGACGCTAAAACGCCGCTTGACCTCGTTGAAGAACCCATAAACACGGCAAATACCGTCCGTCTCGTGATTTCCACGCAGAATATAGACTTGCGATGGGAAAAGTACCTTTAGTCCAAGCAACGTCGTGATGACCTCTGTGCCATACTTTCCTCGATCCACATAATCACCAAGAAATAAGTAACGTGCATTTGGAGGAACTCCACCGGCCTTGAATATTTCCATTAGGTCAGTGATTTGACCATGAAGGTCACCGCACACATTCACAGGGGCATCGACACGCACCAACATCGGTTCTGACATGAGCAGTGGGCGAACATGGCGCAGTATAGTTCGAATGATTGTCTCATTTAACAACTTGGACCCACTCTTCCAGTGGCCAATAATAGAGCTCACAATGTGTTGAATTGAATCTCTTTCGTCTTCCTGAAGAACTATCTCAGGAGACATACGGTTACCATTGGTTACTGGATATGTAGCTATGTCGACTTCACTACGCGGCACCTTTTGCGCTTGGTGTTTCGCAGTGGCTGCCGTTGAGGAAACAATAGCCGATTTTTGCTTTGAAGGAGATTTATTACTTATGGCTTTATCCACATAAGGGTCTCTGCTATTTACCTCATGCACGCTAGACTCAGGGCTAACTAATGAATTACCTCCCGTAGTGGCGAAATCAGAGTTACTATTAGAAGACACATTAGAATCTAAGGAGGCTGAACGACCTCGCTTGCGGTACCGTTGCGAGCTTGTCAACGTCGGCATAGCTCAAGTTATTTTTCTGTCTAAACTGTCACGTCTTTACTTGCAGGAATCTCGGTATAGATACAATATTAAAAAGAGGTCCGGTTAGATAGTTAAACACTTCGTCTAATCTATACTAGGCAAACAGAAAAAAACTAATCTAACACGCACAAAGATGTGTATGCTCACAATGATATGTATAAAACTAGTTGTCTACTTAGTCGGTATCCCTAAAACAAATATTGAGCACAAAAAAAAGCTTCAGTATTTGTATGGTAAAGTGTTTCGTGATAAAAATATCCTTGAAGACAAGAAATGCAATTAGAATATGCCAAAAAAAAAATGAAAAAACTCGATTAAGTTTCATTCACTGAATAGTCTCGATTCATTTTGACAACATTGAAAAACTACGAATTACAGTCTTACTAATATCTGAATCCACTCCTGATTTTACCTCGCTGCTTAAAGAATTCAACCTTTACTATTATATGCTTAAGTAAGCTTTGTATTTATTAACTTTTTACCCCTAATTTTTCTTTAAGTTTTTATAAAAAGTTCAGATTTCATATTATTCTGAATATTTACCTCATTAACATACTTCTCGTTATCACTCGCTGCTACAGAATTCTAACGTTTTATATTCCATCAAATCTTATTCCAGGCAACAATATCGATCGACTGGACTTCATCTTCAAAGCTCATGATCATATCCTCCAAGTCATCGCCGGAAACCTTATCATCCTCAATCACAATGAGCTGCTGCAATTTCTTAACACCAAAGGCAACAGGCACAAGCTTGTGTTCCCCCCAGACAAGGCCATCCCGTTGAATGGCATTCAGCTTACCTGCAAGTGCCTCAAGATCAACTGTGTCATCCCAAGCCTTGATGTCGAGCAGAATCGATGATTTTGCCACGAGAGCAGGCTTTGCCTTCTTCTTCTCCGCATCCTTAGCTTTCTTTGCCTCCAGTGCTGCCTTCTCCTCCTCAGTCGCCTCACCGAAAAGGTCAATATCGTCTTCCTCCTCCGCAGCAGGAGCGGGCTTCACATCAGCGACAGGGGCAGACTTCACCTCAGCAGCAGGAGCAGGCTTGGTGGGAATGTCAAAGACAGGGTTCCCAGCCTCCGGGAGTGGCTTCACCTTCACCGGTGCACCCCATGAGCGGCGGTCAGCCTCAGAGAACGTCGCGATATTCTTTACCCAGCGATACACATTCAGGTTGTTGCTGCCGAGGAGGTCATTAAACAGCTTCACATCCTCAGCAGAGGGCTTCGCACCACCTAGAAACGGCTTCCCACCAAGCTTAGTCTCCAGAGCAGTTGCCTTAGTGTTCACGTCTTTCAGGGACATATTTTATGATTGGCTGAAATAAGGAATAAATTGAATAATTATTTTACTTCGCTTAAATTCTTTTTCTACGAAAATACCAGATGTAGATAGAAAGACAAATATAATCTATTCGAATAGGAAGAGAGCAGCTTGCACATCTCCATTGACACCAGGAGCAAGTTACAGGGGATGGAAAAAAGGACAACACAAGTAATAATTAGCAATGTCGGATAAAAAAAATGATAGAAGCACCAGATGTTGACAATCACTCGAAATAACCTTTTATGCTTCGCATTGTTGAGTATTCGGTGGGTACAATCGCATAGTTCGAAGTACTAATTTTGCCTGTTCCAGCGTCGAGTTTACAGCGACACGCAAAGAGCGCATTGTCGCCCCCTGGAGCACGATCACAACAGTACTAGAGGTAGTGTCATTTTGACACAAATCCACTTGTTTTGTTATGCCGCTCAGACTTTGCTCGTACTTGAGGATGGTAAACAAAATATTAGCTGATACAGAGTCAGGCGTAGGTAAACGAATTGTACACTCGAAATGGGGCCCTAATTCGCTTACGCTAGGGCAAGAGCTCATGGCAGCTACGGCTTTCTCAATTCTTTTCACTTCCCCCTGGTTCTCCTCTATGACTTCGTCGCTTCCTCACTCCGCTCCTT
Organism: Phytomonas sp. EM1; assembly: GCA_000582765.1. Classification (NCBI taxonomy): domain Eukaryota; phylum Euglenozoa; class Kinetoplastea; order Trypanosomatida; family Trypanosomatidae; genus Phytomonas; species Phytomonas sp. EM1. The sequence continues at coordinate 1,036,088 of HF955062.1, read as the reverse complement.
TCTTTGCGGTGATGCAGGTAATCTTCAAGGGAACAATGTGTAATAATGTGGAAAATCCCTAATATCAATGTGTGGCAAAAGATCACGATTTCTTTTTTAAAAATCCTCTGCACCTAGCTTGGAGCTTGTTTGTTATACCTTCTAATTTTTTGGCATGTAAGGTGATTAAATCAAGGACGCAAAAATATCAAAGTCAAGGGTAAAACCATTTGAAAACAAAAATGAATTATTCATATAGCAGATAAGGAATTTTGCCCAATGTAAACACTACACCACAGGATACAATTCTTTTTTCCTGAACTTGTATTAGCCTTGGCTCTTGGACGTGAAATACAAAAAAAAGTTCTCAGGTGCACACATTTTTCCCCCCTTGTGTTTAAACAAAAAAAAATAGGAAATCTCAAATAAGCTACGAAACTCAAATCTTAGAAAGAGGCCGGTCACCTTGTCATGCTTACAGGATCCTGAGCTCTGGGTTGTGACAAAGGCAAAGTACATGCAACCTTTTCCTTTGACAGGCTGGGCTTCCCAGCTTCAGCTACAACATTCATATCAAAGGCAAAATACCACCTAAAGGAGGTCTGACATCATACTTTCGTTTGCAATCACCCCTCAGTACCTCATACCACACCGTGTGGTACCACAGATCTGCGCCAGCCTTGGTAAAAACTGAAACAGGTTACAGTCCAGATAATACCGCGATGTCCAAAGCGTCAACAAACAGCCCGTTTGATGATTATTAGAATGAGGCTGATGATAAAAAGTTATGTTAGTAAAAATGAAAATGATGCCAAGAAGACAAACTCATATCAAGGTAGAAACTTCAACTACAGAAAGTACAATTCTTCAAAATAACAAAAAAAGAGGCTATAATTATCAATTCAAGTTCCTATAGACATACATTATTCAACTTTATTCACTTGTTGGTAGATAGCTATATAGGGGAAAAAAGGCTTCCTCATATGATAAATATACAAGCATATATATATTGTGACGTTTAATTAGAAAAAATGAGCTTGAAGGCACCTCTCATATCTGTTTTATGACTCGTAAAAAGGGTAACAAATCAATATATAAAAAATACAAGGACGTTGGCTGTTAAGTAAAGCAAAGAAACAAACTAAAAAAATGTGTAACCCTTTAAAATTATCTATCTATATATTTCTTGACTTTTGTGTCAAATAGTGAATAAAATTATATCAGCACATTTTGCCCTGATCGAAACTTTTAAATAAATTATTATCAAAGTGAAAACCAATACCTTTTCAAAGTAAAATGTGGATAGAATTATTTTGCAAATAAATCTTAATGCTACAAAATATAGAAGGATACTAAAAATATTACGTACGCATCAATACCACCTAAAGAACGTACACAATGAAAACACAAATGGATTTGTAAATAAACCTCAGCAGATCAGCATTTCATAGATGATTCAAGAACCTTCACATAGCTATTCCTCTATCTACTTTCAAAGGGAAAATAAGAATAAGAATTGTATATATATATATATATATATAGTTATGTATGTATGTATGTATATATATTCATATTTATTTATTTATATAGATGTTATCGAAACATTCTGTAAGGATATAATAAGCCGGTATATTATATATTATTTTCCTCACTATTTTCATTACAAAATAAGAAATAAGTAAGGTAACCGATTATTTGCTACAACAGTGGCAAAGTCCGAGTAATAGTGGCAAATAGACATAAAAAATGAACATTTGTAACAGGAAATATATGCAATTACACAGAAAACATTTGATTAGAAATTAGTATAAATGTGACACTAACATAATCACAGTTATTATAATGTGTAAAATGTAATAAAGTTTTAGAAGTTTCATTTTCCTCGCAATTGCCATACCGACTGAAACATGTCACCCTTGTGTTCAAACTATTGATATGAGTAGACGATAACTCAGAAGTAGAATATGCTGATAAATCAAAATACATTTTGAAAAAAACCTATGATATTCCCCTTTTCACAACGATTAATTCGGTTCAGTATGTTATTTAG
>HF955062.1:1008446-1023098 GCA_000582765.1 Phytomonas sp. EM1 | reverse complement strand
GACTAGCACCCAAAACCCTCAACTGGAAGATCCAGATAACGGAAGAAGCTCCTCAATTAGTTCCGCACAACGAGAGTTCTCCTTTATCAGTCCACTTGATGTGGCTGGAGTCACACGCGCCACCAGCGCTGTGATATCATCTAGTTTCCCGCCCATATATCGATACCCCAATTGACTAGCATGCCTAGCAAATGGGGAAAGGAACTCACGATTATGTCCATTAAGCGATGCGTGCTTGCCTATTGCCTCCGCCACTTGCTTGCATCCACTTTGCTCAACATTATCTAAGTGCTTGATTAGATCATCAACCTCGATATTATCAAGCACACCGTCACTCATACAAAGGAATACATCACCCTCCCTAAGTTGAATCTTGGCTTCCTCCCCGAGGTCCGGAGGGTCGTGGGGAAGCTGGTATGGGCAGTTGAACGAATGCTGTTGTGTGGTGGTTTGATACAATAACTTCTTCTTTCTTAAAACAATAATACCGCAGTCACCAAGGTTCAGAATAGAAGCAAAAGTATGCTCCACAATGGTTGCCATAGTCACCGGGCAGCCACCTGGCTGCGCAGCTGTATTTGCCATTTTCCAGCCGTAATTTAGAACATCCAGAGCAGAAGCAGTACCGGACTCACATACGTTTGCCTTCACCTTCTCTAAGGAAAAAGACATGACATTTCGAGTATACACGGCTGGGTCAACCCCCTGTTCGGAGTATCCACCCACACCGTCTGCAACGCTAATACCATAGGGATGTGAAAAAAAAGCGTCCTCACCCCCACGGTAGGCCTTTTGGGGGTGTGGAATGCAACATACTCCACGCTGCCCAAAAATTAACTGTTGAAACGAAACAAAAGTTGTTTTAGAAAACAGCAGAGACCTACTGTGGTGCATCGTCCTTGGTTGTCACTTATATTTGGTTCGTGATTTTGTATGCATAAGGGGGAAAAGCGATACGTAAGTTTATATTGTTGTTTTTGATTATTGACAAAAAGTAACCAGAGAATGAAAAGGATGTAAAATAAAAGAACACATCACAAAAATACAATGGTAAGGAAAGTCATGAGCGCAGTAAGTGAAAAAGTAAAATTAACTAATTGAATAGGAAATGATTCCCAAAGCAATGGCTTTGGTGTCTTTCAGATCTGAAACACAGAAATGTAAATCACGTCCCCAGAAACATTTAGACTAGCACGTACGCAGCTCTGAAATCCCATATCAAAGTTCAAGATAAGAAAGGAATAGTTTTGAGTTGGACTCAAGAGCAAGTGTTTTCTTCCTTTGAAGTTCCATCTGGGTATGTTGTGATACGAATACCATCAAAACGATCCAAGATAGAGGACCCATTTGGATATTCGAAAAGGGTGCTGCCATCAGTGCGCACAGTTGTAGTAACACCTTCTGTTTGAAATACTTTGGTACCGTCCGTACGAAGAAAGGTTCGATCGCCATTTTGGTACTGATATTCCCACGAGCCATCGGCATGCTGTATGGTTTTAGGATCTGGTGAATCGTATTGTGTGGTGGTATTAGCATTTGCATTTTCACTGGAAATAAAGGATGGCACCCGCTCTTGATCGCTTTCCTCTTTCCTCTCTTCACTCGAAGCAGAAATTTTATTAGTATCTTTTCGCTTGGCTTCCGAAGTCTCGAAATCATGATAATTTCCTTCCACTTCTGCAGCACGACCATTCAGATTTAAACCTTTGCTGTGGTTGTTGACACCATGACTATTATCGCTGTGTTTCAGAGTATTAGCGGAAATGGAGTGAGCTGTATCAGTGGCATCAGAAAGACCTTTAATGGTGTCGGTGTGCTCCTTGTAATTGCGCAGAGCCAACAATGACAATTCTTTTTCTTGCTTTGCCCGAAACTCGGAGCGTGCTGTGCGTCGCCCTGGCGAACTGAAATAATTCGTTGCTTCGATTAGTTGATTGTTAACGAAGCTCCACCGCATGGAATTCACACTCTTTTTGGCTACATTTGTTCGGATTTTATCAAGCCTTTCATCGCCGTCCTCAATGCAAACTGCGGAAAGCGGTGACAAATAATGTCGCGATGCAGATTTCATTGAAAAGGGATTACGAGCTGCTCGACTCCAAAAAGGTCGCTGGACTGACTGTGAAGACGCATGAGTAGTCGATTCCGCCTGGGTACTAAGCGCAAGTATTTCATCACAAAGATACCGCTCGGACATATTGATCAGCGCCAGTGGCCACAGACCATACACCAGCGGCACAGTGTTTGAAGGTAAATTCATAATACTGATTTTCTCCCCATCGAAGACAACCCAAGTCCGTCCAGGCGATGCTTGATTACAGGAGAAAAAAAGTAAATCATCCACGAACAATGAAAACGACCCATAATCATTTGTAAGTTTAGATAGTAGTTGCTGCGGTACCTGCTCTACTTCAAAATTTTCTCCATGGCATCTCATCTCCATATCATCACAGAAGGCCTCAGATGATAAGAAATGAACTTCTTTTTTTAAGCAAGAAACACATATTTTAGCTTGGAGAATCGTTTTGCCTGTGAGCTCCGTTAGCGGCAGCTGTCTTGAATAAAAAGGGCAACCTGGAGTATGAAAAACAGATGCCAAAGTTCTTGAAGAAGCGAATGTTGTAGCAACAACCATAGAGCCTAATGACAAACCTGATAATTCAGGAATGTTTTTCTTGACGAGCGGCAAAATTTGCTCCAATTTATGACACACATTCCGCTTTTTAAGAGGATTTTTGAGCATAGATGACTATGACGATCTAAGAGGTGTTAGCGGGGAAAAGAATACTCAGTGTACCTATGGTAAAATAACAAAAACTATTCGCAACCTGTTTGTTCACCCTCTTTAACAATGTGTGGAGCTGCGAATCTATTAGAGCAACAACAGCGATTTAAAGATACGGGGAAATAATACTAAAGAGAAGTTGACGATATCACTAGACTATTATAACCGCATATAAAACTTCATGCAATCAATAAGGATGATTCACTGGCTTCAAAGCAGTGAAATGCATCAAAATAAATTACGCATGCAAATAGCGATGTAATTACTTTTTCTCGGCTCATAAATTAAAGAAATCAATGGAATAAGTTTCCCTATTTTTCCCCCTGTTATGAGTCTGTGGATCATGTGTCACTCCGTAGAACTTTGCGGCGCGTTTCAATTTTTTTACAGTTTCATCCGAAAGAAATATTGAGTGTCTAAGGGCTTTCCTAGTCAATGCCCTACCCACACTATCGTCTCGAATGCGACCTTCAAAGTACAAGCAAAGCCACATTATAACACAATCCACCGAAATTTTATCAATCATTTTCAGTAAAACACTACCTATTACACGGTAAACAACATTCGGACCCTTTTTTAGATGCTTCACACAATTGAAGAGTCGAATAAGCTGAGTTTCGTTAACCTTCTGAAGTGCACGACTTCCTACTCGAAATACACCTTCGAAATTATCCACAGTTGCATCCTCTCGGAGCTCTTCTAAAGCTATAATGACCTCTTCAGCATCAATATCGTTTTCTCCTAAAGGAGAACGGAAGACCAGCTGTTCAAGAATCATACCTTTTCGCTCACCCGAGAATGAATTAAACATAATAAACAGATCAGCTGTCGAAATATTTGTCAAATCAACAAGATTTAAAATATTTCTAATTCGAGGATGCCCAATGATTTTATTGCGCTGTGTTGGTGTGCACAAACGCATCAGAAGAAACACATCCTTCGTTTCGCATGCGGATAAACCACTGTACGCTTCAATAATGTTTGAAGCCTCAAACTGTGGAATCAGTTGTAATGTATGAGCGGCTCTTGCTGCACACAGAATGTCATGTATTGAAGGTTTTGATTTTTTAAGGTACTTCAATACTTTTTCGAAGGCGTTAGCATCTCGAACACAGAGGTCAGACAACGTTTTCAGAATGAGTTGATATTCAAATGACAAAAAGTCTTCGGTAAGGTTACTGATCACATCTATCACAACGTTTTTTCTTATATCATAACTAGACTCACCAGAATCCTTTAATTTTGATAGGAAAACGATTTTTTCGTCTTTATCAAAAAGGCTTTTGTCCAAAAGATTCTGAACGATTCCTCCCACTTCCTTTAACTCCCCATTTTCATGTAGTTGCACCATAGAAACAGCTAAAAGGATTAAGGAATCTCGATAAACATTAAATTTGCCCTGAAAATCACATTTTCGCTGAGTAAAAGCTCTCTTCAGAAATTTCCCGTAAGCTTTTCTAACTAGGAAATTATCTACAGCACTACCTAAATGCATAAAAGCATAAAGAATATGAATTGCCTCATCTTGTCCAATTGTTGAAAGATCTAGATCCGCTTTGCACAGTATTGCAGCTTCGACAGGATAGTGGCACATACTGTTCATCGCAATGCAAGAAAGTGCTATACCTTTGGTCGTTATCGTCGAAAGACTACAGCACAGCAAAAGATCTAAAAGCAACTGCTTTGTTTTAGGCAAATTGAGTTGCGACAGGCAAGCAATTAGCTGTGCTCTTTCCTCGAAATTACTAATTTTCGAGACCATATCGATGTTTAATTTCTTTTCAATACCATTAAGCACATTAGTCAAACCTGTTCGTGATTGCATGTCTGGTGGATACTGACAAATTGATCGTGCAAGGGAAAGAAGCTCAGCGCCTGGCAGCTGAGGAATAAATCCAACAATCAATTGAATAATTTGCGGTATCGGCTCAACTTTCATATGTGCTAATATTTTTATTAAATAAACAACTTCTTTCCTTGCATCGTCGGATAATGCCTCATTGAGATACGATTGTTGAAGAGCAATCACCCAAGATTTATGTTTCGATTGGCGGTGTGTCGCAATAAGGCCAATAAGTAATTGAATTTTTTCACGAGAGAGTTTCTTTGAGGCTATGATTAGTTCCGTGGAAAGCTCTCTCAAACTGTTATGTGATAATGGTAAGTTGCATTCAGCTAAACAAAGCATTAATTCAAAAGGATCAGATGCAGCACGGAGAGAAGCAGAAACTGCGGAGCTGAAAGAATATGCTAATGGTTCCAGATCAGAATACAAGTCCTGAGGGCCACATGCGAGCCCCCAAAACGTGCGTGCGAAGGAAACAAAGTCCTCTGGTGGTAAGGCTATGATATTGTCTTTTATACGAGAAATAAAGTTGGGCTCTGAAAAAAATGTTGAACGGAATCGACTAAATGAGTTCGGATGAGTCTCTAGTCGCTTTGTTATATCCACGATCAGCTGTAGTCCTATTGAATCTGCATTCATTGCGATGAAGGATCGAATCCAACGATCATGCCTTCCACCTTCTGGGTACACACATTCGTGCATCAAACCGACAAGTTCACAACAATCATCCATTTCCTCTATAACTTCATCTAACTTCAAGTTATGCATATATGTTCGAGCTAGTTGCATCCCTTTACACGAAGCAGAACCTGCTATCCACTGTTTCAACTGTTCAGAATGTGGTCTCCATCTTGCGGAAAGAAATCGGTACCCTGTTGTTTTTAGCATTCTCAGCGAATAAAAAAAAAATGGAAAAAGAAAGCTATAGCGGGGGAAGTCAAAATTTTCATGTCACAGATAAGCTGTAGAATAAACTCGAGCCACAAAACATCAAAACTTATCTCGGCAATAAATGTACAAAGGAAAACAAAATCGAAACTTTTAAATCACTATTGTTTTTTTTTATCTATCTCTCTATGGTATGGCATAAAAGCCCAACCTGCTTGTCTTCGAAAAGTATTATGTAGAGCCCAGAACCCGGACAGGAACGTGAGTGCATCTACACCTAGTAAGATGGCTGAAAATGCAAGATCAAGCATCATAACATACGTTTGAAGCCACATATAATAGAATGCACCTATACCCCCAACAAAAAGGAGAATATTTGACACAACTATAGTCGTTCTGCACTCAGTAAGGTTTCCGCGAATACCTGTTATGACACTGAGAAGCTCGACCACTAAAACTAGAAATGTTGATACAATTTCCATAGTAAGTGCAGCTAGGGGAAACGGTAGAATGGAAGCCTTAAAAATTAGAAAGCTAAATGTAAGCAGAAACCAGACAACTGACCAAGCCAATGTGCAAAATAGAGTTACCTGAAACAGAAGGGAGCCGCCACCTATCGATTTTTCAGGGTAAAAAATGGCATTCATGTCTATTCCTTTTAGTTGATTCAAGCATAATAGTAAAGCCTTTGCCTAATTTCCTCTTTTAAAAAATTGCCAAGAAATTCAAACAAGTGAATTCATATATATATATACGCAAGGAATAAATTTAAAGATCGCTGCAACACCTTTCCATCATTGCATTACAATGATTTTATATATGATGTAAGAGAATTTAATAATTACTCGGAAAACAAACGCTAACAATGTTATAAATACTCATCTTTGCTTGAATCGTATTCACTTTCTTCATCGATTTTACAGCAAGATACGTTTCGAGGAACTGTTCTCTTGCAATCCTTTAATTTTTTAACCTCATCCGCTTTTTGATTATGACCTCTTCGAATTATATCCTGCTCTAATAGACGGACATCAAGTCCCTTTAAGTATTTGAGCTCTTCAAACTCAGACTCCTTCAAGAAGGCGTATTTACTATCATCTTCTGGGGATAACTCTTGCGGTAAAGAGAATTCAGATTCTTCAGAATTATTTCCACCTTGATATACACCCGTATCTTGCGGATTTTTTTGGCATTTGGCACAAAGAATTTGGGAACATGAGCACTCTTGACAAATACGGTGAAAAGCTAGCACTACAGACTTCTTTCCACATATATTGCACTTCCTTGCACGTTCTAAGGGTCTATACTTCCCATAATCGGCTTTCCATTGAATTATTTCACAGCACCGACGACAACAAAGCTTAGTCATTGAAACAAGGATGCCCTCGGGTATTTTCTCTTTTTCTAGCTTGTATTTATTTGGGTCATATTTCACCTTGTTTGTGTATGTTTGGCGGCAACCTTTTGCACCACTTCTAATGGTTCGCTTCATAACTAATGGCAAACATATTATGAAATAGGGAGTGGAACATAGCAATTTAGAAAGACTTGTATTTGAAGACTTTCGATTTTGATCCAATATTTAACTTTGTTCATGGATCAAATAAAAACTATATAAATATATCTATATATACATATAGATAGAATTATGCAGCACCCGTATAAAGTATTTCACTAGCAATATAAACATGGATTAAGTTTTCTAATTTATTTACCTTCAGTATTACAAAATTCCAAAAATGAAAAAAGATATCATAAATCAGAATCACTAAACAAATAAAGGCTTTCGAAATATTATTGGCGTTCTGCATGCACTGTTTGGAAGTATAGAAAAAAAAGTCATAGGTTCTCCTCTTTTAGATAGAAGCCGGTCACCTTGTCATGCTTACAAGATCCTGAGCTCTGGGTTGTGACAAAGGCAAAGTACATGCAACCTTTTCCTTTGACAGGCTGGGCTTCCCAGCTTCAGCTACAACATTTATATCAAAGGCAAAATACCACCTAAAGGAGGTCTGACATCATACTTTCGTTTGCAATCACCCCTCAGTACCTCATACCACACCGTGTGGTACCACAGATCTGCGCCAGCCTTGGTAAAAACTGAAACAGGTTACAGTCCAGATAATACCGCGATGCACAAAGCGTCAACAAACAGCCCACTTAATGATTCTTTAAAAAAGATTATTCTGTTATCGAAACGTTGAGAGAGATCACTGCCCGATAAATCACTTCCATAAAAAAAACCTGTTGGCATATAGAAACACCACTGTACAATGCCAACCGAACCTTTAGGAATGAAAATGATTTATTTGTGGAGGCGGGGGGGAACACGATTCAAAGACCCCGCCCCCTGGGCCGTTGAAATACGAAAAACATAAGCGACGGAAATGAAACAGCCTGTAAACGCACAGACTAACTGCTATTTATGTATTCATATTACCAATTAGTTTCGAAGTGTGCTTTAGCCGATATATATACTATTTTCCCGTGAAATTGATAAATGGCGCCGACCACGACTAGTCCCCGCTGCCCCCGGGGCGAAAACGCCCCCCGTGGCAGAAGAAATCCCGCATCATATTCGTGCATGTTTTTCACATATATCATACTAAAAAATACATTATATAAAAGGAAACATTTAATGCTCATGCACAAAAATATATATGTTGCCATGGCGTTGTTATACAACAACGCCGGTGACTTTGGGGATCCCCCCGCCATGAGGGCCGTATTTAAGGAAAACCTTTTTTCATAATGTTTATCTGCAATGAGCTGCCAATAGGTGTTTTTAATAAAATTCAATTTCCTGTTCGCCTATTGAATTCAATTCATTTTGTGGGGATATATACCAGGAAACCCCTGGCACACGGCGGTTTGATCAGAAATGCCAAGCATGCATGGATCATGAATATTACAAACATCAAAAAACGGATTTCCAATATAATTTGATGAAATAAATGTTAAAAAAAGAAAATAAAGCTTTTCTAGCTTTAACTTTAAAAAAAAATCGCCGAGCACATTGTATTATGAAACCAAAGAGTTGGTGCATAAAATTCTTGATCTTCTATTAGGGCTCAGAAACTTTAATGGCGCACTGGCTTTTCGAGGAAATGTCGTCATAAGATGGTATGTGTTGATAACTTTTTAATTGATAAATATGAGAAAAGTAAAAATAATGATCAGAATGAATAGGTTACTCGCAGAAAAAACGTTGGCAACAGCAAAAGCTTTTTGGCAAGTTGAGGAATTTAAAAGTAAATATTATTAATTTTGCTAATAGATTGGATCGGTGAATCGGTTCAACGATTGAAAGCCATAAAAACATATATTAATGAGGGAAAAAAGTTGGCAAATATACAGGCAGCTTGGGGATGTTTCTTCCCATTCTATCGCCACCCGTGCAACACACGCGGGGCAGAGGCGCAACGACAATAGGATATCAAATGAAAAGATTTAATTCCTGTACCAGAGCATCCATCTTCCCTCTCGAATAATATTGGTGAAGAAGAGACGTTGAGCTACCTTCTTTTTAAATTTAAGGGGTCGATTGTGTCCGAAAACTGCACCAAGTTTGATAAGATGATGGAAGGGAATTGTGGAAATTTCTGAATAGCGAAGCGCTGCTTGAATTCCTGCTGAAGATATTTGGAGTTGAACCTGTGGATAAATACGTCGGATAATAATGGAAAAAAGGATTTAATGATAGAGCCAATGCATGATATTATCGAATAAATACTAATTATAACGACCTAATGCGAAATGTTTAATTCTTTGTGGAGATTTCAATTTCAAAAATATACGAGCCATATGAAAAGCACAAAGCGAATTGTATAGCATGGTCGTATCAAAGCTAATCCCAGTTTCCACATCTGGCACTGATTTTAATAATTTTATTTTATTTTATTTTATCTCTCAGTTGATTTAGCGATACCATTGGTATCCTCTACGTGAATTTTTGCAACGTGTATTAATATGAAGAGCTTCACCAGCACGCATTTTAAACAATTCCTTAATGCCGCTGGCCCATATTTAATATGCATAAAATTTAAATAAATAGTCTACTGAAGGAGAGTTTATATGATATTTACCACGAATAAGTTCAGCTTCTATATTCACATTCGGATTGGCCATAGAAATGGGCAACGGGACCGCCTACCGAGCAATCATGCCAAATTCTTATGGTAAAATAAAGAAATTAATAGCAGGCATATGGGCGTTAAATGTAGATATGTTTATATCTACTGTTTCATTAAATAGCTAAAATTCACAAATAATGTGAGTAAAAGTAATGAATGATGAAAAAATGACAGTAAACACGGGCCCCGCGCAGCTTCGGTAGGTAAGGGACGCCTTTTCTATGGAAAGGATTTTTGGGAATTTAGATCCCCAAGCACGGAAAATGCTTAAGTCAAACTTGTGCTAAATCTGGCCGGTATCACAGAAATAAATCCAAATATTCAACTCAATACGAGTGAATAAAAAATTGTCTTAAGATTTAGTGAGAAATTGTTCTTTGATGTTTGGAAGGGAACAGCGGGGCTCATGAAGCCCGGCATTCGCACAAGTGACATTGTGGTTTTTTCAGCCATTGTGAAAATGAAGGCCTGAAATATCGGACGGCGAAATGCTTTGGCAGGGCCAAGAAAAAGTATAAGATCCTGTGGGGATAGCCTCTTGTCCTTGCGATGAAAGTTGTTTTGTTATCAATTCGCATGCGGGTAATTATATCAAACCGTTTTGGGTCGCATACCTTTTACCATGCGCGGGGTAGTGTTTTTCACAACTAAGTTCGATTAGATAGAACCCATGCTTCCGGGGAATCGGTTTCTCCTGTGCAACATGGATGCAGGCATCTTGGCTGATGGCGCGTTGGGGCCCCTGAAAATGGCTCGCCCCGGCGTTGCCAGGGCAAAACTTTTTAAAGAATTGATTTGCGTCTTTTGCGTGAAATTATGTATAAGACAGTGGGGTGATTTCATTGTGCGTGTTGCGCTGTTTTGCTGCTTCTCGTTCGCCCCCTGCGCGGCGCAAAGGGGGCGTCGTGCGGACGCCCCTGGCGGACAATCCAAGACTCAAAAAACCTTTAGCAGCTCGGACCCATCCGGGGGTGACGTACATGGGTGTGGGGCTGCGGTGCAAATTTTACTTTTCAACAATGTGTTGATCATTGTAGCCCCCTCCCCTAATACTCGCGGCGGGCGCGTAGCTTTACGGGCGTCCTGGGTCGCTGCTCCGAGTCAGCAGGGTGAGAAGCGGCCCACTCCGGCGTGTTTGGTTATGGATACTATCGAGTAGGCCGTGGTGTTTGTGTCGGGGCCTTTCCTAAAATAAATCCTATCGGTTGTGTTCGATTTTAGCAACACATCCCAACATGGTGAGGAAGGTAGTAGTGCCCAAAGTTCGAAGCGCCCGGTGGTGTGCTAAAGGGCATAGGGAAAAACCCACAAGCGACTGGTCGCAACGCCGCTTTGAGGTGCATCACCTTGGGAAGCCACTCTGCGTTTGATTTTTATTGATGTTCCGCTGTCGTAAAAGGCCTGCCAGATCAAAGGTGGGTAAGTGCGGATATTTCAAAATCCTTTCATTAGTCAACCATTGGTATCGGTGTTATAGTTGAGTTAATTCATAGAAACTTGAGATAGACATGCTGTGATCATAATGTGCAGGAATCAATATGGGTCGTTGCTAATTCCCAATTTGTTAGCATTTCCATACATTGGTTTGTTAAAGGATCATAGGAGCACATTTGGTACCTTTAATTTGCACCTAAAGAATGGTTTTCCCCTCAGTTTGAATTACCAACATGAAAATAACATTTATATCAAGCCCAATCTTAGATTAGCAAATTTATTGCAATCAAACTTTATTTTGGTGTATTTATGAATATTCATTGATTCCTACCTTACCTATAGAACATTTGTTTGTATTATATTCAATGAAGCTGTAATCATATATCCCATTTATTTTCGAATCCTTTTTTGTTTTTTATTATCGCTCTTGCCCTTAAATATTTACCACACATATCTAAATTTTTCTGCACTGGCGTATGACTGTATTTTTAGGCACACTTATTTTTAGTGTTTATGTTTGTTAGTCTAGAGCGAATGTATCTCATATGAACTCGAAGATTATCGGGGATCCATTGAGTTGTATTACTATGTACTTAGCGGTACTTTTCTTTTCCACATTAGTTGATACGAAAAAATATGCGTGAAAACTTGTCTAGTCGATCCTTAGAATCTTCATATGTTTGGCAGAAATCACTTTCCCCCCTTTAGAAAATTAGAAACATGCATTGTGTTTCATTTGCTGTTCTTAAATTGTGTACATTATATTTATTATATACACACAAACTATTAGAGAGGTTGAGTACTAGAAATAAATTATAAGTGACGGAATTCGGTTTATAATTTTATATTTTTTCTTTATATTATTTTGTTGGTCTTTCTCTTGAATCATATTTAGCACAAGTGTATTTAATTTTTTTTACTATTAGAAAGGAAAGCACACAAATAAGCATATCGTTTGCAGAGAGTACATTATTCTCATCATCGCATATTGTACGGATAGTTATTAAAAGCGGCTGTTTATTTGTTTATTATCTGAGGGAAAGTATCATGTCTCTACTGAAACTTTTGGAGCCGCAAGCTCCACCACTAAGGGAAAATCAAATGATTGCATTTGATTACATAGATAATAATAACGAATGGCGATGGTCTCTCGGAACCATTCTCAAAATTGACAAGCACAGCGCTACCCTGCAGCGGTGGGACACACTAGGGAATAATGATACTTTGAAGAGCATCATATTAAAGGAGCTTGAAAGAGAAACTAAAATGCTAGATACTTTTAGGGGAAATCTTTGTGTTGCGCGAGACACGCTTGCAGCGATTCGTAGTGCCAACGAGGACCATGTGTCACAGGTGCGAGTAGATTATGATCAAGCACGCATTAATGTTGAAAACATCAGTGAGGTGGACCTCAGGAACATGATATCGAAGGCAGTTCCCACACCAATAGCTATGGCTGTTTTGAGGGGCGCGATGGCTGTTGCAAAGTGTGATCCTTACATCGATGAGTTTTATGATTGGACTGATATTCAAATTGAGTATCGAAAAAAACGCATGTTTCCAGGAGTCAAAGTTGATATTATCGCTAAGAAATACCCCTATGCCAAAATACTGAGACAACGATTTCTTTTAGATCCACATTATTCCCTTGATGCCGCCAAACGTGACTCATTTGTCACGGGTGCGCTTCATGAATGGATTACCACAGCTTTAGCCTACCAAGAGGCATACAATAACCTAACAGAGGATGGGCGTATACAAGCTCAAAATAATGCAATTGCCGCTTCCATAGCTGGAATCAGGGCCAGCCGTGCGAAGATTGCGACTCTGAAAAAAGAGCTATCAACAACATTACATAATACATTCCCAAAACAAGTGACTTCGTTCACAAAGACTTCCATCTCAACAACCATTCCACTTTCTGCAGTTATTTGCCCTATTGGGGCGGACAGCAGTATGGAAGGGTGCGCATTGACTAATGACGAAGTGCATGCCATTTTGTCTGAAGCGAAGAGGGATAGATATAGCTTAAACTTTCAATTAAACTCTGTAGCTGACAGCTTGGTTGAAACACTTGCTGAATTACATACGCTTTCCATATATATGACAGATTTGGAGGAGAGACGACTCTCCCTGCAGGAGCATTATTTCCTATTGATCCAAGGGTATGGAAGCAATACTATAGATTCAAAAGGACACATAAACACTGAGAAAGAGGTATCCAAACTAGAGCCCATCGAAAGTGAATATAACCGAGTCTGTCATGAGAGTCATGATGAAACGCAGCCAATGGTTAGCTCAAGTCATCAAAATTTTTTTCATGGAATAGATTGGAGACTAATTCTTTCTGAAAATCAAGAAGAGTTTTTGTTAGCTTTTATCAAAGATGCCTCAGCTGCTTGCAGTCTTTCAACGGAAACGCTCCATAACATATCTTTTTCGTTTAGACATGATGGGTTACTTGTAGCATGTGACGTTACACACCCAGCCTGGATGAGCTGTGATTATGTTGATACCTGTTTGGCTCGTGCCTCATGGAAAAATATATTAACTCTACGTGCGTCTCAAAATATTTCTG
The DNA here is from genome assembly GCA_000582765.1 of Phytomonas sp. EM1. Taxonomy (NCBI): domain Eukaryota; phylum Euglenozoa; class Kinetoplastea; order Trypanosomatida; family Trypanosomatidae; genus Phytomonas; species Phytomonas sp. EM1. Next base: position 1,009,434 of record HF955062.1, on the reverse strand, counting down.
AAAGCACACTTGCCTCGATAATAGCTGAAACACGCTGTGATTTACGACTCAATGAGTCAGGTTTTCCGAAGATAGCACCCCCCCGATCTAGCACTGAAGCCTATAGTGATTCCTCTTGTGTGACTCAAGGCCCCCGTGAAGGTAAGATAAGTGACATTTTGATTCCTTCACATAGCATGAAAAATGAAAATACCTCTCTAAAGTATATATTAGAAAATTCATCAAGCCAGTTGAAAGCACAATTAGAAATGTTAGTGATAGAACGGGATAATTTGAAGGCAAGGAATGAGGAACTAATTCACGAAGTTCAAAAATTCCGTAACTTGATCGAAAGTCCAAACAACGTATCAAACAATCAAAACATAGAGCGCAAGCTTTGGAGTGATCAACAAATGCATGAGCAACGAGACGTTGAGTTATACATACAATCTAGAGCCGCAAATCTATCCTACTCTGAAATTAACGATAAACAAGCACATCAAAAAGAACCACTTAAAGCAGCTGATAAAGACGGAAATGATTTAATGACGATTCTGCTAGAAAAGCAAAAGAAGCTAGATCAAGTAGAGTGTGATTTGAAACGAACAACAGAAGAACTCCACAGAGCAAATACATATACTTACAGCTTAGAAAGGGGAAAAAGTAAATCCCTAAGTGAAGAAACGGCGAACAGAAGAGAATGGCAACTAGCCAAAGAAATCATTATGCTAAATGGACAGCTAATGATAGAAGAAGAAGATTCATCAAAAAAAAAAAATGCCTGCATCAAATAGAGTACCGTCTAGAACAGGAAGACAACAATACTAATACAAATATAATAAATGAGTCACTATATTTTATAACCAAAGAAACATACCAGAAAGCTATATTGACAATAAATGAAAATCACAGGGAAGCCGAAAAACTCACTAAGGAACTGGAGCAGCAGAAGGCGGACAGCGAGAGGCTTGCCGAGGAGCTGGAGCAGCAGAAGGCGGACAGCGAGAAG
>HF955062.1:944673-997431 GCA_000582765.1 Phytomonas sp. EM1 | reverse complement strand
GACTCAGTATAAAATAATTGATCATTTCAACCGCATCGTTTACCTGAAAAAAATTGAATTATCGTTCTAGGCTCTTTTACATTACTTCCAACGCAAGTGAACCCAATTTTTTTTTCTTCCAGCTATTGTCAACAGACGAAAAAACACCTCACTATGATACGAAGGCTTGCTTGTAATCCTCTCCGTGGTAACGGCATAGAAAAGGCTTTAACAAAATCTAAAGTAGGAGCCGTTACGGAAGCACGACGCCATTTGGAGCCGATGAGTGTGTGGTATTTAGCCTCATGGACCTGCTGCTGGTGGTATTGCTTTTTCTTTTGGTTCCCTGTGCTTTGGGTGGATATGTTTATGCCTTCGTTTGTGTACAACAAGCTACCTTTAATCCATTTCATTCAGGAGAAGCGTTCGGAACAGAAGTTACGACGTGTTCTAGATGAGACCTACACGGAATGGACCACCGAAATCGAGCCGTCAGCCCTAACGGAGGCGATTTCTCGTACTTTCTAGAGAAACAGGGATATTGCAAATATAGTGTCCTATCCTTTGCTTTTTTAAATATCTCCTTCTTTCAGGAGGGAGGGATAATGTGCGACTCTTGAGTTTATAGGTATTATTGGAAACACACATACACATTTGAGGATTTTTCAAGCATATTTTATAGGTAGCTGTACATGTAGTGTCTAGTTATGAGTAGGAATTTATATAAAATAGGTATAATTGATCGCATATTTTTAATCAAAAATGATATAAACGGCATGCAATGTTCCATTGGTTTTGTCTGCTCTTTTTTTCCTGATTTGCATGTTCCCCAAAGTAGCTAGCAAATATATACTTGTTGTATTAGTTTCTTGCTTTGCAGCAGTTGAAAAATACGTTTGAGCAAACATTTATTTCACAAGTATCTGCATGCAAAATATCTTACTAATTGTGTATTAGTTTCAGCCACAATTTCAGTCACTAGCGCAATAAACGGGCAGGAAACTTTTGTGTGCATTAGTTTATTTCGAATAGTGTAATGACTAATCAGCACCCAAGGGACTCTTCTCAGACCCAGTTGACGGGCAATCTTTTAGAACATTCACAGAGCCAGACTCCTAGAGCTTCCTCGCCATTGCTCCAACGTATTGACAGAATTCAGTATGGTATCAAAGCCACACTTGACGGCATCGGTAAGGATTGGCTAAATGTCCAACCTTGTGTCCTTCAAGGTTTCAATAACTTGGTGGAACTCGTCCAGAACCATGAGAAGCGTTTGTGTAAGGTTGATGATGAGATTGACAAGATGCGTCAAACAGTGCAAATTCTCATTAATGATAGACTTCTAAAAGAAGAGCGTTACCAGTTGGACTGTGCCGTGCAGAGCGAGGCCGTGACGGCCTTGGAGAAACTCACTCAGCGGCTGCGTCTTACACTGGAGGGTGAGAGGAAGTCTCGCCGTGAGCTCCAGCATGAGGTGCAGCGGCTCCAGCGTGACATCCAAAAATTAGAAAAAGAATGTCACCTTCAACTCTCTAATGATTCAAAAACTTTAAGTAGGGCTCAAGTCACAGAGACTCTGAACGAGCAGCCAGAACACAGTTCGCAGGAACTACATGAGAATCTTATGCGAGAGATTCACTTACTGCGCATGCAATGGGAAAACTATCGGCTAGAGCGGCAAGAGTCGCCGCCTGAGCACTTCAATAAGCAGGGCGTCTTCCCGAGAGTTTCTGATAACAATTGTTGTGTTTCCCTAGGACAATACAGAAAATTACCCTTTCCACCGCAATCCGCGCGCTGGTTCTGGATGGGAGACGGGAGTAGTCACTTTAGTACGGCTCTTTCACACAGCGACGGCGCTGCCGGCAAGTCCATTAGTCCGCCAATTCCATGGGAAGAGGTACGATTGTACGATCCGGTAACGACGTGTTGGTACTTTACTCGTTCTTGTCTGCACCAGGACACGGAATTCACCTCCCAGAATGGATTGGGACGGGCTTTCCCTGCCAATTCCGCCCTTCACCCTTATGCTGATGCGCATGCTAATGGCACACGGCGCACGAACCTTTATAGATCTCTTTGCGACGAGCAAGGTACTAAGAGAGAAATAATAGGAGGGACACCTGTAGGGACTGAAGCGATGGATCAATGGAATTGCTTTGACTGGGTGCGACCAAGAAGCATTCGTATCAAGCGGTCAGGCATTTACAAGTACACAACCTGTTTGCTCCGAGACACTAATTCCAGCTCCCCCTTTAGTGGTGGCGTTGGTACTGCTGGAGAGAGCCTTAATAATGAATTGCTCGTACTCTATGTCAATCACCGTTGCGTCGCTAATCTTGAGGCCAACAACAGCTGCGTTTTGTTGCATGCAAACACCACAGCCAATACATCCTCAACGGGAGCACGCCGCTCAACACTTCCCGGCCGGCGTCAAGCGCGCTCCCTAAGTACTCAGCGGCGGTTATCATCTGAAAGATTTACAAGACAGTGCTGCGAACCTGATCAGCTTGCTACAAGCACTCTATCAAATTACATTTTTTTGCCCGAGGGTGCTATTGTGCAGGTGCGGTGCCATAACATGCACAACACTAAAACCATCTATGAGGCATTTCTTGAATTAGAGTATATTGTGTAGATTATAAGATTGATGAATAAACGAAAGGATTAGTTGTTTTATTTCTCTGTCATGCAAACAAGACACACTGATTTTGCAAGACCTAATTAATACATAGGGTCTCTTTTACCGAGCACTAGTATTACTATTACCCATCATGATCTTTATTTGACGGTGTGTGAAGGTTTGAAGTGGGCGAGAAGGACAAATCCATTCTTTCATTGCATCCCTATCGTGAAAAGGAACCCGATAGAAAGGTAACTCATACAACCACACGCGTATTATTTTTATTTGAAATTTTATATTTCACTATTTTAGGTTATCGTATTCTACCCTAATACAACAAACGCTGACTAGATGGGTCAGGGTTCAATAGGTTTAGTGCGAGACACTATCACTGCAGAGCAGTTTCTCAAGTATCAGGAGGCTAATCATCGTATGGTCCATCGAGCCTTTCAGAAATGTGTTGCTCCCACTTCCAAGGGCAGGGTTGACATCTTTGACTTAGCGGATGAGGAGCGGAATTGTGTAGAAGAGTTTGCATTGCTATACGCTGCATTTGCTAAGAAAAGTTTTTTGCATTTCAATAGCCTATATGAGCAGCATCAGAGGGATATGTACGAGAAAGCCAGATTAGAATATATGCAACAGCAGGCGCGCCAGGATCTCAAGAAATAATAAATGCAGCAAGAAGGGTAGCATAATTTTTTACAAATTTAATTGTAAAATTTGCTAATGGTGCTCACCTATGGAATTATCGTTGCGCAATGCTTTCGCACAACGAACAACTCCGCCGTTGAATTTGTTATGTTGGGCAATTGGGGTTGTGGAAAGCTGCGTATCGTTTCAAATAATGAATCCAAATAAACAGATGAAAATACACCACAAGTTGTTATGGTAGTATTCACTTTAATATACGTGTTTGTTGAGTAGCATAACGACAGACGATTCTAAAGCACGTACTATCAAAAGTGAGATTCACTTTTCTGACTAAAATAAAGGAATTTTGGTTCGCTGTGATCATGGGAGTCAAAAAGGTGAAGTCAGCATTATTTTTTTTCTTATTTTCTATTCTTAGTCATCTATAGCTATTGTGTGTAGTTTATAAAGAAAGGGTCACTTAACTTTTACTGTGGTATACCCCCCCCTAGATACATAACCATATTTTTTCTCGAAGCTCTCATTTTTTTTTCATAGAATTGGCTTGGCGTCAGATTATATTCCCATTTTTTGACTTAATTTTGCTGTTGTAGTTATTTATTTTCTCTAAATTAGTTATTGCTTTTTGAGCGCTTTGTGCTTTACGATGGCATTAGAAAATCAAGGGCTACTAAAGTTGGGTCAGATTCAGGGCCATCGTCAAGAGGATTGTGTTTCTGGGTGCAACCCCCTCACTGCTCCGCTTGTGAGATCAGACTACTTGCCCAAAATAGATCCACTCGATAGTCGTAGCACTAACCCTGATCCCATGTGTGTTCTGGATATTGACGGCAGCAATGAAATCAACACAACAGGCAATATCCATCACACTGATTCCACGGATTGTCATCAGACAAAGAATAACTGTAGTCGCATATCTCAATGCATGCCCACTTTTACTTTCCCGCAGCGAGTTGGAAATCGCCCCGCAGGTCATCCACTTGCGGGAAAAAGCGACTCACAGAAGCACAACATTCCTGATACGCACGGTGAGTCCCCGTTGTTCTCGATTCCACCAACACCCACCAAACAGCGTCGCACCGTGCATCCGAGGAAAGGTGAAGCTCGGCTGGCGTCTACTTTGACAAGGGTACCCTGGACACGCCCTTCAAATCAGGCAAGATGGAACAGTTGTGCAAGCAGTGTAGACAAGGAATGTGGGCAGCAACAACTATTCGTGGGGCTGAATACAGCTGGATGCGATAGTGCCAACAAGTACTTACGCAATGAAATCAGCCGTAAGCGTTCTGCTGGGGTGCTTTCCCAGTTTAGTGCACTGGAAATAGATGAAACAGCGGTAGGGTCGCCTTATGCGACGCAGCAGTTACCTTTAGCTCCCTCAGCGAATCGGCATCTTAATTTCACTCACCTTTCACAGCCTTCACAAGGGCTTGCGATGCCAGGGCCTGCGTCCCCAGCAGGTTATGCTACCCCGACGGTTCTTTCGCAGCGCGTTGATGCGTTCCATGCGGGTGGCAGCTTTAGTCAGATGCTCGTGCGTCCCTCGGCTGAGGCTTGGGAAAGCAACTCGCAGGTGGATGCCGAGTGTTCGAATGTGCTGGCTCGGGGTATTCTAACTGACTATTGCGAGCTGCAGGAGTTGGGCCACGGTTCCTTCGGCAGGGTCGCTCTCTACGAGGAGGTCAGCACAGGTAAACTCGTTGCCATCAAGGTGTTCCTACCTTTAAACGGAAGAAGCGATCAGGAGCAGCGCTATCGCCGAGAGAGGATGATAATGGAACAGGTGCGTGGCATGCCTCACATTGTTCAGCTTGGCGCCGCCTGGGAAGAGGGACGCATACCCCAGATGTACCTTCAGCTTGAATACTGCCCTGGTGGCTCCGTCGCCGCTATCGCGGAAAAGAAACGCGCTCGGCACGAGGCCTGGGAGGAGAGCGAGGTCCTAGTGTTCTTGCTGCACATGGCGATTGCTCTCGACGCGCTACATCGTGCCAACATTGCGCATGTTGACTTCAAGCCGGATAACGTGCTTGTTGACGTCTATGGAGGGTACAAGCTTTCTGATTTTGGTTGCAGCGTTCTCTTGGATACTGCAGGACGCCCTCGGCGTGTTAGCGAGATTCCTCCTGTGGCTGCTGGAACGAACAACAACGGTACCGGGTCAACTGCACGATGCGTATTTAAGGATAGCTTCTGCAACAACAACGTTACCAGCCCCGGCCGAACCAATGCCGATCTCGCATTGATGGAGAACACTCAACTAAGTGTGGCAAGCGTTGACGAGGGGGACTGTCGCTACCTTTGCTCAGACATGCTCAACCAGAAGCGCTTTTTCAAAGCAGGCGACATGTTTTCTTTAGGAATGTCGCTGTACGAGCTGATGTCTGGGCAGCCCTTGCCACGCAACGGTGAGGCTTTCATGGCACTGCGGCGCAATGTCCCTGTCCAAATGCTTCTGCAGCGCGGCTACTCGGAGCGGTTGTTGCATTTGGTTGTAGCGCTTCTGCAGGAAGAGCCTACGGCTAGACCAACCGCACGTCAGGTCCTCAACGCTGTGCGCCCCCCACTCGACGCATTACAGGCTGTAGCAGACGAAAGCATTATGGCACGCTGGACGAGTACTGGTGAATCGTTGAAGAGCTGCATCGATGACACATCCGGAGGGGATGGGGCCACCTCCGCGCCACAGCTTACGCTACAGCGACTACGATACTTGAGCGCAACAATAGAAGCGACTAGCTGGATGCTGAATACGGCACACCAGGACTACATGTCCACATGCGGATTGGTACCGCCTGCATGTGTTACTAGCCGTGGCGGCGGCCGGGCAAGCGGGAATCCCTGCAACGGGGTCTCTATGCATAGCAGCAAAGTCCTCCTAGACATTCACTCCTTGCGAGAGGATGCATGCACGCCAACAAATATACCCGGTGGCTTCAATTGGCATATATAATCGTGTCGCTTGTTTAATTCGTTTATTGTCACTTTTTTCACCTTTTTTTTTGTCGCTTCATAGATTGCTTACTATCTTCACGGTTTCTTTTTACCATTATTGCGTTACACACGTATACTATTAAGAGTGAAATCAGACACGTGCCAGGGACGTATTGCGCTTTATTTGGCTACTTCATGTGCATATACTCCCAAATTTCGCAGGTACAAATAAGATAGTGTCCGAATAGATTTGTACAAAATATCGAGGTTTATTTTCATCTTTATAGCTTTTTGTCTGTGTCAAAGCATAATATGCTTGGTTTGGAAAGCACTAAGATTTCTTGGCGGCATATCAAGCCGTTTGACTTTTTCAAACAGAATGTGCGCTTGTGTTTACCTTCAGAACACATTGGTATGATTTTACCTATTTTTCTTTTACCTTTGACGTCTGGATTGCGGATAAATTAACTTCTAATTTTACAATATTGAATGAAGCAATTTCTAGACCGCTTTTCCTGATTTCTCTAATGCTTATATCTATATTACTTGAAGCTCATATTTTTCTAATAATTAGTGCTTATCCAATAGTGTTATGAAAAACATGCTTGCAGGCACCAAAGGCTGCGATGCTGGAGCTGGACCCCTACAGATTCGGAAGAAAATGGCAGAATGACCAGTATACTTTAAAGCGAAACTCATGAAATAAGTGGTAAATCGCTTCAATTTTATCCTCTGCTCAGGTCGGCTGGTGCCATGAATGATTTTATCGCCTGCTCCACCACTGCCCGTCAATGCTAAGTTCAGGAGCAGCGGTGGGGGGCGGTATATGAAACGAAAGGATATCGGAACAGTATATCCTCGGAGGTGATGGCAACCAAAGCCACCGAATATGCTGGTGGAGGTGTGCTCGAGCTTTCATCCCTGTTAATATCAGAAAGGGGCCACACAGTATTGCTTTGTTTGCTTTTCTATTCATTGCACTGTGTACGTTGTTCGATTCGCATGGGAAGGCTGAACAGCTTAAAACCACTTCGGTGCTTGAACATGGTCTCCACATCCTCACCGTGAAGGTGCGAACTCCTTAAGAGGTTGAAAAGGGCTCTCATCAGCAAGATGTGTACTTACCGCCGATTGATCTGTTTTCTATGGCCACGGATTGGCATAGTTGCTCACGCACGAGGAGCGAAACTCCCATTGTATTGCAGTTCACAGCTAGGGCTCGGGGAAAGACTACCGGGTGTTTCCCACGAAAATGCTTTCATTGTTGGTGCGCGGATCGGCCACAGTGTTCTCAATATCAAAACTATCGTCCCATGCCGTTCTAATGATTACCACTCTCAGATTGTTGAGGAGGCTTCTCAAATCATGGGGCATGGTCCAAACTAGGGATACACCACGGATAGTCGGACCATATGCAATAATTACTCGGGACAAACTCTTTTAGTTTGTCGTTATTTTTTGTTGATTGTTTGTCATCTCTTTCCTTGCTTGTTGCTAACACAAGGCGATAGAATGTGCATAGGGATCTATTTTGCAATTCAGAGCTCTATCAATGAGTTTCATTTTTTCTAAAGAAAAACAAGAAATTTGTAAGAACTTATCGGTAATAATAGGGGGTAAATGGTTGTATGGCTTATCTTTGAGGAGGGGGGAAATTCTGACCCCCTTCCCTCCTAACCAGAAACAAAAATGTGATTGAGGAACCAAGGAAACTCTGCACGTGTTCTTTTACTCCTACGTTGAGTAAACACATGCATGCGCATGCGCCTTCAGTTGAATCGTTACATGCCAACCAACAGGACCTTGTCTCAAAACTTGATTTAATGAGGATCTAAAAAACAAGATCAATCCCAAGACTATGTTGATACTGGTTTCGAATATTGATTCACGAGTATAGGTGCAAGAACTCACCACGAGTATCTATTTTTACTTTCAATTATTGCGTTGCACTAAACCCATGAGGTTGAGCATATAGAGAAATCAATATTCGTATAAACATGAAAATTTTATAATAAATCGTGAGAAAAGCTCAGAAATATGTGAAGATAATAGAAAATGATCGGTACAAGGTATTTTTCGCCAACAGTCGTTTTGTTGTATAGACATAAACGTATTTTCCATTTAAAATATTTAGCTTGACTAGCTCATTAGCCTACCCCCAAAGAGTGAAAAAATATCGTGTAGATATAATAACTATTTTTTCTTTTTGAAGCTCTTTGACCGTAAAACATCCTCCGTACATTATAATCATATATCGAATGTCTAAAGACTACGATATACTCCGAGCCGTTCAGCTTCTCCAATCGCCCACCACTGCGGACGCCGCGAGCAGGGAGAGGGCCGCATCCTTGCTCTTGGACAATGCGTCCTTGGTGTTGAAGCAACACACAGAGGGCCTAAACCAGGAGCCGTTGCTGCGCCACATCGTCAAAGTCTTGTCCGCCGAATCCACCTCGATGTCGCAGTCAAAGTGGGATATGATTCTCGAGCTAATGTGTTCCCTGTTGGAGACTCCTGTATGGACCCCACCCCCAGCCGGCTTCCCAGACAGTGTGGAGACTGCTCCAAAAAGGGAACAACCACAAGGGGCGCTTCCAGCTACACCGACGACTTCCTTCTCCTGGGCCTTTCGCGCCTTTATTCTGAAGTGCCTGCCATGCATGGTGCCACAAACAACATCGACCACCAACTCCATTACTGACGCTGATCATGCTTCTGCATCGCTCGCGCCCATGATGACTAGACAGGGCAAGGCAGTGTGTGATGTTTTATTGAGCTACAGTATCGTAAGCCAAGAGCAAGACGATTCCGCAAAGCAGATGACTCGCGTAGCCCATAGCAGCCTTTTGGCTCTGCCGCCCCCACTTCTCCCGCATGTCGCGCACGAGTTGATTTCTCGATTGCCGCGATCACGAGATGCGTGTTTGGCTATAATCCAAAATCCATCCGCAACAGACCCCTTGTTGTGTGGATTTGAGGAAGCACTTTTGGAGATGCCGGGTACCTCAAATAGCGCAATAACTGCAGTAGAGGAAAAGGACAGTACCACAGAACTTAGCAGCACTGCAGATTTAGTAAGGGACAGCGTCAAAAGAACCTTACAACGACACTACAAGTCATGCGGGATGGTGAGCACCAACCGCCTGTGCAATGCGCTCATTCAGCGAAGCCTACCAAAAACCCAGGAAGAGATGGAAAGCTATCGAACCCAGACTGTGCGACCTTTGATTGAGCTTGGGGAGGCCTGCGAGAGAAGGGAACCATCTTTGCAGATATCAGCACACCTTGTCGGTATCCAACAGCGCATACCCCTGCCGTTTCTCTGTGAAATCCTTGGATATTTATACCGGCAGTACGAATCCGCTATAGATGTCTTCCCTTATCCAGATAAGGGATACGAAACCGCTTTGCTCAACCTGGCGCGGGATCTGGCGCAACTAAGTTTGATTGCCGTGTCTAACTCAGAGCTTCCGGAGGGCGCTGTGAATCAGCTTGCTGCTGTATTGATGCCTAAGACACAGAAGCAAGAGTCTCCAGCAGTGGTAACTGATGGTGACGTGTTTCTTATGGAGAGGGGGTTCGTTGACAGGATCCCTTTGCCCCTAATGGAGTGCGTACTACTACTATTATATCAAGTGATCCCATATCGTTCGTTGAAGAGATTTCGCGAGCCGAACGAGGAAGCCAACAGTGGTGGGGAGGAAAAAGAGCACAACGAAGACGTCTGCGTACGGTGTGCTCGATTTCTTAAAAAAGTCGTGCTACCTGAGATCGAAGACGTTGCCTTTCGAGTATCTGCTGTGATCAATGGAAAAGATAATGGGGCCACAAAGCTTCCAAAGGAGTCTAGCCTCGCGGATACACTAGCAGACTCGCAAATTGAGCAAGGGCAATGCAGCAACGCCAAGACAACAGAAGAAGTGTCGGGTGATTGCGACCGTAGGGAAGAGCAACTTGATGTCATGAATACAGAATTACGTGGACAACTGACCATTTTGAATAGTATTGCAGGATTCTGTGAAAAAATATGGCATCAAACGCAACACCACCCGCGAGACAGATTTGCAAGGAGAGGAAATGCGCTGCGCGGTCGACTGTCGCATGCACTGCCATCGTGGATGCTTAATCCGGTGGTCTATGGTGCCCCACGTGATGTCAATGAGAGAATCAAAAAGCGAGCGCGATTCAACGGATATGATTCTCCACGAAAAATGAAGCGGTGAGCATAACGTGAGCCTCTGTGGCAGTGTCCATGGTGGTTAGGGGCCTGTGGTGGGTAGCATAAGGTTGGGAGGGGCAACTTGCAAAAACTACAATTGTGTGTGTGTGTATGTGTTTGGAGAGTGGCCAGTGAGGATCCCTGTCTCTCTACCTTTTATATTTTGCTTGGAGGAGACGTGATGGAAACAATTAGTAAACTACCCAAATATCACCATCACAAATCAGCAGATATGGATATTTAATTTATTTTCAAGAACGATTAAATATAAATATAGGCGCATTGTTTGTAATATGATATTTGAGACGAGATAATTAAAAGCAACACAGGGGAACATTATTGCTATAATATTAAAAGCGGGCCCGCTTAGGGCCTTGATAGGGGAAAGGTGAGATTGATAACAAAAGAATTCGTATTTTGTTTAGCTCCACTTTGATTATTCGTATAACGCATACAATTTCAGAGCAAAGGGTATTTATATTTCGTGTTTATTATTTCTTTTTCAAGTGCTCTGCGTACCTCTTGCCAAGCGCCAAGTATTCTCCCATTGTGAGGAACACATTCTTTGCATCTGTGCTCATGCATTCTTTCAAATACCCATCCAAAGAGGGGAACTCCCTGAATGCATCATAGCCGTTTGTTAGTTCAGGTGTGAATGCCTTCAAGCGCACCAGGAAGGGTAGGAGTGCAACGTCGCAAACATTCATTGTGCTCCCTCCAAGGAAGGGTCCAGCACCAAACATCTTCACATCGAATTGATTTTGAATCTTTTCGAGTGCGCTCACCAGCTGCTTCCTGACTTCCAAGTTTGTGGGGTTGGCACTGAGGATGTAGATTGAGGGGATAAGTTCATCGACCGCCCGGAGGAAGCAGGAGACGGCGTACTCCTTGTCTGCATCCCCGATGGGCAGGAGGGGATGGTTTCCATTGGTGTCAGGTGCCTCTCTGTCTAAGTAGTTGACAATGAGCAGCGACTCGTGAATGTACTGCCCGTCCCTGGTGAGAAGTGTCGGCACGGTCCCGCGGGGGTTGATGTAACTGTACCATGGCGGTGTGTTTGACAAATCAACTTCGACATGGAAAACGGGGACCTTCCGCAGCACACACGCCAGTCGGACGCGATCCACAAAGGGGCAAAGCGTGCTGCCATACAGCACCAGGCCACCATTAGCCTTGGCAAGCTGGATATTTTGAGGCAACATGTGTTGATAATGGGCAATGTACTCATATGGCGGTAAGGTGTTCAGCTTTACAGACGCGCGCTCCCGTCCAGCTGCCCATATTTTCTTCAAGTGTGGCGCCTTCTCAAAGATATCAAAGGCACTGTAGTAGGACAGGATACTTTTGAAACGTATCAGAAATGGCAGCAACATAATGTCGGCAGCTGTGAACTTGTCGTCGCAGTAGTAGTCGCCACCCTTTTCTTGTGTTTCCTTGACGATATTATCCAGGTAAACGATGTTCTCCATGAGGGATTTGCGCTTCTCCTCATTATACGAATCGTAAAGGAGTTCGTGAGCAGCCGAGATAAAATAGCCCATCTGACTCAAGAAGAATTCAATGCGATGCCGCTGAAACGGTGTGCCGCCCATAAGCGCACCCTTGGGCTCCGTAATGTTGTCAATATATTTTAAAATGTCTTCAGATTCAAGCACAACCTTGTTATCGACCTGCAGAAGCGGGACGGTTTCATTTGGGTTAAGGGCCACATACCAGTCTGGGATATTATCCTTTGGGATAATGATGGTTTCGATACTCAGCTTCTTTTCGGACGCCGCGATTTGAACGCGTTCGCAAAAAGGACACGCAACAAACGTGTAGAGTTTTAGTAGACGCCTTGCTGACATCACTGGAATTGAGTATATATGTGAAGTATCTTTTCGAGAGTTTAAGAACAAATATTTTTATTTTCCTTGTAATGAAGCTAGTAATAGGGTGAAAATGTTGACAGGGGAAGGGTATCACATAACAAATGAGATTCCTCCTCTATCACTCGTCGTACGCATGTACACGCACTTGCTTCTTAACTTGCAAGCTAAATGGCATCTTCAGGCTGCTAACCATTATGATTTGAGAGTTATTAAAGATACACAGGTGGCGTAACCCGAATTAGAGCACAAACACGCACACAGATGCAAAAGAAATAGAAAGTCATACAAACGTGTACAAGATCTGCCCTTCATAAATTCCATCACAACTATTTCTAGGGCAAAATGTGAGTCATGTTACAGAAAATAAATTGTTTTTATCCATCAGTTAATGTGTTTCGTGAAAAAACATTGATGTGCGGAACAGATGCTAATGTGAGTGCACCTATACCGTTTGGTATACTTTGCTTGCTTGTGGCCAAACATTTGCTCTCGCCCTTAAAATCCAATCCATGCGAAGTTGACAATTCATCATTAAAGATACATATTCGTACTTTCGAATTGACACACCTTTTATTTCCTGCTTACATAAGGGAGAAGATTGCCGAGACATTCTTAGGTTACAGGTATGACTCCAAGTCTTTCAGGTCCTTGACTTCTTCAATAGACAAGCTCGCCACACACGCACCCTTCTCAATTACCAGAACCCGATCACACAGGGACATGATTGTTTCCAACCTGTGCGCAATGAGGAGGACACCACATGGTTCGCATTTGAGACCATTCTCGCCCAAGCTTGGTTTCTTTTGGTTCCAAACTTGCGTGGTAGTCTGAGGGAGTTCATTGTCGTAGCGACACAACATCTCTTCTTTGATGACTTTTTGAATCAACATATCTGTTCGGGAGTCTACACGGGAGCTCACTTCGTCCAACAAAATCACCCTCGGACGGTGCAGCAACGCCCGCGCGAGGCACAGCAGCTGCCGCTGACCCGCAGACAAATTGCTTCCACCAACCGTGATGTTATGTTCCAGGATAGACGACACCGGAGAGGCAGGGATCGTGGGTGCCTCTTCTGAGACCACTGCGGTGTCCATTCCGCTATGCTCTTGGCAGGGGGATCCCGTCGGAAATGGCACTGTGGGGGACGAGACAAGAATCTCATCGAGGGACAACTTTCTGATGACATCGCCGAGCCGCTCGTTCCACAACGCCGTGTGTTGCTGCGACGGCAGCGTGGTGTCTTTCTGGACTCTGTCCTCACTACCCATGGTTGCCGTCCGCGTTACCTGATGGGCACCACCCTCAACGGCTTCTTCTAGCCCAAGAAGCAGGTTGGTGCCACAGGTGCCCTGAATCAACAGCGGTTCTTGAGAGACGAGATGGAAGAAGGATCTGCGGAGACAAATCGGTGACATGTGAAATGCATTGCGTATCTGACATTTTTTTTGCTCCTTTCTTTGGGCATGGTCATGACGCAACAACTCTCCGTCTGCAGCCCCCTCCCCTCCTGAGACATGCGCGGGTGTCCGCATGTCGGAGTCGCCATTTTCTGAGAGTGGCACTTGAATCAGCACCTCGCCGCGTATCACATCCATGAGTTGCAACAGGGCATTGAAGATTGATGATTTACCATTCCCTGTCCGCCCAATAAGCCCCACACACTCGCCAGGATGCACAGTGAAACTCACATCGTGTAGGACCCATGGCAGGTCTGGCTGGTATTTGGCCGAAAGATGTCGAACGTCTAGCAATGGCGCGCTTGATGATTGTGGCCCGGTCTTTGCGGCGCCTGAAGAATCCTTCAAAGGCTTTGTGTTGTCGCAACCTTCAGTTTCTAATGCCGTGATTGAACAGGGTACCCCTGACTCAGTTGGAGACCCCGAAAGTGTAGCGTGTTCTTTCACACCATCGCCACCCTGGGATGCGTTTTTCACGTCAATCTCCAGATCGTAGCACCCAACTTCCTCGGGAGTATCACGCTCTATCCGTAGCAGTTGTTCCGCGCTCACATATTGGTTCTGGAACATTCCAATCCGTCGGCACAAGAGAAGCAAAGAACGGTTGCTAGACATGCAGGCAGTGATTCCAAGACCTGCGTACGCAGCGGCTGCTGAGACCTTGCCCATACCCACCTTGTCACGGCTTGTGTTCCGTGCGAAACATGTGGTACACACGGCAAGCACAGCGATCGTCATCGTCATGAAAAGTGACACCCATTCGAGACGGATCCCAACCCAGCGATCGGCGGCAAGAGCGACGCTGTTTGCTGTACAAACTGCATCCAATGCTTCTGTCATTTCAGTCTCTATACTAGCGATATACGCCTGGCCTAAGGAGCGAATGGTAACAGCGCCCTTCAAAGATTCCCTCAAAATGTTTACACAGTTGCCATGCAGCTTATTTTCGAGCAGGCGCACTTGCTTTGTCAGTAGGAAAAAGCGAAATGTTAAGTGGTAAAATAGGAGGACTGATAGAGGGACAACAGTGATAAAGATACTATGTTGGACTGTGTTGAAGGCAATCATCGCTACGAAGTGCAGAATTGTGAAGAAAATGAGCTGTACCGATTCACCAAGGCTGTGATCGACAACTTCTTGGTCACGGCTGAGCACATGTAGCAGCCCACCCACGGAGACGCGATCAAAGTAGGATACAGGTGCACGCAAGAGGCGCCGTACCGCGCGCAGCTGCAACGTATCACTAATGGTTTGGTAGGTCAGAAAGAAGACACGCATGTATAGGAAGGAGGAGAAGGCCGTAAGGAGACCAATCACTGAAAATGAGACTAGAAACTGAAGCACACTCGCATTCTGTGAATCCACGAAATAGTAGTATAACCACCACCAGATGCCTTTTAAACTTATGAGCACCCGGAGAACCACCGTGTTACCGAACGACAACCCCAACCCCTCAATATAGGGCAATGACGGAGATTGGTTAAGACGCGCGGACCAGGACCGCCCCATGCCACCACCGTTGTCTGGACGCAAAAGCTCGCTATACGGAACATGACGACCCTTAAAAAATCTGATCGGTAGACCAGCAAGCCGAATCATTTTGTCACGGAAATCGTTGTCCACGTTGTCACTATGAAGAGAGAGCCAGATACCAAGCCAGTTATCCATTAGGGTATGTAATAGTTGTCCTGTTAAGCTGAGGAACAGTACCAAAGTCAAACGCCGTGGACCGGCGTACTTCAGCAGGAGAGTCTTGAGGCCCTTAAAGTCCTGAAACAAAGCGAAGCTTTTGTTTGTTTGAATCTCATTCCTAGCCATAGGGCTCACAGAATTAGGAGAGGACGTTACCTTCCTTGTATCCCGAGTTTGTGTGCTCTGTGCCGGTTTATTTTTATCCCCAGCATTCATATTTTGGATGTTTCTGTGGAAGATCTCATTAGTCGAGTTTTCCCAGTCCAAAAACTGAGAGTAAATCTGTTTCTGCGTGATTGGTTGGAACTCTTTTAGCTCGCGAACCATGCCGTCAGTATGAATTTGGAAGACACGATCGGGCATAAGCATAGTGGCAGCGGTGTGCGTGGATAGAATGATGGTTTTTTTGTACCGCTGGGTGGTATCGGAGGTCTTTATTGCTGGCATCGCCCAAGTATCCGCTTTTTCCTCGTTGTTTCCTTTTTTCTTGTCTGTATCGACACTTTCCACGCTACACAACTGGGAGCTCGACTTCTCCTCAACTCCTTCACATCCCTCTTCGCGCATGAGACCATGAAAAACATGTCTTATGATGTGTTTCTGCACTTCTACATCTAACGCAGAAAGGATATCATCCAGCAAGATGACATCTACGCTGTGCAGTCGAAACACAGCACGTGCAAGCGCGACACGTGCTCTTTGACCGCCAGAAAGTTTTGAGCCGCTATCTCCCACGACTGTGCGATCACCGAGTTCCATTGAGTCTAGATCATGCGTTAGGGCACACGCGTGCAACACACGGTGGTACCATCTTCGCTCTTCCTCGGTCTCCGGTGCCTCGTCTGGAAGCAAGCGAATATTCTCCCGCACAGTCTGGTTTCTAAGCCACGGTATTTCTGCACAATATGCCACACGACCGCCCACTTCGAATCCACGCGGCTGATACTGATGACACCACTGTCTTGGACCTCCTGGTTTTATCGTAGAAAACATAGTGCTATTTTTAGATGGATGCGGACTGCCGTTGGACCGCAACTGCGACTCTTCCTCGAACTTCGATGACACCGTAAGCTTATTCGCTCGAGAAGATAACGAGAGAGGGGACCACACACCACTGCTACCGAGGCTGTACTGTTGCTCCGCTATCGGGCATAGCTCATTCAGGATCGACAGCAGCAACGCACTTTTACCGCTCCCGGTCGGGCCCTGAACTATAACGAATTCCCCGGGGTTGATGTCCATAGATACCTGGTGCAGGACGACAGAGTTGGATGTCGTCAAACCCGAGAAGTGGTTATCCTTGAGCAGCGGGGATGACACTTTATTTGAGTTACAGGTAAGACCATTGCTAGGATCGTCGCCATTACCCGCTCCTTCGCCTGTTGGGCCATGAAGGAAGCAGTTGGTACCTCCTTCCGCCGCTGTCACCGCACTCGAGACCCCCTTCGTTGACCATGCAAAGCTCCACCCATCGCAGCGCACAGCGCCACGTGGCAGCGGAGCAATGCCAGTCTCGTCTTCGTCCTCCGGACCCATTCGACTCGTCAAGACGCCAGAAAAGCTTGACATCGAACCTGAAGCATTTTCACAGGCCTCTTGTATCCCCCGGTGTGTTGATGAAGTCCCAGACTGCAGGTAGCGTTCGATTCGCTTCATGGAGATGAAACCGCTTGAGATCTGAGAACATAACCTCGGAAAGGTCCATAAAGGAAAGCGCATGGTGTTGAGTGCGGCCATTGTCGGCACTAGCACCGCTGCATCCATCTTTCCACCGACGAGGAGGTAGCTCCCACAACACACCAGCGAAATCATTAGCGTGATGAGCTCTGTTTGTAACGTGGACGTGCTTTCAGCGCACGCAAGTGTTTTTATAGCGTCGCTTTCATCCCGGCGCGCGTCCTTTATGCGCCACCACATAACATTTTCTAATGCCATTGCCTTGACCGTGCGCATGGAAGAAAGTATACAGCCGAGATCGGTAATTCGTCTGTTGTTTTTTCTCGCGGCTCCTCGTGCTTGGCTAATGCGAAAGGAGCTTAACTTATTCAACGGAATCGTGGCAACCAACACTGCGAAAGTGGTAGCAGTAGCAAAGCAACCCACATAGGAGTACATTGTCGTCAAAGAGACGAGAATAATTAAAGGATGTCCCCAGACATTGTGTAGAAAGATGAGCGTCTCGCCGCAGTTTGTTGCATCAATCGTCGATAGCGAAATGATTTCGGTTTCGCTCATAAGGGATCGACCCCCCGACTTTGCCTCTTCCTGAGTTTTGCTGCCAGATGAGGTGGAATTCATGCTCCCTCCTGATATTGCCGTTGGCTCCACTCCCCTTCGAGATGCTTGGATTTCCTTAGAGGGTGCTGCAGGTGGACTATTCCCTCCCTCCTCATCGTCCGTTTCTTCTGTCTCCGCTTCTCCCGTGTTTTTACTCGTGGTGAAGGCGGAACGAGAATGGAGTGCGTGCCGTAGCAGCAATACCTTCAGTGTACTGGTAACATTCATTGAGACTTGATAGAGATAGTTTAAGTAGGTCTGGAAAAAAAACCCTTGTGCTAAGACTATTACAAACATCAGGAGGCATAAGAAGAACCCCCGGCCGAGGTGGGCTTCCCTGGAATCGGGCAAAAACTCCTGCAGAGTCCCCTTCTTAGGGGGAGGAGATTTGTTCCCAAGGCTACTGACTTCCTTCAGAAACAGGACAAGCTCTCGCACAATGTATGGAACGCATCCGCCAGCCACGTCGTTGGCGATTTTTAGTGGTACACACTTGTAGACATACTCATGGCCGATGGGATGTTGCAGAAAGAGCTCAAAAATCCCCTTTTTAGTGTGCCGAGAAGAAGCCGCGTTTACGCTTCGAGATTTACGAGACGCATTTAAATTTGAAGGCATTTTACTTAGCCCTGGCACTGATGGGGGGATAAAAAAGTGCTGAAAGGCGCACACGAGACCCCTTCGGATTGGGCCTGTCACGTAGCGGAACACTGAGCCGACAGTATTGCGTTGTTTCGGGGTTAACTCTTCGGTGGTGCCGGTTCGCCGCCGCGAACACCACAGACGCCACGCACAGTCGCCATTTTCCTGTGCTCGACACTTATCCAAAAGTCTTGGAAGTCGCGCGGCTACCGCTAGCTGTGCTCGAGTCAGGCTTCTACCACCGTCGGTAAAGGCATCCGTCGGAGGGGGGCTAAAGATTCCAAACGGCGACAACACAGCGACGTTGAGAAGGGGGTTGAGCCAGCTGTAGATGAGAAAGGAAAGCCAGGAGACGCTGTTTGGGTCTGGAAAGTTGTCGCCCGGACGCGCCGCATACCTCATGGAGTTGTGATGTTCATCACTTCTGAGAGGCATCATCCTACCCGATCCGACGTCGTTCGCGTTTCCGCAACTTTTATCCGACGTAGTCTGAATCTGGCCATTTTTTTTTGAATGGGAAACATTTCCCTTTATCCCAGAGTCAGTGGAACCCGGAAAGAGCCAGAGACGCGAGCACATGTGAACCCTGTTGGCAGTCCACCTCGATACGCGCCAGCTTTCCTCACAGACTGGGCAGCCTTCCCAGCCGTTGGCAAGGAAGAGGGGACGGATACCAATCAACGCGTGAAATATGCGTTGCATGTCTAATAGCGCTATGAGTGCCAGAACTAACTCAATACCAGTAACGAGCACTTCTTTCGATAGCGGAGTAGGCAGAAAGGCGTCAAAGGTGGGCAGTGGTAGGGATGACGCCGGCGTGACGGCAGATGTCTGGCTACCTTCATGTGCAGTTAAGAGCCCTGGGTATTGAATGAAGCGCAAAAACCATACAAGCTCCACCAAGGCGAAGAGTGACCTCAAAATGGAGTCATATCCATTGCCATAGCGACACATGGTATAGACTCCAGGAGTGGCTTTGGTTTGAGTGGGGCGGCCACAGAGTGCTTTGATGCTACGCACTGCTGAACGAGTACTGTAATACACCAGACGCAGAATTATAATTAATAGATTCACAGAAAAATACATCGTTCCAAAAAGGAAAAGCATCGTGGAAGGATTCTTCCATATTCGACGTATTAGTATTTGCTTGGCTTGGTACACATTCAAAAGCGGATCCTTTTGCCACTTCCAGACAAATAACAGCCTGCTCCACGACCGCTGTGTTTGTTTTGGAGGAAAGAGGACCTCTTCGAGCAGTTCTGGGATCAACTCACGGATGTAGTGACGGATTGCTTCCATACTAAGTAGTGATCGATGTTGATCTGAGATTACTACTGGAAGCAGCACATTAGTGAAGAATGCCTTTATTAGATCCTGAATGTAGCAAATATGGATTAAGAAGAAGAGGTAACTTGGGGATCGTTTTAGTAATCTAAGGAAGAAGTAGTAGTGTCGTGATGGCGGTGGTATAGAAGTCTCTGCTGGAGCGGTGATTTCAGTCTTCTTATGAGACCGCCCCCCCCTTCCTCGTCGCTTCTTCCTGGAATCACACTTCATGTGGGATTTGATAAGTTGGAACTTTTGTAGTTGTTTTGTAAAAAAATTGCTCACCTTTTGGTTCTACGTATTTCTTGTTGAACTGATAAAAAAATTCCAAAGGAGTGTAAAAATAAATCGTTCGCAATTTCCGCAAGATATTACAATATTCCATTTGAATTGAGAAAGGGCGACTTTGCCCCGATGTATACAGGGGCCAATTCATTTGCAGCATATAAACAAGAGAAAAATATACAAAGCAATAACTTGTGTTGTTTTCCTTGGTTACCCTTTTGTTGGAGGTGGAGTTGAGAGCTACACATGGTACCATCTCCATCGAACTTCTGCTTCTTCATTTGTAAAAAGAGTGAACTGTACTTGAATTAAAATCAGTAAACTCTTTTCCACACCTTTCTCTTGCTTGTATTGCGTGGTTGATGACGATGAAGGCAAATGCTGCTTATTGCGAGATTCGCTTGCATTCGGCATCCCTTCTTCAGCTTCCTTAAGAAATGGGATGGATTCAGAACCCGCTTGGCCACCCTTCTCCAAGTCCACGGCCTCAAAAGATTCACTTGAAATCTCTGCTGACAGCGCAAACCCCGGTACCGTAAGGAGACGGAAAAGCTTGCTGACGCATATTACGGGCACATTACGCAACTTGTGGAAGTGCAAATGTATTCGCACACCTTGTTCGGAAGACTCTCTAGACTCACCCCCACTGGGCTCGTCCGAAGCACTACTCCGTGCATCTGTATTGCGATCTATGGGAATGAGATAGACGGAGCTCCCTACATCGTCTCTGAACAAGCTGCTCTTAGAATCGCCTCTCCCTTTCTCTTGGTTGAAGGTAAAACCATCTTCCTTTGGATTAGCCTCATTAGCAAGTGGGTCGGTTACGGAGCTTCCACTGGTTAGCGTTTCCTTCTTATCGTAGCGGGCGTCTTTTGCATTCATGCAAGCAACACGTGACCGTACGTGACTCAGAAAAGCCTTGAACTCAGCTGTACGGGGTTCCCCCACTAAGAGAGGGAGTCGCTTCATTCGCTCCTCTTGCATTTGGCGGCGCCGGAGCTCCCGATCCCGCCTTTGCATTTCTCTTTGTTGCACTTTCAAACCTGCTGCATTAGCCCCGTCTTCTCTATCAAGCGAGGCCTCTCTCGTGTTAATCGCTCCCGAAGTGGGACCATTCACATCACCAGATTGCCCCACATATTGGCTGAGATGCGGCGAACCTGACAGCTCGCGCGGGGGCGAAAAGGAAGCCAGCACCTCTTCCTTTTCTTCCTCTTCGCTAGCCTCTTCCATCCGCGTGAATTCCTCCAGCATCATGGGCAACCGCGAAGTACCCAGCTGTTCGCAGAGCAGTTGGTAAGGAAAACCCATGAACGATTGTTGTGAGGCCAGGATGACCTCACGAGCCGCGTCGAAGATCTTTACGGCCCTAATCAGCGGATCCTGCGAGTAGACAAGAGTGGGACGCTGAGCCGCAAGATCCACACCGGTGGCGGAGAGAAGACCCGTCAACGTCTTTCGCGCGTTTTCGACAGTTTCCTTAATTGCTGCAGCACCTTCTCTGAACAGGAGGCTGAAAAATCGGTTGTCCCCTTCGCTGCGCTGCACCTCGCGCGCGAGCCTTTCCTCTTCTTCGGACTCTGCCTTGCGCTTCAGATATACTGCCTGACCACGGTCGTAACAGTACTCCAGGTAACTAATGATGGCTGCCACCGCTTCGTTGGGGTCGCGGTAGTTTACTTCCTCGATTAGGAGCGTCTCGCGGTGAATGTCACGCTTGAACTGCTCCCAAACGTAGATCCACTCCCCGCGAACCTTGTTGAAGGGCCTGGTTATGTGACCGCCCTGATCAATTCTTTCCCTTTCCAGGTGGAAGTTCACAGGTCTATAACTACTACTGCCACGATATTGATGAATTGAATAGGATCGCGAGGCGTATAATGCTGTGCGGAAGGTTGAGGCGCGGTTACCGGGTTCCGTAGCAACCTGAATTTCCAACGGATAGCGATATTGAAACAATTGCGGTGCTTGCACCCGCATGAATTCTTGCTCGACAAGGTCTACCAGTTGCTGTGCATCCTCATGACTAGCCTCATCCACTCCTCCTTTTTTGTTGTTGTATTGAGCATCACATGTATCTCTTTGCTCCTCATTGGGGCGCCCAAGCTGAGGATCTCGGGAAATATCATCCCTCAAGCATGCAGTATCCCCTTCTTTGTTGGGAAGACTCTTTTGAACGCAACTAGTCTCTAGCCCTTCCTCTTGATAATGCAAAGGATATGAAGATTGGGATTGATCATCTAAGAGTGTCCTAACTTTGGCAGCTGGGCATGTGCCTTTATTTTCTTGTACATTACAGTCACTAGAGCTATTTAAAGGGAAATCTGAAGATTTCACACAGCTTTGCTGGTACTGCCCTTGCATTTGTTGCTCCAAAGACTCACACGAAGTCGAAGTACCTCTCTCTGGAATATTCTTTTCTGTGATTCTGTTGAATTGTTGAGCTTGCCTAAAAGTAACAGGGCCAGGCGGGTTTGAACCACTTTGACTTTGAGATCGCTCTTGCAGGGTCTGAATCTCGGCGTTTTCTGAGGAGTAAACGGGTACCACTGTTACGCAGGGCACACCATTATGGGTACAAAACGTCCGTTCGTAGTCTATCGGTGAACCTTTTTCCTGCGCGCTTCGACGTAGACTATATAGATGAAATGCTTCCATCTTTCGATCCTCCTGCTCTAAATATGAACGAAAACCCGAGAGGGCATCCTCGAAGATGGCTTCACGCGCAGCTGTCAATGATACGGTGTAGGCTGGGGCGGTCTGAAAGTCGAGGATCGTTTCGGGAAGTTCGACACCCTGTTGGTCTTTTTTCTTTATGTCCTCACTCAAGCGAGAGCATTGCGATGCGGGAGAGACTGATCTCTTGATTTTTTCACTTGAATCCAGAGAGTAGGAACTACACACACGAGAAGATAACGCGGTCACCGTAAAGCGACGTGTGCGCTGAATCCTGCGGATCATTTCAATCGCCTGAGTCGTACTTTTGGCATTCTGAAGCATATACACAAATTCATCTTCGCTATCCTCACTTACCCCTGTATCGTCGTCGTGACGTCCCTGCGTTGAGGTGGTGGGTGTAGCATGTCGTCCACTTTGCCCATGGGGGAGCTCCGCACGAGGGACAGCTATTTCCTTTTGACAGGATGACGATCTTGTTGATTTGGAATGGTTTTCTGTCGTACATTTGGCGGCGACGCCATCACGCGAAAGCTGGGACACTCCAGCGTCGATAGTTGGAGGAGGACAAGCAGCTGACGCTGTAAGTGACGATTCGATTCCGGGAAAACATGTCCTGTGGTATGAAGGGATTTTTAAATTAGGATTCATTTTGGACGGATTATGGGATTTATTTTGTGTAATGTATTCGCTAGTGCGAATAAAATGATAAT
Source organism: Phytomonas sp. EM1 (assembly GCA_000582765.1). NCBI lineage: Eukaryota > Euglenozoa > Kinetoplastea > Trypanosomatida > Trypanosomatidae > Phytomonas > Phytomonas sp. EM1. Next base: position 974,083 of record HF955062.1, on the reverse strand, counting down.
GACACTTCCAACGGGCTATTGAATTCTGAGCGAATCGATTATGGCTGACCCCGTAGAAGAAACAGAGAAAAGGTTGATATCAGAAGTTTTTTCTGATGTTTTGATTTCCTCAGGCCAAGGCAATTGAGCAACTAGTATTGTTTGACTCAAATTACTTCCTTTCCTCTAGGAATAGCAAACAATGCCAATTGGAAACTTAAAAAAAGCGTACAAAAAATTGATACAGCTCTTCCTAAATCAAATTAAGCAAGCATAAATAGTGATAATGATATTAATAAGAAACACCTAAATTTTGTAATACTAGAATTATGAGTAGCTGAGTTTTAAATACACGTAACGCGCAAGAAAAGGTGAAAGATGTACAGGGAAGGTAAGCGAAAAGAGCAATGAATATTTATCAACATGTACAGGAAAGAAGACACGCTCCAGTATCTTCATATTTTCCTAGGCATGAGTAACACGGCACCTCTCTATGAGGAATGAAAATATTACATACAAAGTTACGGGAATAAAACAAAATTTTAAAGCGAATTTTAATAATGCCAACATTTTCGGAGGAGACCTTAACATAAAGTGCAGAAGAAAAGTGCAAACGAATGAGAATATGAACATATAATATGAAGTAGAAAAGAACAGAAACAAGGGAACATTTAGAACATATTTGTTCCATGTCTTGCAATGTAAACAAACATCAATGAGTAAAGCAGTGTTTACACACACCCATCACGCCATTTCACTCGACAGTGAAGAAAGAATGAACAATGAGCTTATTAATTATGGGCTTACTATTCACATATATAAAAGATAAATGTTCCCACAGGCAGTCGCTCCCTGTTTTCTTTGTCAGGCTCCGACGTTGCTAATTCACAGAAAAAAATAACATTTGGGATTTATGTTTACATATTGCTGAAAAAATAGGGGTCAAAGCCGGTTTGCTTGCAGTAGGGTGTCTGAAACATCACTGCTCTCCGGCGTCTTCCGAGTCAACGTAGAGGACCTGACATTGTGATCCCACGTCTTCGTGATGTCGCCTTTCCTAACCCTTTTAAGGCTCTTCACATGCCTGTTCATGCTTTCACTGAAATTGGTGTCACTGACCACAGCATAATGCTTTACGCACAAATCACTCCCTATGAGAGGTTAGTTCTGCAGCGACTGGCGTAGTGGAGAACACAAAAAACGATCCGGTGTACTCTGCGCTCGTTTATGATCTGATGCTGTTCCTTGTCAAGAAAGAAGTGATGGGGACCGCCCGTAAAGGGTTTTGGGCATGCCAAAACTTCTCCGACTCCGCGATGCCGTTGGTGTTGTACCTGCCGCCGTAACAAACACGGGCAGACGGAGGGCGGTGCACGCTGCAAGCAACCGTTGATCAGGGCTACATACTGGAGACCCTGACGCTCGGGGAGCGTCTTCCCCACATCGATTGCTTTCATCCGGTGCGCTGCATCGTCTACCCAAACGACCCAAAGAGAGCTGGATTCTCTTGTAGTATCGCGCTGCAAATTGTTGCAGCTCTTTCTTTTCAATGGCATCTTCTTGTTTACAAACCCATCGCATGTGTGAGCCACTGGTCGATATTAACCCTAGATCCGAGGTCGAATTGTTAAGTGGTAATATTTCAACGATACCAGACGCACAATATAGCTCAGTGCTAAACGGAGATGCGTAGTTGTTTCCCCCCCTTTTATGACTCTCGTAAGTGATACTCATCATAGGAGTATTGTTAGATTTTTCCTGCTCATCACTGCTCTCACGAATGTTACCTACCTTGGCGACATCCTTCGGTATTTTTTCGTTGTTGTCAGTCGTCGAAACGCACTCAACACGCGGGGGCTCATGGGGCACTGACTGAGAGTTCCCCAACAGTGAACTGTGAGCGATTTCCGAGAGGCAATCCTTCCCGTCGTTTGCCTGTGTCGTAGATCCCCCCGATTGGGGACTTTTGGATAGTTTACATGGCACAAGAGCAGCGCGCTCGTTGACTTTGCACGCGCCGGCGCCTTGCACCGAGTTCTGTTTACTTAGTGAAATGACTGGCTTCTGAAAAGAGGACCGACAACTCAGTTTCTTAGATGGCGTTGTGATTACAGGTCTTCTCGACTTACCCAATCCTATGGGCGCACCTGTTTGGCCTAAGTTTTTCTTTGGTAATGTATCGTAAGTGGTAACTGAAGTCTTGCGAGTATCCCTGACTGATTTTTGCGGAAGCCCTTCATTTAGCGAATGTGAAATAGGTGCTGGTAGGGGTTCTGAATGCAAGATTCGAGAGGGAGTGGCCAAAGTGTCAGAATTGGATCCTGATAATGACTTCATGAAACCCTTTGCAGAGGAGGCCCGAGTTTTTATCCCACCTTCGTTTGCACTGTTGCCGATGGCGTCAGAAGGCAATGCTTGCAACAGTCTTAGCTGAGAACGGTCTTCAGACCCAGAATGTTTGGTGGTGTAGGGTCTAACGGTATGCGCGAAATTGATTTGATTCGCTGTAACACAAGGCAGCCCTCCCTCGGCTCCCACGGGCCGTTTTGAATGAAATTCAGAAACCGCTTTGGTATCATGAGCGACACAGACACTCTCACATGTACATCTAAAGGACCCCTTCTTACTTTGGGTGGTTCTCCACCGAGTGGTCTTTTGTCGTAGTATTATTTCAGAGGGTGCAACAATATGCCCCATCAAGTTCCGCAGAGAGAAACCGAAGCCGTGGAGTTAGTTGGAATGCGTTAGGGAACGCCTGTATCAGCTGGTAAAAGCTAAAAATCAAATCAAATGGGAAAAAATATCCAAGACACGTGATATCCACGGAAAAAAAAATAACCTTGCAATAAATAAAGCTTCAAGATAGAGTGGTAAAATAATGATAATAATTAAATGGTTACCTTTGGAAATTCCCTTTATTTTCCTCGATGTGATCCAGAGGAAAAATCAAAAATAAAATAAACTAGTCTTTAACACAACTAAGAATAAATTTAGAATAAGAGGATGAAAAGGGGAAGAGGAGTTCTGCAGCGTTGGTAAGACAAATCCTTCAATATCACGTGCTTCATTAAATAATAGATAAAAGTGCCCTAAATATCAAAAAGTATGCTATGTATATATATATATATATAAACCCTTGAATAGTTGCATCAAGAAAATGAATATGATGTCTTTCTTCTTCGATTCTTTCCCATGAACCTCCTTATACAGATGCAGGCAAAAGTACCATTCCGTTCGTAGAAGAAACCATTTCATGTATTGCATCATTTTGAATTGACAAATTTTTCACTAATATATGCAATACACACCTATACAATCGTTCTCCCGCTCTTCTCAGCATTTTTTTCCCCAATTTGATTCTATACACAATTATTCCAAAAAGCATTTACCAAGGGTCTCACTAGGATCGGAAAATAATATTAATAATAATAATTAACGGCCAAACAGGTTTATAGATGACTTACATCCGCTTTATTGCTCAAAATACGACAGCATTGATCATGGCACCAATGGATTCATTAAGATTGTTCTGTATCATATTTGTCGCTTCCATTTGGAGATGTGTGATGGAGTTGATGCGGCCGACATTTCCAATATCGTCTTCATCTTGACCTTGTGTGATAAACTTTTCGGCCTGCTTTGCCAATGAAATGAGATCACGCACCCCCTGACGTGTCTTTTTCTCCATCTGCGTGACATTTTCTAACTTGAATCCTTCTTGCCAACCCTTCTTATAGACATTCAAAAGCAGACGCAACTCATGATTCTTCTTTCGAAATGTGATGGGTAGGCTATAGTACTGACGATCCAAACCACGCGACTGCGCAAGCATGGAGGGCTTATTGAGGAACCCAATGTTAGACGTGGTCTGACGTGGTTCGACAAAGCGCGTGTTGGCGGCGCCGCCCAACATCATCAGGGCCATTTCGCGTGGTATAGTGCGAAACGCATCAATGACCACCTTGCCTCTAACCGACTGGATCGGGTCTACCACTACGGATACACTACAAGGCGTCAAATTTTCGTAACTACTCGCCGTCATTACGTCCTCAGAAGAGAGCCAGCATCCGAACCCAGGATGACTGTGGTACCAGCCAACAACGTTCTCATGTCTTCCGACAAGCTTAAGTTTGTCAAGCATGTGCACCTGGTACTCCGGGTCAACGGCCTCGACGGATTGGCCAGTCGCAGTCTGCGGCATTGAGAAGACGTCTGCGACTCGGATCGTATAATCATCCACCACCTCACCGATCATGAGGCCCATAACCTCAAGAGGAACACCTGCTCGCCCATGAAGAAGCATTTTAAGCAGTGCGAGGGACGATATTTGGACCGTCTCTGCGGTATCCCGAAGATCCCCGGCCGGGGCGTTACCACCGAATTCACCCCCACGTCGAAGTAAACCACTAAAATGCTCCATCACTTTTCTTTTGTTACTGAAAGTATATGTAGGTAGATGCTTTTTGTATCCTAATCCAAAATGTAGAAATCCACAAAATGGTTATCTCTTTTTAGATAATTAAAGCGCATACATGCAAACAGTATTAGCAGTATCCATATACGATGATTTGTGAATTGTCTGAAAGATACCAGCGCTTTAACCTAGCAAAGCATCGTTAGATAAATTAAAAATACGAAAATACATGCGGACTTAAAAAGGACAATAAAAATTAAGAACGTGTCTCTGATTTTTAAACATAAAAAACAAAACATTACAAAAAATGAAACTATCTGTGACATCTATAATGAGCATCGAAAAAGTATTTAGTACCTACTTTTATTCTAGATGTATATTTATTTTCCAGTTAGTTGATATGTTAGTTGATTAATTTTTCTGTATTTCACAATTGATTCAAGGGCTTTCCGAGTTCGGCGGCCAGACGGTGGCATCAAGGAACAACGATAAAGGTGCGCTATAAACTGTTCCTTAGATCTCTGTTTTTAATCCCTAGCTTCGGTGTGCTAGCCAGCAGAAATATGTGTACACTCGTCACATATGAGATGTCCTATATAGTTTTTCGTCACCTAGAGACTTGCTTTTCAAATATCTTCTGCTTCTTCACGCGGCACCTCGTCGCATGCAAGGTTCTCATAAATGTAGTTCTGCAGCGTTGGAATGCGCACGACCATTCGATCCAACCTCTCTTTGATGGGGCCGACCGGAGCAAAGTCTGGGCAGAAGCGCAGTGAGAGCGTCCGTAGTACGGGACACCTGCTCAGACCCTTGATGCCATCACACGATATCTCGGTGTTGTCTAGAATGAGCGTCATCAGCGAGGGAAGTGAGGCCAGCATAGAGACGTCCTCGACCTTATCACAGTAGCTCAGATCCAAAAAGATGAGGTTGGAAAAGCACGTCGCATGGCTGGAGAACACGCTCAGCCCATTTGCGTCCAGGCTACCATTCCACACGTAGAGCTTCGTAAGACACGGAAACAACTGAAGCCCATCGAGGTTGTTTAGCACGTTGCAGTATTCCGCCACCAGCACACGCAGAGGGCGATGTGGTGGGGCGCAGCGACCCAGTGGTTGCAGAGACGCGATCTCTGCGAGACCAGTCGTCCTGACATTTGTGTGACTCACATTTAGGTAATGCAGCAGCCACTGCCTCCCACACAAAGACGCAAGACTTTCAACCCTCAGGCAGAAGGTAAGGTCTAGGTGATACAAATGACTTTGAAAGCGAAGCTCAAGTGACGACTTAATTTCAGGAAACCCATGCACGAACTCCTGCTTTCCGTCCGCGTAAGCGTCGACGAAACACCCTAGTAATGTCTCAAAAGAAGTCGAGGTGCCAAATGGAGGCGATGCAACAGCATCCACGGCTTCCCCACATTTGATATCGACCTTGCTACCTGTTATATGCGCTTTATCAGAAGGAGCGCAACGCAAATGATTTGATTTACAGACTGATTTGGCTACACGGCTCAATAACTGCTGAAATGCACTTCCATCAAGATGCACCACCCCGGCATTGTTGAGCTCGGTAAAGGGTGCAAGTATTTGCACAAGACTTGTAATATACGACAGGGCATTTACACTGCGGACCTTACGGCAACTTGTGAGGTTGATGGCTATGAGTGAGGAGGTCGGGGAGACTGCCGGTGAAATGAGGGGAGGTTCAGAAGATGGATCACCTGTGCGAACTCCTGAAGCTGCATCACTCATTTTAATCGAAACGGCGCGTCTATGCGCTGCTTCGAGCTCATACAACAACGCACATTGCCCCAGTTCGTCGAGTACTTTACTATCCAGGGACGATCCAGAGGCGTTCATAAGTTGCAAGCCATGCTTTCTACCTGATTTCATTGGTCGATGGTCTAAACAAAGTCTTGCGAGTGCCCTTCCCGCATGTGAGAGCATCTTTAGGCTTTCGCTACATGCCAGCATTTCATCAACCGTAGTTGAATCGCTTCCTAGGCCTTTTCTTGCTGCAGAGCAGGGAATCCCAAGGTAACGACGAACATCGAGCTCGGTCTGCAACAGGGATGCATTGCAGTGAAAATCTAGGAAGAGACATCCAGCAACATCCAGGGCCCGCAATGCACTTACGTGATTGGGTGAAGATGATACATCGCCGTGCGTAGCAAAATGGTTGCCAAGGGCGAAGGCAAGTAGATGGGTACCGCAGATTCCTGTATGGCTCACGTCGAGCGCCTGCAATTGACCCGAGTAGACGGCACCAAGGCGATAGAGCCAGTGGCAGGTCTCCATCGCACTTGCTCGCTCGCGCAGTCGATTTTGTAACGATCCATGCGCGCACACAGTCGCTTCAAAGGGTATAAAAGACAATATCAAGTGTTTTATCAAAGAAAACATGCGCATGAAGGTGCATTGATGGCTGGGATAAAGATGCCCCACATAGTGGTTGAGGACGCGGAACAACAAAGTGACGGATATAATCAACATTAGCAAAGGAATGGCTAGGACAATACTTAAAGCGAACAGCAGTGAAGTCAGAAAGTTCCTCAGGGTGGGAGGGCTTTTGTCAGCTCGAGCGAAAGGCCCAGTGCGGTGCATCGCGTCATTGGAATAATCTGACTGTGTAGGTGTTAGGCTACACCATTCAGCAATTTCTTTGGACGGCAACAAGGTCGCAGCGGCAGCGTTATCGCAAAGAGTAAAGCAAAAAGCCAAGCACGCATGTACATAGCATACAAATGCCATGAATCGACACAGCAGGGATACCTTCAATGGTACGTAAAAAACACGTGCTGCAGCCATCGAGACAATCTTAAGTTGTATCGGTACCAAAACTCTATCCTCTGCCTTCCCAACTCTGTCATTGTGTGTCAGGTATTCATGTGGGTTTTCTTTCAAACCGTAGTCGTATCCAAGTTCATGAGGAGAGATAGGACGCTGTAACCACCACTGACTGACCCCCAACATTACGTTCTGCACAGCATCTTGGCGCGTTACTAAAGCGACCCGGTACAAAACATCTCTATTTTCTCCCATGTCTTTACACTTTTCCATTAGCCTAGATGATGACTTTGAAGAGTGTCTTTGAGAAAGATGCGCAGCCCAATGAGCCAGCCTGCAGGCATTTAGAGTGCTTGCTGCAGACTTCAGGTTTTCACGCTGATCGTCTGCTGCCGGTACATGTTGCATCACCGTTCCTTGTCCGTCTTCTTTCTCATTATGCACCGCAGGGGTGGTACAGCTGAAATTCACCATTTCTGGTATTGACATCACTTCGGCTGGGAGTGCCGTGATGGGAAACAAATACTTTTCCTCACATGGTAACGATGAAAGAAGACCCACAGGATCACAATCCTTTTTTCCGATCGCGCAAGCATCCCCTCGCAGTAGTGCCGATATGTCTTTTAGACTTTTTTCATCCGTGGGAGAGTCAGAATTAGAGGAAAGATATTCACGTAATGGAGTTCCTGGTATTTCATGCGATATCCAAACATTGTTAAAATGACCCTTTGATACTGATGGAGGCGGTAACGAGGTCATCCTATCCTGTGAGCATGCATTATCATCGACGGAAGGGGGAACCCTGTGATTTGCCAGGCTTTTCCTTAAAAGATCTTGCCCAGAAATCAATACCGTTATCAGACCTCCTACCTGCGTGCCACATCTTGTTTTTCCCCATGAGCTGCATTTTTCGTAAAGGTTGCGATCATCTATGCTGTTGCAAGCATCAGATAAATGCACACGTCGAAACACCGAGGAATCAATTTGATCAATAAGCGGGGCGCTCCCGCACGGATCTTGCTTCTTATCTTCTGCAATAAAATCATCACTTCCATCAAGTATGGCTTCTTGTGTAGCTGAAAGTGATGTAGTTGAGGTCGCAAACATTAATGGAACCGGGTCCTCTTCCTTGTTAGCCTCATCAGACTCACCAGCAGCAATATCAGTCGTGCCGTGGAGGAAACGAAAGAATACAAGTCGCTCAGCTTCCATTCGTTCTGCTATTATCCGAGCCGACGGGCTCACAGCGACCCATGCAAGCGGAAGCCTTCGTAAATGCGATACACCAGACGTAGACCTGCCTTCAATATTCTTTTTGCTCGGCAAATATTGAGAAGCACAACCAGAATAGTAGGACGCGATGCAAGAAAGGAGATTAGTTGTGTTCCTGGAACCCTTACATGGTGGGGAACAACGAGTCAAAGATTCGTGCTCCATAACCGTAACTAACGGATAAATCACAGAGGAAAATAATTGACCGGAAAATGAATCGATCTGAATTCGTCTTTCTGTTAAAGTAGCTAATATATAAAAAATAATGTTGATCTTGATTACTTCTAAGTATAACTGAAACCAAAGGGAATGAAATTACAAATGGGAGGTCCCTTTATTAAGGAGAGGGAAAATTTTTTATTCATCATATTATTAATCATCCTATTTTTTACCATGGTTTACTATTACTGTCACTTGGGGTTCAAACGTATGCACACTCGGACACATTTTAAAGAGAATATGGGAAATAAAAGTTGTAGTAACCAATGATGAAGTACAATCTATGGGCTGATAAAATCACCAGCGATACCAAACATGTGCCACCAAACTTGGAAAATAGTAAAATGCAATAACAAGGCATCTAAATTACGCAGATCAACACTTGAATAATTCCAAAAAACACAAGATGAGTACTAGTTTTTTTTTATATAGAAATTTAGTAATACAGTTTATTTTAAGAAATGCTGGACGAGTTGGGGAGTTGGTTTCAGGAAAACTTTGCGCATAGACATATATAATCTCTCCTATATTTTATCAAATATGCGTTTCTGATCGCTCGTGCTCCTCATCCCTCACATTGACAGACCCCAGACTCAGATATGGTTCGATTCAATACTGTTTCGAGTGCATCGCTCGCATTCTGCATTTCAGATTTCACCTCAGAAGTAAAATCAAGCACACTTGCCACCACCTGGGAAAGAGCCTCGACCCCTCGCGGTCCACCACTTGGTGGCCTAGCGTTCCCACAGCCTCGCAGGTCCATTCCCTTTTCGGTTATCGGTCCATACTTTTTGAGTAGACGGGCAGCAACGGAATTTTTAGCGTATTGTGAGCTCAGGACGCTAGGAAACGGTTGCTGAATGTTCTGTGTTGACAGGCCTCTCGGCACAGGACCGCGCATGACTCCTTTGTTTACTGGTGTTGCCTCTGGTGAACTGCTTGAGGAATGTGAAGAAGCTGTGTAGGCAGATAACCCTCGGGCAGTTTTTTTCTCATTTTTTAACAGAGTCGTCCTGAGAAAAGCTGCTTTTCGCTGCTGGGCCTCTGTGGTCCATTCCTCACTTTTACCCTCCCTGCTGTACAACTTGGGTATATACTTATACTGAACCATGCGCATAAGTTTTTCTAGATCTGCACAGCACGCCATAGTGCGCGCGAAAAGAGCCTGCGTTATATCACCAACACGTTTACAGGTACCTTGTACCATACAGACTAGGTGCTGAATTGCTGCGTCTTTCTCTATAACCTCCCGCTCTAAAGTCATGATATTAGTTGCGTCAGAGGCTATTGTGCGGTTCCCCAGCTCCATTTCCTCCATCTCCTTCGGGCGGCCTGTGCTGTTAACTGCTATCTTACTTCGCCCCTTTGCTCCATGCCTACTGTGTTCGGAGCGGTACTCTTGTCGTCCACGCGGGGGGGTGGGGAGTGCCGGAACGTCACCTATGCTACTCTCGTCTGAAGGCGTAGATTCACACGAGTCGTCGTCAACGTGTGCATGCCGCTGGCGACCGATCATCTCCTCCCTTCCTGTCTGCTCACACAGCCGCACCAACTGCTGAATAGTGCTTCCGGCGAATTTAACGAGCTGGTCGTACTGCCGAAAGAGGGCCAGGCTTCGCTGACTCGTTATGTGCAGCCGAACTTCGCGACGTAGTCGGATGTGTTCGTTGTAGATGCTGCTAAGATTGCGTGAGGTGCCCAAGACAAGCGCGCGGCAATGCACTTGCCTTGGAGTCCTGCCGCTTTGCTGGCGCGGGCCGTGCGCCCCTTCGTCTAGGTGGTCTCTAAATACTTCGGTTTCAGCTACACCATTGTGGGGAGTTCTACAATGGTAGCGCTCAGCTATAGGCAATGACAATGCATTCTGCGAGGGCTGTTGTTTATTCTTTAGTTGCAATAGAGCGTGTTGCTGTGCAGCCTGCAGCTCTTTTCGAAGGACACAAAGCCGTTCCTGTAGCTTTCGATTCCAAATTGCGTTTAGGTTCATCAGAAACGGGTAAAAGTGGGAAAGCGCGGGTACACGAGGGCAGTACTTGTTTTTAAATTGCTGGGCCACCATAAGTACTTTATATGGTACCCAGTAATCCCTTTCTTGTCGTCGACATTGTAAGACATCTTGAGCCGTTGGAAGCTGATTGCACAGCCTGGCCGCTTCCTCCAACTCAAGAAGCTTAATTTTCTTAAGTCTTGTGAACATATTTTCCGAGTCGACGATCTCCTGAAGCTTTTTGATCCACTGACCGTTCAGCCAAATATTTTTTGTTTTCTGAAAAGAGGCACTTCCAGTGTAAATGCCGTCCTCAACGCCGGTCTGAGGGTTAGTTTCGATGTTTAAGGGTTGCCCAGCAGCATTAATCTCATAGTCCCTTGCATAGTTATCCTCATCCTTGTCGACAGAGTCGTGGTTGCGGGGAGTCCGGCTATTCGCTAGCTTGGTATCTCTTGTCGTTTGAAAGGAGCTTTTATCGTTCATTCGGAAGTATTGCGTTGGATAGGCAAGAAAAACGAACTCGCTGTCAATCTCGTTCCACTTCAAATAGTTCCGCATATCTGGCACGCAACTCAGTACACTTAGCAAGCGGGCTATGCTCAGCCGTGACGCCTCCACCTCCTCCTGCAGCCGATTCTGCTCCTGCAACAGCGATTTCACCGTCTCTCCCTCCTGATCCCGATACTGGCGAAGCTCAAACTGTGCCTGAAGCACTTCTGCCTGCGTATGCCTTTGGGTTTGCTCCGCCTGCTGCACCTTTTCTTGCATATTGGCATGCTCTCGATCCATCTTACTATATTGCACACTAATCTCAGATAGCTGATTGTGAAAATTCTTGCGGAGTTTTTCGATTTCTTTAGTGTGATGTTGCTTAGACTCGCGAGCCGCCCTATGGCTTTCCTCAAGCTCCCCACGAAGTTGCTCGATCTGAGCCCGTTGCATGGCACAACGAGACTCGCACTGATCTAATTCAGCGCGAAGGCGCTCCCTCTCGAGTTTGGAGTTCGACTCTGCTATCTGAAGCTTGTGGGTGTTGCTTTGGATGCTTTCCATCAACCGCTTTTCGCCTTCTCTAGATTGATGATTGCCTACACTATGTCGGTCTAGTTGCTCGCGAAGCTCTAAAATTTCACGATGGAGTGCTTCTATAATGTCATCTCGCAGAACTAGCTGACGCCCTGCACTAGAGAAGGTCTGATTAATTTCCTTAATCTTGGCGTCAAACTGCTTTTCCTTTTTCTGCATCCGCTTCAAAAGCGCATCTTCACTAACCTCTACATATTCTGTGTTTTCGACAGGGTCCGTTTCTACTCTAGCTTGGGATCTAACAGCAGTAATGTCTTCTTCATTCCTTGGGCTACATTGTAAGCCTCGCGTGTGTGAGGGAGCACACTCCTGCTTCGCCTCCTTGCCGTTATGAGTGGCTTTCGTGAGGAGATTGGACTGATGTTTTGAAAGACGATGTCGTCGTCTTTCGTAGAGATCCTCATGGGTAGGAACAGAAGAAGCACTGATGTGGGACCCCTTGGGGGGATGCTGGGCCAAGGAGGTTTGGTGTGGAGTGTCACTCATAGAACGTAAAGATACGTGGAGTTGTTGTTGGCGGACTGAAGAGGCTATCGACGCTGAGGAATACGAAAAGGTGGATTTGCTTGCATTATCTAAGCTGGAATCCTTTCCAGCACGATCCACCCCTAACGAGGCCGCAGGGGAAGAATTTTCAGCTAGTTTAGCGCTTCCATGGAGTTGTCCGCCATATTCGTCGTCAGAACTAGTCTCGCTCATTCTAGAATTGTATGGTTATCAATTGCTAATATCTATAGTTAGCGTTTAACCGTATTTATTTATTGTATATATTCTATTTAACTTTACTCTACACGAAAGTCCCCAGCTGCTCAATCGGGCAGGAAGCTCCCTGTTTTTTTTTAAATCTCGGAAAGAATGAGGAAAAGAAAAATAGATCGCATAATGCGTTTGAAAAACCTCATTAGTCTCCAATAATACCTGTAGCAAGGATGAAAACTTTGTTTTCGGTGTTAAGTTGTAGCTAAAACCTCGTCCTTGCTTCTAAATACTCTAACACGGGCATCTTTTTGCAGAGAAATTCATACCCAAAATAGTCCGAAAAAAAATCGATGAGGTCTTGAAAACGACAAAAGCAAAATGACCTGTATGTCCCAAAACTTTTTATTTTATACTCCCGTGAATTAAAAGGGAAAAATATGATTGATAAAATGATGCAGCACGGCCTCTATCAAAATAACTCCACTCCCAAAGATACCGACGACAAGGAAGTCGGCAAAAGGAGTAAGGCAATATACGGAAATAATTAGTACTAACAAAATTATAGAGAAAATGTATTTGTGCATATAAAGCGGATATAATACACTACGTGAAGGGCGAAAATAACAGGATGATGTATCACATACCATAAAAAACAAATGAAAGAGAAATGAGAAGCATACCCAGATTAAGTTTTTCTTTGGACTTTCCACCTCTATTGAGACCCTGAGCTCTTTTTTTTTTGCATATTCGCGTTGGCACTTTTCATGAACCACTTACCCAGGGTTACGCCGTGTTTTGAGACATCCGACCAGCATCTGCCTTCCTAATTTTTATCTTTTCCAAGATACGTGACACAGCGGCACGGCGCTCCGCATCAGATTCCATGGCGGCCACATGGTCCTCAGCGTCCGATTTCGTTTCCTTCCCACTTTTCAAACTCACCCCTTGCGTCCCATCTACGGTGGCTCTCGATGCGGCGTCATCCATAGCCGTGGCTAGTACCGCAGCCAACGCCGCCACATCCTCGTCCCCACGACCTCCTCCCTTTAGGGGGCCTTCCGCCGCATCCCTGGGGCGCAGAGAAGCGGGTGGGGAGGTTTGGTTCGGCCGCGTCCGCGGTCTCAAAGGGGTTCTTGGGTGAATCTCCCTGCTCACCTCCTTTTCCCCGCCCGTGGGGATGCCCGCCGCGACCCTGGAGCTTCCCACCCTTCGTTTCGCCCCCGTTTCTTGAGAGGGTGGGGTCACCTGGGGCTCAGAAGGGGCCGGGGGCGGGGGGGATGATCGGTCCCCTGAGGGCTCGTTGTCGGGGTACCTCATGGCCTCCACTTCTGATGGCGTCGCGGTAGGCCGCCGCGCCTTCTCCTCCTCTTCCCCTTCCCCCTCCGACGACCACGCGAAGACGGAGGACTCACTTCGGAGCCGTAGGGCGGGGTGAGACTCCGGCGCGGCAGGGGTCGCACGCCGCGGCAGCGTTGATTTTTCCGTGTTCATGACCGTGGCAGGGTTTTGGTGAGGCGCATGGGCGGGATTTGGTGCCACGAAGGACGACGCCGCAGCGGAGAGGGAGGGTTGTAACCGTGGCAGCGCAGGCCTATCCATGTCGTCCGATACAGAGGTTTGGCGAGGAAGGTTAGCTCCGTCACCTTGACGACTGCCGTCACTCACCAAGGCGAGTGGTTTGGCAAGCTCATGGTCTGGCTGCTGCTGGTGCAACGCCTTAGTCGGGACTTTTACTGAAATTTCATCAGTCTCGTCGATGGAAGAAGTTGGGTTGAAGACTCCAGAGCGTAAGAATAGCAGTGACGCACTAGCCTTTACCAATTCTGATGGCAACATCGTCGAGTGCGGCGGATCTTCCCCGATTTTGTTGTTATCTTTTACAAATGCGACATTTTCTGGACGCATAATTTCCAAGGACTGTACATTCACTTGCGGCGGCTGCGGTTGCCCTACACCGTCGTTAGTGTTAAAGAAACTTAATGAAGGCATGTTCTCATCATCGTCGTCGTTGTCAGAGAGTCGTAGTCCCGAGGATTGTGATTGTTTTTCGCTGTTTGAGAAGTGTTGAGACCCTTGTATGTTGATGTCATATTTTGAGAGTGTCGTGTTTAAGACAGAAGAGGCGGTGAAGCGTTGTGTCGCCGAGTCTGAGAAAGACGCTGAGGCCGTTACTGTCGACTCGGTACGATCTTTTTCTCTAGGCACATGTGCCGGCCTACTAGGTCCGGTCGTGTTCATGACGCTACCAGAAAGTGATGTGCACGACACCGCTTCTCTTGCTCCCTGCGCAGTAACGTCTATGGTATGTGGTATCGCCTCGTGCACACCCGTCAGATTCTCCACTGGGGCGTATTTGCTGCCGCCTTCAACGCCATATGATGGTGGCGGCATGGTAGCACTGCGTTCCTTAGGCTGCATGGGTTGTGGCATATCGTACAAGGCGCTTTCATCGTCGCTATGAACAATACGAAAAACACTTGTTGAAGGACTGCTACTGGAGTTTGTTTCGTGAGGTAGCAAAGGGGCCGCCCCTCGGGGAGGATTGGATGGTGAGTCTTGTTCTAACTCTTCTTTCCAAGCGGACGAGTTGATTCTAGATTCGTCTTCTCCCGTTCTAGCATTTGGAAACTTGATAGCCGGAGAGTCGATAGAATCCTTTTCGTTAGTCAGCTTCGTTGGCGTGGAATCATCCCGGATGCGATGCACTTGAGGGTTTTCGGTTTCTGAGGTACCAATACTGTGAAATGTATTGTCTATTCTTTGAAGTATGGGCGACTCGTCATCTTTATTTGTATCAACTGTACCTGTAGGTTTAGGAGTTTCGGCGATGTCTGATGGCTTTGTATCGTTTTCAACAAAACGTTTAGAACCTCCTGATTGGACACTTGATTCATGCAATGCCATTACCTCCGGATGAAAACCCTTCGTGGATGTGAAATCGTAATTCTGCGCGTTTTGCTGATTAAACGTAACTGTCACCCCAGGGAAGTTTTTTTCGAAACTCGACAATACATGTTCTTGCCGCGTGTGGGACGTAACTCCACTCGAAAAACCATCATTCTCGTCTAGAATACCCTCCTCCGGTCTGTACGATGCACAAGAAGGCATCACTTGGCTGAGGAATACTTCATTAGCCTGGCTCATCCGTTGTGATGTTGAAAGCGGCATCGTCGAGCCAGTACAGATGGTGTTATCTGCCATGATGGGGTTCTCTGTGGGACAATGATCACCTTTCTCTAACAAACCATGTGCATACTCTGAGGGCAAAATTGTTGTACCGTAAGAGATTTTTACCGATCTTCTTAAATCACCGGTGTCGCTAAGCCTCCAGACTGAATTGGGTAATGAGTGCGATGGTTGAGATATGAAGGATTTATCAGGCTTTCGTTCATCTTCGACTCGAGGCGCGTACGATGGAGGCCTCTGTTGGGAGTGCGCATCAGCTATACCATCAACGTTGCCATTGCGCGGAGGAGGTCGCAATTCCGCCGTCTGCATCTGCAACTCATTAGATGCTGATTGGACGACTTTCTTCGCATCACTATTGGCCCATATTCCTTTAGCAGTCCATGAGGTCTGCAGCTCCAGCTCCAAGCCATGCCTCGTTGACTTTTTTCTGAGGTTAGGGCTATCCGTTTCTTCAAGCATATCAGCCTCCGTGATCTCGTCGTCATATTCACCGTTTTTGTAGCCATGTAAGACTATCTCATCAAGAGGCATAGCTTCCGTGCTTTCGCGATGATCGTATGGGGCATCGTTTCGCGAAACGTGCCTGCTTGACTTCCTAGATTCCTCTGTGAGCCCATGAGTATGCGTTTTCGAATCTCTAGCCTGCGACTTTGTTTGAAGGCCTTCTTCAAGAGCCCGCTCGACGGTCCGGACCACAAAGTCTTTCTTTTGATTGATAAGAGACACCGTATTCTCTTTTTTAATTGCCAGATCGTTGTGCCTGTTGGGTGTTGTCTCTTTGAGAAAGAGGCTCTCGGCTGGGACATTCCCATCAGCGAGGCTCCGTAAGATCTGGTAGCCGTTGTTTTCACTAATGTCCATCTCTCGTAGAGCGGACAAGAACCGAGACACCACATGCATGTCCTTCACAACCTGCTGTGCGAATTCTTTGCACGTACTTAGCGCGGATTGTTTAGCCTGTGATACGACTACGGTCCCAGGTGCATGGACTTTAGTTAGTACATCCTGCTGCGCCTCCGCTGTTATGCAAGAAAGAACCGCCTCCTCGGCGTTATCCTTGGAGATGTGCACAAGCTCGGATACCAACTGCGCCTCTTCCTTCACTCCCTGCAACTGCCCATACCACTGAGTACCACACAAGCGTAGCATCTCCTTTTCTTTACGCAAAGAAAGGCATTCATCTTGTAATTGGCGCAGCTCGTTAGTTTTCATTTGTAATTTACGCCGAAACCTCTCGCAGGATTGCTCAAGGTTTTGAATCTGCAGGGACGCGTGACGGGAGCTCTCAGAGTTTTGCACCACAAGTCCTTCCGCATGTGAGGCAAGACGATTCAAGACTCGTCGCGCTGCCATGGGCCACTGTGCCGTTTCCCCACTAGTTGGAAGGGGGATCATGCTGCCCTCCGTCCCGCCACTAGTGGCAAGCCTGGAGTCTTCGCTTTCGAGTCCCAAGCGACTTTGCATTACCTGCAACCGATGCGTCGATGCAACGTGCTCCATCTCGACTAATCGCTTATCCAGTGCACGTATTTTATCAACAGCGGCCTCTAGTTCACTGGCTAGAAGATCAGCGCGATCCTCTGCCTCGCGCTGTGCGGCGCGGGCTACACCTACCTCGCTAACTATCACGTCAAGCTCCATGGCTTGCTTCCACAAGCTGCCGTTAGGTAGCTTCGATATCACACCGTCCTCGCGCATCCCCAGCCGATCCATGTGTCGCTCGACAATGCTGTTCAGCCGCTTAATTTCATCTTCACACAGAGCTACCTCTCGCTCTTTCGCGTGCAATGTGGCGTTTAGGACCTGAGTGTCGACCACACCCGAATCCTTTTCCTCCATGAGCTTGTGCAACCTCCCAATTTCAAAATTACACTCCTCGACAAGACACTCGAGCTCTTCGACATTTTCTTGGAGAATTTTTCGGTCTTGGATAGCCCTGACAAGGTGCCGAGCCAACGCCTCAGCTTTGGTTTGCTCTCGGAGTCTGGTGGTGTTTTGGTCTCCATCAGCAGAGCCAACTCTCTCTTCTGCCACGCTGTTTAAGTCCAGCTTGCGATTGGTGTCGGTTTGGCTGTGCAGAGAGACGTCATCGCCCTCGGCGTTTTGAACAGAGACTCCCTTACTGGGCGGTACGCCAAACCTCTCTTTGGGCGCCGCGTGCGTGCCTTCATCGACATAACTCCGGTACGAGCGCTGCGGTTTGCTTTGCACCCCATCGCGACTTTCCATGCGTCCCTCATCGGTAGAAGCCCAAACATGTGATGCTGCACCACGTTCCCTCCCTTCTTTTGAGCCTAGATTGTTTGTCGTAGAGAAAAAAGAGGATGGACCTCCACCCAGTGATTCGTCCTGCGCGTCAAGATCAATAGACCGAGAACGAGGCCTACGCTGCGCGTGAGAAGCCTTCACGGTTGAGATGGGCCCAGCTTTACGCCCTACAACGGCATTTTCATTACTATCATAGGGCGGCTGGAGCTTGGGATTGTGTGATGGCTTGGATGCGAAGTGGTTTGAGATCGTATTGGCTGACGAAAAGGCGGGAATCTCGGTCTCAAGCTTTTGGGTGCGAGACGACCACGTGTCACTCCTATTCATAACGTTCTTCCAGAGTTCAATGGGTGCATTCATGCGACTGTCCTTCGTTGGGACTGCAGAGGACCCTGCTAGACTGTGTTGGGTGAAGTTTTGAGGCGCATTATGCGAGGAATACTTACGTTTTTGCTCTTCCCACCGCTTGGAAAAAAAGTTATTCAGCACCCGACCATCGTCACGCATGCAGCTCGAAGTGTAGGAGTGCTGCTCCCAGGGGTCCGCGTATCGCGAAGGAGCAACATTAGCGATATCAGAGTGCCGGTCTTCCGAGTATCGCGTCTCGGGTAACGGCGGGGGTGGTGGCAACCTCGTACGACGTGTTCCGTAACCCTGAGATGGAAAACGTGACGGCATTGACTCGAATAAGCCCTTTGGGTCATTCAAGGACGGCGACACCAGGGGTTTACGGTGGTAGGGGCGAGATGCTAAGTCGTCAGGTTGGGGTGCAGCCCCTTCAGTGAACTCGGGGATAGGCGATTGAAGCAGTCGCCGCGCTACTCGCTCCTCCGGGGCGGGTGGCGGGAGCAAACTAGCCATGGTTCTACGGGAAAATTTGTAGTGGTGGTTCCTCCGTGATGAGGTTAACGGGTATTTGCTAGATTCGAGTCTTTCGGAAGTGTTTCTAGGAGGAAAAAGACCAGAATTGGCACGCCTTGTGATAGTGATGTTCTCAAAAGAAGTCATCGGGGGACCCAAAAAAGGTGTCTGCCCCGTCTGTTTTTCAGACGACAGTAGAGCCCCCTGGGAAGTAGGAGAAACACCCTCGTTATGAATGTTAAGCCGGTTACACTCAGCTTCACTGTCGATAGGCGTTTTTAGGGAACTAATGTCCTCGTGAAGCGGTACGGGTAGATCGACGCTGTGGCGAGGAATATCCATTGGTGTATGCATTAAGGGATATCCATCATGCCTGTAGACCTCTCGAGTATGATGGCTCAGTTCACGAATTGGCTTACCGTTGCTATAGGCCGCTCCAATAGACGAGCCGCGAGCGATGCTGTTTGAATCGCGAAATGATTGAACCTCGCCAGTGAGAAGGTCCTCACGTGGGGTTTGAACCAAGGACGCTGCACCTTTTCCTGACGGGCGAAAATGGATTGTATCGATAGGAAGGTTTGGGGGACATACAGGGTTGGGTGAGTGGGTTTTGTCCTCAGGAGAAGCCGCGGCACCCAAATTCACGTCAATTTTCCCTGAAAGCGGATTGAAAATATTTTCATGCGCTGAAAGTTGCACCTGCTCTTCTTCATTGATTTCCTTTGCGGAGGTATGCATTTCTCCCACACTTTTTAATATTTGAGAACGGAAGCCTTATTTCTTGTAAATCCTTTTAGTCGTGTACTCTATTTTTTTAAATTATGAATCTAGGTTTGAATATTATGTAATGTTACCTTTTTTTATTTTCTGAGATTTTTCTTGAATACTCCTTTCTTTGTTCTTTATATGCATTCAATCAAAGACTTTCGTAACGAACAACACAAAAAAAAAATACGTGGAAAGTAAACCTGCATACACGTGCACCTCATGGGATAGCCAATTTTGGCATATACTTTTTAAATCGCCTATTCTTTCTCCTCGTAAGAAAGTAATCTGATTAACCAGTATTGCAACTTGAAAAATGGAAGAGCAACGTTGAAGTATAAAAGAATGTAGAATTCAAAATATCTTCACTTTATATATTTTTTTAGTTAAAATGCGAGAATCCAGGGTTTTTGATTTCCTTTATCCCATGTTGAAACTCTTAAACACAAATAAAGACGAAACTATTTGAACTAAGATTCATTTATTCACAGATTTGTATGCATTTCATTATTCCATCCTTAGATTTGAAAACCTTGCACTGGTGGTATTAAACTCCTGCACCAAACGCTGCATCAGCTCCTCTACGGAGGGAATGTCTCTACAGTAGGATGCAATCTGACCTATCTCTAGCTCTCCATTCTCGATATCACCGTCAAACATGCCTTTACGTGTGCGGCCTTTACCACGAAATTCTTCCAGCTGCTGCTTCGTGGCGCCCTTCATTGAAATCTCATGGGCCTCCTTGCCATACTTATTAAGCAGAAGACGCGTTGGCATGTATTGCTTCATGGTGAGAACCGTCTCACCTTCGTGAGACTCCGCCGCACGCTTCTTAAAGGCCTCTGAGCAGCTGCTCTCTTTGGTTAGTGCGAAGCGAGTGCCGATCTGCGCGCCTTCTGCACCAAGGGCCATCACAGCACATATGGCATCACCCGACGCGATCCCACCAGCCGCGATGAGTGGTATATCAGGCGAGAGGCTGCGCCGTACCTGTGGGATGAGCGTCATTGTCGTGATCTCCTCCAGACCGTTGTGCCCACCCGCCTCAAAGCCTTCCGCAACGACGGCATCGACACAAGCGGCTTGACACTTCAAGGCAAGTTTGCTGCTGGGGACCACATGAGCGACCTTGATGCCGTGATCTTTAAATGTTTGCGTCCAAACCTTTGGGCTCCCCGCTGAGGTAAAAACGACTGGAATTTTTTCCTCCAGAATGTGCGCTATGTAGACATCGGCGTTATGGGTGAGGGGAAGGTTGACCCCAAAGGGTTTGTTGGTCGCGGCCTTGCACTTCCGCACGTTTTCCTTGAATACATCCAAGCTCATTGAACCAGCACCAATGAGACCAAGTCCTCCCGCATTGCTAACCGCTGAGGCTAAGCGCCATCCGCTGCACCAAACCATCCCAGCCTGGATAATGGGATACTTGATACCAAAGAGCTTCGCTATGCGGTTTTCTTGCATTTTGGCTTCGATAAATCTATATGTATATATAATGTAAAAGTTTTTTAGAAGTGTCTCTAGTTGTGTATTCTTCCGAAAAACACAGCAAGTTGAAAAATGAGTAAACATGAAACTGTATAGAAATTCAATAAACTATGGTCATACCGTCCATTTATGCGCTTCAGTAGTAACAGATTCTTGATCTTCCGTCTATTCCCCCCCCTTTGTTCCTTTCAAAACGATGAGCCTGTGGAATCATTCTTATTGAATAGTACGGAATCGTCGTCATCGGAGGAGTCGCGAAAAATGATGTCTGCCTCCACCATTGGTTCCTGCTGGGTTGCGAGTCGACTCATGATAGACCCTATACCACGTAATTCACCACCGCTATTCACCTTCTCTAGTTCTCGTTTTTCCTGCAGACGAGCCTCGATCACTGCTCGCTGAGACTTCTCTGCCCACCCAATGCCTTTATGTGCGCTATCCTCGTCCCCTTGAATATCCTTTCGAGAAGTTTCTTCCTCTTCTAGGATTTGCTGAAGCACCGCAGATTGCTTACTGGCCTCTTCCGAGTTAGCAGCGTTGTTCCATGCATTGGATACGTTGGAGTCTTCTAGGCTCTCCTTTTTGATCTGTGTAGGCGATCCAGAGGTGTCTGAAGTAGGACTTGATGGCTTCGATGAGGTAGACGAACCCCCAGCGGAAACCCGGCCGCGGATTGGGGGTTGAATCTCGATATTGCCACCTTGGTTTTCTTCAACGGTTTCCCGCGAGATCGATCCGGAGGACGGGTTCCTCGCAGACGCCTCGGAAGCGGAGGTGGTGGACGACGATCGAGACCCGTCTCCGCCGGCCGACTCACGCACAGCCGTCGCCAATTCGTGCGGGGCGTCGGTTCTCTGAGGGGATGGAGTTGACGGCGGCGCCCCAGCCACATCTCCTGGAGTTTTTCCCTCCGAAATCACATTCGCCACGGCGGGTGGAGGTGGGGTGGCGACCGGGGTCTCCCGGCGATCCCCTCGCGAGGGGCCAGCCGCGGCAGTCGTGCCCCACTGCTCCTCAAGCCGCTGTTGTTCTCGTGAGGCTTGTACCATCCACGTTTGCTGCTGCTGCAGGGCATTCCTCTGAAGCTCTTCGGTTCGTACGAGCATGCCGTAAAGATCATCCTGGACGGCGTTCGGCGCCTTTTCGTCGTCTCTGGGATCGCCTCTCGTGCCCCGATCGCTCGCACGGTTTACCAGCATGCGCATACGAAACCGGAGACGTGAGAGCTCTTCGTCTTTTAACCGCAATTCAGCGGCATGATCGGCCTGCATGCGGCGCAAGTCATCTACACGGCGCTGCTCTCGGCTTCGACCCGCCTCTACTTCCATCAACCGCGAACCACTAAGCTCCTCCCATTTCGCAGATTGCAGCTGAGCTACACGTAGTTTCTCGCGCAGCTCCCTCTGCACCGCATCCTGCTCAGTTAGCTGCTCCTCGTAATCATTGACAATGGTACGCATTTCTTTCTGACGTCGCTCAAGATCAAGGCGCTGCCGCTCGATATCTTCACGAGTGCGCTGGAGCCGCTGCCGTTCCTGTTCATACTTGACCAACAGAGATCGCTCCATCTCACGGAGCTCTTCATTTTTATTCTGGATCATCAGTTGATACCGCGCCTCAAGTGTTTCTTTGGCCTCCCGCAGTTTGCTTTCTTCGAAGAGCTTGTGCTTATGCTGGTATTCCCTCCGCAACTGTTCGTGGACGTCGCTCTTGTACGAATTCAAACGGCGCTCGACTTCAGCTCGAGTGAAAAAAGCTGAATCGTTACTACGGCCTAGACGAGAAAAAGCCAATGCGTATTTGGCGTCGACGGCAGCCAGGCGGCATTCCAACGAGGTTGAGGTTTCACCCGAAGAAGGAGCCATCAAGTCGTCTTCCGTCTGCGTGCTGCACTCCAGACGATGGTAAGGGGATTGGGGATTGACCGCCGCGATGCGTTGCATCACCAACCGCTGTAGTACACTAACGCGTGGGATACCATCATCCTCTAGAGATTCTCCTTCATTATTTTTAGAGGGAGAGTTAGATAGGAACAAAAGTTGCTCAAGACGTTCTCGCTCATCAGACGGCGATCCGGTATCGCTTAGAGGTGGCACCTCAACTTCTGTGGAGAAGATTGACAAAGACATATTACGACGTGTGCTACGTAAGTGTTCTTCGATCAGTGTATCGGCTAAGCAGCCCGCCCAGGCAGTAAAAGGCGTGGGGGAAGAAGGGAGACTGTGGTCCGGTTGCTGTGGCAATTCGCCAAGGGTAAGCTCGCATTTCTCATTTCGACGGAGCCTTTCAAAGGTCTCAGGGGATATCACGCCGTCTCGATCAGACGGCGCACGCTGCTGCGCAGCCATTGTCCTATGACGCTTTTCCTGACGCATAAGTTCTGTGAGCAACATGCCACGGACATGTGTTTTGAGGGTCTTCAGGGCACCATTTTTCTTCAGTTGCTGTTGTATTGCGGTACGGAGCTCAGACACGCTTAGTGTGTGCGGTGTACCGGCGGCAAAGCAGGGAGCCGCACCATGTTTCAATGAATTCCCCAAAGTCGCATCATCTGCGGCACTCATATTTTAACCCCCAATACAACTTATTTCTTGCTTACTTTGGTAGCTATGTGCAAAGGGAATAGCAACGCAAATATTCTATGCTGGATCCTCGACTCTTTGTGTGGTCAGTAATTCTAAGATATGATGTAATAACAATCTGTAAAACTATTTAGCACCCTTTTCTTCTCTCTATAGGATACACTGATCCAGTTGCTTTTTGTGCGATACAAAATTCCATACAATTTGAGAGAGAAATAGAAGACAAGGAACAGGAGATAACAAGCGATCGAATAAAATAAAGAACAAAAACTTGATCAGACAAAACGACATTTCAAAAGTGAATTTGAAACGTATTATTGTAGGTTGCTTAGTTTATTTAGTGTCACTGAGTTTTTTTACCCACTACTTTTCTTTTCAGCGCCTCTTCTTTGAAACACGTTTCCTCCTCATCCTCCAACAGACTGACATCACAGGCTTTCACAACGATTGCGTAAAATATGAAGAATACCATAACCATTGAGCGGTACTCAGGTCAGGGATCTCTGAAGGATGCATAGCAAAGTTCCGTGCGAACTCCACATCAGTCCCTTGTGGTTTCCAGTCAAGCTTGCCTATAATGGCCTTCCACTGCAGCCACTGATATCGTAAAAGAGGATCGACAGCAGCGATAATAGTTTGAATTCCATGAGCCTTGGCTTGGGATGAGACCTTGAGATCAAGAGAAGCGCTTGCATCGAGCTTGTCCTGAAGACAAGCATCACGCCACTTTGTCAAACTATCCGTAATCGCACGCCGAAGCTTAGCTTTCTCGAGCAGGCGTGATGGAACTTGGCGAAATATACGGCGGGCGGGGCTGCATGCATCCCAGGTGCAGCTGTTAAACACTGCATGGTAAACGCTATGAATCTGGTTCAAATGGTGCGATGATGCAGGCAATGAAGTCTGGGGGGATTGCAATTTTTGTCGGAGTAGCATTCGCACCCGCGAATGCTCCGCCTGCGAGCCGACCATTTCCTGGGCCCATGCAGATGCCTGCCGCAGAAACTGGGTCGAGGTCTTCTCCTCAGCACGAGCTTTGGAGTAATTACTTTTATTCCCTCCGTCATTCTCCAAAGCTGTGGAGGGAAGAAAGGATTGCATCAAAACCAAAATGATATCTTTAGACTCGACTGTGGTTTCAAAAGAGGCGGCACCGTAGCTGAGCAGTACATCTACCAGTCCTTTTATGGCTTCTCTATCCTCTTCTACTGAAGAAGATGTTTGCTCCTCTTCCCGACGAGCTCGCTTTAGCGAGGGAATATTACCATAATTAGTCCGATCACCTGACACCGGTGCTTCCGTGTTGATCTCAGCTTTACCTACTGAGGGCGAGCACAAAGCTTCCTGAGTCCAAAACGCTTCCAAAATGCCGGGCCGAAGGTTGCCAGCCGCCCTCCAGAGAGTGCTCTCATGGCCAGCTGCGGCGCTTCCAGGTGGTGTGTGAACCCGTCGCGTCCCAGCCACCGCCATCGTGCCCTCCAATTCACAAGAAGAGCTCCTGCAGCACAAGAAGCAGTCCAGCATAAGAACTTGTAAGAAAAAATCCGCACGTTTCCAGCGTACCACTTTGTTGACGCTGTGGTCTGATATGTTCGACCTGAGGTTACTGTCGACATAACCAACTCCACTGCTTCTAGAGGTCATGAAGGATGGTACCACAAGCGTGGCAGGGGCCCCAGCGGGGTGCCGCTGCGAGGGCTCACCACTGCTACCTAGCGCGATATTAAAGTTAGCGCCGAATTGGTGCGCGACCGCGGCGAACACTGAGTAGGGAAGTGCTGAGGAAGCGATACATCGGCTCGCGGCGCTAGTATCGTTATTTCCATTCGAAGAGGCAGTGCTTATGGATTCGTAGTACGCAGTCGCCACCGCTGGCATCCACTCCAAGGGGTAAAATTGATAGCCTATCCTGTTGATCAGATGCTCCACCTCCTTTGTGAAGCACAGGCCGAAGGCGGATGTGACGCTGGCCAAGTTGTTACCGTCCCCGTCATTGATATGAAACCGAGAGGTGCCGTTGGTACTAGCAGGGATGATAATGGATGACGTAAACGAGGCGTAGTTCCGGCAGCACGCGGAGGACAGCTTGTCGAAGAGCGGGGCCAAGGTCCGCATGAGGCTCTGCACCTGACTGGGCACACGGAGTTGGGTGTAGCTCACGACCGAGGCCAACAGTACCTCCGCACGGTACCGCGCCTCCAACTCCTCCACACGTTCTACCGAGAGAAGGGCCCGCGCCCCCCGCCCGTCCCCCGCGTTGTCACAGCCCTCCTGGGAAGGGGAGGGCGGGGCAAGGGCGCGGAGACGGACGACCATCGGTAGGGTCCGCGTGGCCTGGGACAGCACCCGCTCCACCTCCCCCACCCGCACCCCGCCCAGCCCTGAGAGGCGAAGGTACCCCACCACAGCCCCGCCCGCCTCGGCGTAGTACGGAGGCATGGGAAAGAGCTCCGGAGGGGAAGAGGAGAGGCTCCCTTCGCCAGCGACCTCACCGATTCCCGTCGAGGCACAGGGAGAGAGGTCTAACGCGTCCAACAGGCGATGATAACTCCTAGGCAGGACATACTGCAGACGCTTAGGGTACGTGCGCTGCGCGACACGCATGAGGACGGTGTCGATCAGCTGACAGCTTCTCCAAGCAATGAATGGGAAGGGGGGGGCCTGCTGCTGCTTGTCGAGCATGCGGCACTGACGAAGCAGCTCGGACCACGGCCACTCCCAACCTAGTTGCTGCAATAACGCCGGAAACAGCCCCTCACAGAGAGCGTCTGCCTCGCCGAGTGTCAGGGCACGTCGCGTTACAACCATCCAGCCATCTTCGACCGCTCGAAGAGAAGGGGTCTTTCGAAGCCCTTTTTTCGGGTGGACCAATTTCTTTGCATGTGGGGGCAGTGGCTTCGCCGCTGTGGGTAATGTTGGGCGGTTGGGCATCTGCAGCGTTCCTGCACCGAGAACGACTGCAAAGAGCAACTCTTGAATCTCGTGAACTATCTCCTTCGCCGCCATGATGGGCTCGGAGACGCGAGTTGATAGCGACGATGCTCCTGAATCAGGGTCGTGCTCGGGAACGCCTTCAGCACCTAAAGCACATCGTGTCGTGGTCCATTCCACGGTTCGCTGGATTAGTTGCATCAAAAGAATTACGGCTGATTGAAGCACACCTAAGGATTTTCCGGGTTCAGGAGAAATCCCTTCTAGCGAGGACATCTCATAGGAATCGTTTCCGTTTTCCTCCATAAGTAGATCAACAGCACGACGTACAGTAATGACATCAGCATCCTGAAGCCGTAACGTGAACTCTAGCACCCCCGCGACTACCCCGCGAAGGCGCGTGAGTGTCAATACACGCCAAAAATCATCATCAAAATGTTCTGAACAAGTTGTTATCGTCGAACTTGTGGGACAGGTGATGCTCAGGAGTCGTGTTTTCATTGAGGGACAGTCCTGAAAGATGTAAGCCGTGAGCAACACTGCCAGCGGTCGAACAGCAGTGTAACTAGAGGAGACACAAAGTGCGCCGTATAGCATAGAGGCGTGGAAAATACGTTTTAGCCATGATTGTTCTTGAAATGGAACCCCAGCGTCTGAGCCAGGTGTCTTCACGGAGGAAGAAACATCCCCCTCGATAGAGGTCAGCTCAAATAAAAGAGGGACTGCTTCAATATGATTCATTTCTTTGTTGACCCGCGTACTAACTTCCTCCTTACAGATGATAGCGTGTGCAATTTGCGAGAACCACCCATAAAGCTCATCTGCGCATTCAGCTGATGGAATTGGGCGCTGCTGTTGATGCATATCCAAAGCTGCCTGAAGGACAGTTTGAAGAGGAGTAAGATTGATTTCAGGCTCACCCTCTTCTTGTCTTAAAGGGACAGGCTGAGGACCACCTTTTGACATTGCGTATTCGGTAGCGCACACAAAGAAGTATCGCTGAAAAGACATGCCAAGTTTGTGTATTTTGTTGAAATCAACGTTTAATCCATTCTCCATGTTATTATCACTTCTTAGACCTACATTGGATAGGACCTGGCTTGCCAAATCTGAAGAGGGGTTATTCATGTTCCCCAAATCCGATGCAAGGGCGTTTTCTAATTGAACAAGTACCTTGCGAGCGCCACAATACCCGACTGCCTCCAGCAGTCGAAGGACTCCCTTGCTCTCCATCCGCACACCTTCTTCCTCACTTGTTTGATTCTTGCTAGGTAACGAGTTTTGACGAGAGTCAGGAGAATTTTGTGGTGCCGTAGATTCAATCGAGGGGAAGAAAAGTCCATGCCATAAGGAAACGACCAGCAAATGATTTTCCTTGCTAGTCAAATCCCTAGAGGGACAGTGACAGGGATCCCTTACTTTAGGAGTGAGACCATTCTTCCGTGCCGAGGGGTTCATAAGCACCTCCGTACTCAGACGTGAATTTTTGTGATGAGAAACAAGTTTATTGAGTGTGTTGTCGTCAAGAGGAATTATTTACAAGTATAATCTCTCTGTAGTCGATACCTTCTCTTGAATAAAATAAGATGCAATTTAATATGAATAGAACGGAAGGAATAGACCATGAGAAGTTACACACAAGAAGAATACAAACACTAACCAATTCAATCAAATTCAGGATCCAAGATCGCTATAATAGACAAATTACACGTCGTTTCATAGCCTCTTACTTCTGCCTTAGACATTTGCAGAAAAAGAGATTTCTATTATACCCGAAAAACTTTGAAAAAATATATAGTATAGCAAATATGTATAAGGAGTTGCAATAAAACGAAAAAAACTACCTAAGAGTGCCTTTTCTGATTTAGTTTACCCTAAATTCCAAAATGGATACATTTTGGTTTCCCTAATTTAGTTTTTGTATTTGCTAATTTAAATAGTCTAAATCATTGCTAATAAAAAAATAGATTTTCGCATATATTTTATTATATACATTTACTCAACAAGCAAAAAAATATTTCATTGGGAAAATATTCGTTAAAGCAAAGTGATCCTATCGGTAATATTTTCATAAAAACAAAAGGCAGCTACTCATCACTAATAAGCAAATCTTGGCAATTGTGATATAAATCTTTTTCATCTTCAATACAGTATTTTTCCGTTTCTCTATACAGGTAGAGGAACATGCATACTTAATACCTCTTTTGGATGTAAATTAGAGATATTAAAGTATGCATTTGTTTGAAAACCAAAGAGGGTGGTGTCATTTTGTTTAAGGATAAACCCCAAAGGACGTTGGAATTGTTTTATGAAACACACTCAGCCGGGTCTCTAACCGATTATTTATTTCCAATGATGGACCCATTTTGACCTTGTCTTGGCGACGGCTAGACTAGGTATCTTGCTCCTTCGTCTCTTTCTCCTCTTCTTTCTCTGTCCCTAGCATCTTGGTCATCTTTTTGAGGAGCTCCATTTCCTTCTGATGAGCGTAACGCTCCTCTGGAACATTGATATTCTTATCTATCTCAGCCTCCACCCAATGACCATCATCATCAATGAGCAGCTTTTGTTGAATTCTTTTGTTTACGTATTTGTCGGAGGAAAGACGTCGTGAGACATACAAACCTACAACGCCATGTTCCATCTTGTTTAACCGACGAAACATAACAAGTCGCTTCATGGCAATGTAAGCAAGAAAAAATGTCACTAACACTAATACAAAATCTTCACACTTGCTGTGAGTAAAAGTATGTAGTAATGTAAATATATATATATATATATATATATAATATTAATGTATTGCTCAACAGCCTTTCTCGGTCTCTTTTAGGTATAGTGAAACGAGATTAGGTTCGATGCAAGAATAGGAGTAAAAATG
>HF955062.1:925678-944653 GCA_000582765.1 Phytomonas sp. EM1 | reverse complement strand
AATGTTTCAAGACAAATGTTACAAGCTTCATGGGGATGGATGGGGATAAAGTGAAATAGATTAAAGAATCTGCAGATATCCTTCTTGGGCTTCCAGAGACATTCTACACAAAAGCATTTAGCTTTGTCCTCAGTTACTCTGCCTCACAAAGACAATACTACAATACAACTTTGTGTAGCAGACTCACCTGTTGATTGAATCATTGTATCACAGACAGAATCACTTGGTGGAGCAATTGTAACGCAATAGAAAATCATATGTGAGTAGGGCTTCTTTTTAGTCAAACAGATGTTGCACCCATCGCGGCCGCCAACACACTCTGCTCAA
Source organism: Phytomonas sp. EM1 (assembly GCA_000582765.1). Lineage (NCBI taxonomy): Eukaryota > Euglenozoa > Kinetoplastea > Trypanosomatida > Trypanosomatidae > Phytomonas > Phytomonas sp. EM1. The sequence goes on along the minus strand of HF955062.1, from coordinate 944,326 downwards.
GCGTCACTGTCCCAAATCTCCGCCTTGCCATACGTTCCTTACCTTTCTTCTGATCGTTCCACTTCTTTTGTTTTCGGGTGATATCACCAGCGTGAATCTTGGCGGTCACGTCCTTGCGGTAGGCCTTGATGGTTTCCCGCGCAATAATTTTGTTACCAATGACGGCCTGAAGCGGTAAATCGGTCGACGACCGGTTAATGTGTTCTTTGAGAATACTGAGGATGCGGCGACCTCGGATGTGGGCCTCTTGCGGCAGGCAGATAAAGGAAAGTGCGGATATCTTGGCTTTGTTAATGAGAATATCCACCTTCACGAGATCCGTGCACACGTACACGGGATCATCATATTCGAGTGTAGCATGTCCCTTTGAGATACTCCTCACCAGAGAAAAAAAACCTCGCGCGAGTTCGGCGAGGGGCATTTGGTAACGTACAAGCACACGAGTGTCGTCAACCGCCTGTGTGTCCTCTTGTTCCGCACGGTAGTCCGATAGGGCGGCAGAGTTGATTTCAGAGAGAGAATCCTTTGGCGTAGTGACGGTGACGTGCACCACGGGCTCCAAGTAGGCCTTCACCCCTTCATGCGGCCACCTCCAGCTCGCGACGGTGAGGGGGGATCGTTGCCGCAAATCCGCCGGGTCGCCCCCATGTCGCACGCACTGGTACTGGACCTGTGGCGGGGTGACCAGCACGGCCTGGCCGAACTCGTCAAGCAGGCGTTCCTTAAAGACCTGCAGGTGGAGGAGCCCGAGGAAGCCGAGCTGCAGGCCCGGCCCGAGGGTCTGGCAGTGCACTGCCTCCACCGTCACGGCGGGGTCGTTCACGCAGAGCAGCTCCACCGCCTCTCGGAGTGACTCGATGCGGACCCCCTCGTCGGGGTAAAAACTCGCGAAGACCGCGGGTTGGGCCGTTTTAAAGCCAGGAATGGGGTGTACGATGGCCGGTCCCTTTGTCGAACACGATTGGGTATCGCCACTCTCGAGTGCGGTTTCGTCGTCGTGGGTTCGTCGCTTGGGGTCCTTTGTCTCCGCCGGGGAGGTGGGGGATTTGGCATCGTTGACCGGGTGCGCCGCCAGCCGATAGCGCCGGGTTGGTACCGTACAGAAGGTATCCCCGATGAGCACCTCTCCTCGACGTAGCTCAGGGAAAAAGAGGTAGCCTACCATGCCTGTAGTCAAGGCGGGCATTGGGTGCAAGGTTGGGTGAATGATCCCCACGCTCGCCACCTTGTATGTTTTACGCGAGTGAAAGAACGTGACGACCGTACCGGGTGTTACCGTGCCGTCTATAACGCGCACCAAACAGTAAATGCCGTTCCTTTCAACGGCGCCGCCCCCGAGAAGAGGACTGGATTCATCTAAACTGGCACCAAAGCGTTTACCGTTCATCCCACCGCTTTCCACGGTCCAGCAATCGAAGAGAAGGGCCCGCAGCGGCACGAGGGCCTCTGCCGCAAGCCTTTGCTCCTCGCCATCTGGGTGCATCGGGGGAAGTTGCTTCATATCCGATAGACCATACAGACCACGTGGGGCAGGTACTCGTTCAATAATACTCTGGAAAAACGCCTCTAGGCCTCTTTTCCCCTTTGCACTGGTGAAGATCACCTCGCGGCGCAGTAGCCCAGTGCTGTCCTCTAGCTGTGTGAGGGTCCGTTCTACGACACTGCTACTCATCACTTGATCCATCTTTGTTAAGACTGGAATCACGCCGAGGCCCTGCTCGAGTGCAGTAAGAAAATGTGTCATAGTCTGAGCCTGCACGCCTTGATTCACATCCACAAGCAACGCAACCCCCTCAGAAGCATACAGACTTCGGGAGACTTCATACTGAAAGTCTATGTGACCGGGCGTATCGATAAGATTGATTAAAAAAACTTCCGAATCTGCACTGCCTTCTTTGCATTGATCTTGAGCCTCGTTTCCATCGCTGAGATGCTTAAGGGAGGGTTCTACATGAGGACTGCGACGCCGCTTGAGGAAAACTGAGCAGGTCTGAGCTTTCACAGTAATACCGCGTTCTCGTTCTACCCTCAAGCGATCAGTAAATGTACCCGTTTCCCCATCAGCTGGTAACACCTCTGCCTTGTGTAGCAGTGCGTCCGTCAGCGTAGTCTTACCATGGTCCACGTGTGCAATAATACTCACGTTACGGATGTTTTCCAACGGAAAGGGTTTAAAAATGCGTTTTTTGGGTTCTAGGCAGCTGGTCGAGGAGGCACCAAATGTCTGTAGACGGGGATCACCAGTCAGCTCACCTGCATCTGGTGGAATATCATCAAATGAATGCACCATTGAGAAGCTCATTTTATCGTATGGGGATATTGCTGTGCTGGAGAAACTACAGGATGACTGGTAAAAAGGACTCCGAAGGGTATCTGAACGCCAAGTACGTACCGATAGCAATGGAAAACCCACAACACAAGCATCCGCCACTCTGGAGAAGCAAAAACCCATGCGGTGTAGTGTGAAATGTGTTGCTACCCCGCCAGAGTGCGCCCATCGATGAGGGGTAACTACATTCAACCTAGTTCGCCATATCTGTAGATTTTTGCACTGCCTCCACAAGCAATACTTCACAAAGTACTCTCTGTTAATCATTTTTTGCAGCGGTAGATGCCCTCCTTTTCGGATACGACCCTTTCCTCACACAATCGTCTTGTTAGACTATGGGTCGCTACCCCTTACTTCATATTTGAATAAGAAAGATGAGGAGTAGAATTTACATAAATATTTAACAGATGCATCCTTTTTTGCTACTTTTGTGTATGCACAATTCCCCCACCCTCCCTTTCTGAATAATAATAATAATTACATTTCCGGATACATCCATTGCTTTGAGGGAAATAGAATTTCTAATACCATGAATCAAAATGAAAAACAAGTAATTTACATCTCTTTTTTTTCCATCCGTTTGGATGGTTACTGAGTTTTTTTTCGGTGCTCGGATGCCTGAAATACGACTACAGACACATAAAATACTGAACGGCACACCTTCCCCGCATGTCATGTTACTTTTATTGTGCATGATGAAAAATAAAGTCAAAAGCACAATCTTGACATCACTGTCAACAGTTTCATGCTTTATATTTCTAAAGCGAATATTTTCGTCACAGCGTTTCTGCAAAAGAGGTACCCCTTACAATTTGGCACGCCGCACGAGTGGGACAGGAAAAATGGTGAGGAGCTACAGGAGAGATTGCCTATTTTGATGCCTTGAAGGAACATCCCTTGTCTAGTAAAACCAGTTGAAAGTCCATAGACCTTTGAATTCAGGTTTGTATCAGACGGAGAAAGTTCCCACTGACTCTTAAAAAAAGAGCCCTACACGTCCCTCTTTAGGCGAGCAAAAGATTTTGACATCAAGATATCGTAACGTGTCTTACAGTGAGTTTGGCTGCTAATGTGTATTCTAGCCAAGCAGGATTCATGTTTTCAATGGGAACTTTGGTGGAAAAGCTGCCTACGCAGATTCTCTGCGATTTCTGATATGCATATTGTTTCCTTGTCCTTCACATTGGATGCAATAGTGCTCCTGACTTTACCCGGTTTGTTTGAAACGTCTTTAGAAAGACGTGTAATGAGAAATCGATCCAATTTCTGAGTTTGATACGTCTGCTCAAGATTGTATCCCAAATTTATCAGCTCGCAAACCTCCTGGCCACGCTTCAATACGTCCTGGAGGATGCCACGCAGGTAACGACGGTCGGACGTGGTGGGACGTATTAGCCCTGAGTCGGGCTCGATGCCGCTTTGGTGTGTCACTGAATATTCCGGCAAGCAACCTTCGTCCGTATCGCCCATATTTTGAAAGACATTCGCCGTGCTAGACATCGCGAGACAGAGCTCATCGATACACAAGCAAGGGATAGAAGCCATCACTACTATATGAGACCGTTCGGCAGAAGTCAATGGCAATTCGTCGTTTTCTACCATCGTCATAATAGTATCAGCTGGATTCGTGGCTGAAAGTGATTCCTTTTCTCCAGCACCGTTTACACTATGCAACAGCACCGAATTGCTCTGACAAAAAGCAGGATACCCGGCATCCTTTGCAACAACAGTGCTTATTAAGCGCTCAAACCCCAACGCAGCCAGACAGCTGTAGACTTTTACGCCTAGTACAAGATGTTCCTTTAGCCATACACTAATCGCCTCCGTTACAAAACTAGCATTCATGGTGGGCTTAGTATTCAACCACGTGAGAGTTTCATTCAGCGCAAGCTCTTTTTCTTCATCGGATTCAAACCAATCCTCGACTACTGCGGCACCGCCGTGGTCGGTGGTAGCCACTCCCTCCCCTCTGCTGGGAACCCAACGGCCTTCTTTTACGAAGACGTAGTATCGCAATAAGGTCGCGTTGTTTTCCATCCGCTCCTGAGCACCAGGACACGACGGCTCCCTTGCGTCTAAGTTCGAATTCGTCAAAGAGGGCGCGCATGTGGTGTAGATCGATGACGGTAGCAACCCAAGAGCCACTTTCCGATGTACTAGGTGGCGAATATATCCTTGACGCAGAATCATGTTTATCTTCTCGCGAATGAAAACACGGAGCAAACTCAAACCAGCGATGGGCTCCTCCAACGGCCCCTCGCTAAAACTCCATCTTTTACTGCGCACATCGCTTCCCTTACCAATGAATGTATGTTCGGGATCATTTCTTTGAGGGCATGCAAAGTTTTCACGTAGGGCAAATTCCCAAACAGAAACAAGGAGTTGTACCGCATTTATACCAGTATCTATGCTATTTGGTTTGATAAACTTTTCGTCTCTTGCTTGAAGCCTCCGGCTACGCCATAACATGAAGTGTTCACGGGCCATGACATTGGTATTGAGCAAATCGGATACAATCGTAAGAATATATCCTAGTAAATTTTTACAGTAGGAAATGAAATTATGAACCGGGCTTTCAGAATATTTTGTGATTCCTGTCTTCAATTCCATTCGCAGTTGCTCAAGTCCAGCATTCAGAAGAGGAGAGTCTTTTGCCATAAAGCTGCTTGCAATTATGGTAGGGGCATTCTCAAAAGTTTTCGAATGAAAAGTGTCGTCCTTACAGCCTCCGGCAGGCTCGGGGTTCTTTACAGGATGTGAGCCCACGATGCCGGAGGCAACTGCCAATGCCTCAGCAGCATCCAATAGCACAAATACTCCTTCGCTTTCTATGAAAATGCCCGCGGTATTGTTGTTCGTTAAGATGAAATTCTGGAGTACATGCAGAAGCGACGCCAACAACGGTCCGTAGCGAGATAGGCTTTCATCCAGTGGAGGCAGTACGGATCGTTGCTGCTGCTGAGAAAGGGTGGACGCAAGACCTGTTACATTTAGGGCATTTCGTGGACACGGTGAAAGAATTAATTGAATCCAGTTTAGAAGCATGTCCACTCCACCAGAGTTAGAAAAGTTGTTGAAGTAACTAGAATGTTCTGCCGAGTGAAAGGTTGCTAGATCGTCTTCAGGAATAGTTTTTCGCATCGCATTGAGATCAACCTTTTCATCCTCTGTGCCGGACTCCTTCCCTGGTGTGATATTGAAGACCTCAGATTCATTCCAGGAGACCGAATTCGCAACCTGCGTAGGGATAAGATCGAAGGCCCTTGTCTTAGGGCATGCACAAGGAACCGACAACGTCGTGCTAGATTCCACGAAGGGTGGTTCCTGCTGCTCCGGATAACCAAGGCGGTGCCGCGTTTGTTTGACTTCTTGAAATTGATCACTACAGGTCTCAGCGATAGCACCCAGGTTCTTGAGTAAATCCAAGAGCAGCAGTGTGGTGTCCAAGGCGGTGTCAGGGAGGAAGAAGACCGAATTCGGATCTCTTTCCTCAGAGTTCGTAGCCATCTTGGAGCCTCGTAGTTCTTCATAATTAGGCTTAAACGTGAAGTTGTAGTGGCATCGAATGTCCTGCAGCGAATTGATAACGACTCCAATCAGATTTGGCATCCCGAGAAAGGCCTCGGCGATACTTGTTCCGGAAATACCACTGCGCGACAAAACCGCCAGGAACGTTAAGACGGCCTTGCATAAGGGCTCACGCAACCGCTCCGGGTTGATCACCACGCCTTCTAATTCCTGTTGATTCCGAGACTTTGAAGACACACTCCCAGAAGCATCAAGATATCGCATCGCGCACGAAATACCACCCATGGAAACAATATAATCGTCAAAATTGTAGTTGTAATGATCACCCGCAAGGCTCTTCTCAGTGGACCGGATCCGTCCTCTGCATTCGTTCATGAAGATACAAGCAGGAGTCTCTGAAACTCCATGATACTCTGCCCCAAGGAAGAAGTTCTTTTCCTTCAAACTCAAAAATAGTTCACGTAGGCGGTGGGTATGGTTGATCAGGGCCGTCAAAAGCTCCCACGACTCCAACTGCAGTGCCTCGACATCCTCACCAGTTTTCAATAGGCCTTTCTGTGTGTTTATATTTTGGCTTAGGGTGACAGCCCCAGAAGCATCAGCGTCCTGGACAGAATCCGAACTTCTATTAATATGCATGAACAAAACGTCTAGAAATCCCATAGAGCACAGGTCTAGGAGAAAATAGCCCTCATATATCGCTCCTTTATTTTTCTGAAGGGAATCTAGACCAATTTCCCTCTGCAGAGCAGCAACTTCCGCGTGAACAGACTGCCATTCCATAAACCGTTCCAACACTTCCCAACCTAAACGCTTCAGATATAACAGTTCGCGCCGCATATCCCGGGAAGACATTGCTGTAGTTTTGGGTAAGTGAATGGACTGCAACATCAAGGATATCTTCTCTGAGGCATCCTCGTTTGCTACGTCTATCAGTGGCGAATTTTGATGCCTTTGGTTCACATTTCGTTCACAAGCACCATTACCCTTGACACTATTGCAGGGTGTTCGTCTCGACGTTGCACTTTCGCAGAGGCTGGAAAGTGTCGCGTCCATAGCCTTCCACACACTATGACGTTTGATGGAGCTGTTTAGATCGTCTTTGCACACTGCATTGAAGACGAGAAGCATGCACGCGTTGATAGCATCAACAGTGAGCGGCGAGATGCCTCCAGCCTGCGGTCTATCCTCCTTAGTGTTCCCATTAGCGGGCCATATAGTCTTTTGCAGCCCCATCAGAATCTCGGTATCGCAGCGTAGTACAGTTTCGACGAATAGGAGCATGTCATTAAGCAGCTCAAGCCGGTTTTGTGAGTGTAGTGTTGTGAACAAGCTAAGCATAGTGTGAAATATATAATCAAACGGTGCACTCGTGATAGAATCATTTAAAGAATTCTTCTGTAACACCGGTTGAGGTGAGTCATTGATATCGAGGAGAATACGCGAAGTGGCGGACGGCGTCATATCAAGCAAGAGCGATAGAAGATCCACGCAGAGTGAAGTCACCCTGCTCTGCGTATTAACGTACCTGCCTAGGGTGTATACTGTCAGAATAGGAATTGTAGACGGAAACTGCGCAATGTCTGTGTGATTCCCTTTTCTAGTGTTTTCTCTTTTGGACTTAAGAGAACTCTCCCTGCAATCAAATGCCTTTTTAGCGCTCGAAAGGAGCTTCTCAAATGTCTGCAATACTGCTTTTAGTTCCTCCTCAACACTAACCTTGCTTTCACGTTGTGTTTCACCAGTGCTACTTTCAGACAGATATGCGACCTTACTTACGCTAAACTTTGTCATATCATTTTCTTTTTCTGGAGTTATGCGATCACGAAGCTCGTGCGTTTCTGAATCGCTTTTAATCAACAACGAGTTCCAGTAGACCACAAGAAGGTCCAAGGCGCAGCTTCGATCTAGCTCCTGTTTTAATTCTTGGGCTTCGCCCTCTTCAGTACATTCCTTTTTGGGTTGCAGTAAGTAATCGAAAAATTCAGATAACGCAGTCGACTTTGCGGATAGGGAAGGGTCACAATCCCGTCGAAAGGGTATGGAAACTCCTTTTTTGCCTCCTTTTCGTTTCCCATTCTCTTTCTGAGTTGACGAATGAAAATGTGCAACATCACACTGAGAATGAAGTTGGGCGATGAGGGATCCCATCGCACGGAGCGCCGCTAAATGGAGCCTCTGTGCAATCTTAGAAGAAGTGATACATTGCTGAAAGGTCGGAGGCTTCGTCACAACAGCGTCCTGGTGTATTGTCTGAAGCGATTTAATTTCTTCCCTTACGAAACTATCCATATGATTTGCCGAAAGGGGTGAGAAGTACGCGCTTACATCAGAAATTACCTGTGCAAGTGCTTCAAACAAGTAGTAAGCAGCTTTGCTTAGGATTTGTTGATCTTCTAGAGTCAGCAGAATCAACGGTTTTGCGCAGAAAACAAGAAGCATTTCTAGTGCCTCCGCTATGTAATGTGGATACTGATAAGGGAAATTTCCGTCCGAAAATGCCGCCGGCGTCGCTGTAGTGTTTTGTGGCAGATTATACGTTTTTGTGCTAGGCTTGCCTGCATGGGTTGCATCCGTGGAATAGGAACCTGACATTGCTTCAGCAGAATTGATACGATGAGCTGTGTTTTGTCGGGACGCTAACATATCTAAAGACTTTTCTGAAATGTCATCTTTTGGGGCTGGACTGATGTTTGGTGTAGCAGTGCACGGACACGGCCAAGAGGGGAGCGCGCGGGGCCGGTGCACCAGAGGTGGAAGAAAGGACTCTGGATGGATGTTGGCGAAGTCAATTTGCGATTGTTGGTGGGGTGGGTCGTGCTTCGTCGGGATGGCACCGGAAAATTTTACTATCGTACTATCATGCAGCGTTGTGCGTTTTCCCGGATCTTCTCTAGCTACCATAATATCATCACGAGTGAGGTTGCTCTTAGCAGAGAAACGATTATTAGTTTCAATTGTTCTTGTAGCTTGCAGAGGATCCCCTTTGAGGTGAATAGATCTAGAAAGGACATAAAGGAGATCTGTCAAGCCTGCCAGAACAACTGATGGTGTAAGACCAAGCGCGGCATCACCGCTAAGCCACTCTTCAATAAGTAGCAACGGTCGGCGAGGGGCTTCTGCGTTCGTGGGCGTCTGCGTGATGGCATCCACTACCTCCCACACGGACTCAGTCAGGCGTTTTGAAATCGCTTCTCGAGATTGCTGAGGGTATTTTGAAGCAATCAGAGACATCTTCGGGGAGGTTCGAGGTGAAACCATAGTATCGTAGCGTTCTGTATGGGCTCTTTTTCCTGTGTTGGTATCATGAATGACTTTTTTGGTAATGACCATGGTGCATCTTGGTTTGCTTGCCGCATTGGACACCACAGCAATATCCGGCGTCACGGCGTATATCTCTGGTAAGGATAAGATGTTATTACCATTAGTCACATTGTGGGTGCTCAGATTAGCTTTGTAATTTTTTCCAGTAACCATTGAATATTGCACAAATATGTGAGATCAGGCCTTCTGAACTTGTTATTATATATATATATATTAATAATAATAATAGTAATTTACTACAGTTCAAATTCGTGCTGATTCTTCCCTATTATATTTTTGTTTACAAGGTTTATGCACCTTTGGGAGGAAAAAAACGAAGAGAAAATATATCTAATCATGAAATGAACTTAAATGAACATGATAAAGTAATTGTCAAGTATCTTAAGCATAAATTCTTACTAGGGTTGTCTATTTTATTGCATTAAACACAAAATGTTCTTATCAAGGCCTTCAATTTACGCATTTTCTCGATCTTGATCACGATGGAACTTGACACTCTTTGATAACGTTCATTGAAAAAAAACTCTGCTTATGTTTTAATAACTAAATTCAGCTTTATGAAACCCGGTACATACAGGAAGGAAAAATAAATTCGTTTTCAACGTCAGTAAAGCATTTTCTCCTCAAAATCCATTTTTTTAATTTCTTTTTTTTTTTGAGAGGTTAAAAACTAGAAACGAACGCAACTGTTTATCAGGTGGGAGAGATTTCATGCTCACAAATGACTCTGTCCATTTTAACTTACTAAAGGTCTGTTTCAACGTATTACAGCAATTTTAATACGAGCCATCCGCTATAATGCTTTTCTCTCTCTATATTTTTGATTAATTAATTTCCATTAAGACTCCTTTTTAACTCATTAAACGAGTTGACGGTTTGTGCACTAAAATGATTGTTAGCGGAGAGCATTAGCTGAATTTTCCAAATTATAACGATTCATTATTGTAAACCTCAGCTGATAATAATGAATAACAAACGTAAATCGATTTTCCTAGCCCTCTAATACCGGAAAAAAATAATGGAACCAAAGAGAATTGACAAATGCTTTGCACTCATTTCTCTGGGCTTAGTCAAAACTCATACAAAAACTAACCACTCGAATCAAAAAAAGCAAGAACGGGAATATTACGTTTTCTTAAACTTTTTGATACAGTTTATATATCGTTAGGATATATCGCTACTGCATGCTCCTGCATGCCTTACCTTACCCCTGATTTGTAGTATCCCTACATGTTAAGTTTTTTCCCTATTATAGTCGCAGGAAAAAACCCCATTATGACTTCCTCATCCTGCTTTTCGATTCCTTTTGATACACATATATGTATACATGTGCATATAAACATATATATACATATATATATATATTAGCGATTACGGAGAGACCTTACCCCCAGGAGCTGCGCTTGGGATTGGAGGAATGTAAGAATTTGTCGGGGAAAGTGCCGGTGATTGGTTAGAATGTGCAACATTTTGCCCACTGCGATGCCCAGGGTTCACAGCATTGTTGGCCACCACCACTTCCACTCCTCGTGCAGACAGATCTTGGATTCCATTAACTGTTGATGTAGTTCCTCCAGCAAGCTTATGGTCAATCACGACTTTACTTAAAGAGGGTAAATGTACCAAGGAACTTAGCTGTTGCACCCGTTGGCAGCCCTCAATGTAAAGCGCAGTAAGGGATTTGCAAGCGTTGAGCGTTAACAGCTCTGATTGATCGATTGCCGTATGACTCAGACGGAGTACCTTGAGAGAAGGAAGCACTGAAAGATCGCCGAGCTTGATAAGATTAGCACAGCCTTCGACATCCAACATCTCAAGCGCACCAAATTTCTTACTAGCCCCTTCAGCGGAGGTTAACCACGCCAGGGAAACCACTTCAACGTTGTCCTTGAGGTTGAAATTCTTGAGTGTTGTCACAGCCGGGAACTGTGAGACGTCGAGGTCCTCGAATTTAAACCCGTCCACGTTGAGGGTCAGCAGCCCATTGCCGATTTGCTTCATGACCTCCGTGACGCTTTCGGGCGCGATATTGCCCGAGTAGCGGCAGTACAGCAGCTTCAACTCCCTCAGTTTCCCAACACAGGAAATGTTAGTAATTTTGGGGCAGCTGTTAATGGCAAGTCGGCTAAGCTGACTGCAGCCGCCAGCAATCGCAATCAGACTCTCGTTGCCAATTTGACAGCCGGATAGGTTCAAATCGAAAAGAAAAGAAAGTTGCGAAAGTGGAGACGCGTCCGTAATGAGCTCGCAGCCGCAGAGGTTAAGCCGGCTGAGACGCTTATTGTATGTGCTGATTAACTTGACGGTAGAGTCGTCGACAAACTGTGTGCATCCCTGAAGATTCAGCTTCCATAGATTACGCAATTGAGACAATTGGTTGAGGTTTGAAAGGTTTTTGCAGCCCTTTAAGCAAAGTTCCTTTATCCATGGCTGCTGACAAGCCTGCTCGAGGGATTCGTTGGTGGCTCGACCAGGGTCCAGAGTTATCGTAGTAGATAGAGCTTGTGATGTGATCGGATTGAAAATACTATTTATACCTGTATTGGGCATAGTGGAAGTTGGGGAAAATAAGCGTGGATCGCCAGCACCGGGTACAGCGTTGGTATTTGCGAAGGCCATACCTTGAGCCGGCGTGGCAAAAGGACTGTGAAACGGCATTCCCTCCGCATTGATTGCTTGCTGTTGGATTGCGGATGTCGGAGAGGGATATAACCCTGATCCCAAGGCGGTGGGAGTTACTGCAGGAGTGCTCTGTCCCTGTAACATGGCTAATATAGCGTCATCACGCTGTTTCTGAGCCATGAGCATTGAAAGCTGCTGTTGCTTTATACCAAGTGCGGGAAGAATACCAAGTCTGTTAAGACTCTCTTCTACTTGCCGTGCACTAGGGCTCCCGTTGGGGTTGTATTGATCCTCCTCAGTCATACCAAACCCGTTCGCGTTGGGAAACCCTTGAGCCCAATAATACATCCTGGATGGCATAACATTTGAAGCGGTGGGCATTGCCACCTGAGCGGAAGGAGCAAACGTCATAGGAGAGGTTTGATTTTGTTGCGCTGTCCCCACCATCTGCCTCTCCAGCAATTCTACACGCATGGTCAGCAGCTGTACTTGAGCCTGAAGAGTTTCAACAGCCTTCCGTGTTGGCTCGAGCTTGTACTCTGAAGTAAGCTCTTTTTCGTTCGTATGTGATTCATTCATAGTAGTTTTATGCAGAGTATTTTTAAATGTCTGTGATGGAAAATTGTTAAGGGCGTTTGTTTAAATGAAAGAGTTGTGAGGATCAATGTATATGTCCACGTTAACTTCTTCCCTTCGAAGCACTAAGTTAGCTTTATTGGCCGCAGATTAACAATATTAAATCGTAATAATTAGATCTAGATGGTGTATTGCTAAAACTCCTACAAGTCAGTAAAATAGTAGGATTTTTGATTAAAAAACAAATAAATAAGGGTTTGCAATATTGTGCTTGTCTTGAAAGAAAATAATGAAACAAATAAATCCTAATAAAAGAGAATCAGAGAAGTCGAATGAATACTGGTCTCAAGTATCCGTCAATATTTTTCAGTACGATCGGATAATAGCGATAGTTGTTATGCAATCCTTAAAATGAATATTCATTCGAAAAGAATGTGCTATAGTCAAATGCTAAACGAATGATATACAAAATGTTTGCTGCGTAGTATAAATATAGAGTTGCCGCAAATCTTAACTGAAGATATTTGAAATAATATCTCAACGTTCGCAGAGAAATAACAATATCTTTACTTCACAAAGGGGCCCCAAATTTTCTCGTTTGAGATGGATCAGAGAAAAGATAACATATTGTGTATTAAGAATATAGGCGATTCTATGTTGCTATCCTTACTTTAGAACCATTTATAATAACCCTTACCTCTCCTTTTTGCATTGTATACCAATAGTTCACAAATCGAAGATTTCACGGAAGAAGGCCTTGCTCTTCGTGAAAATATATGAGACTAATATCAATAAATCGAACGAGTATTAATAAAACACTTAAAAAGGTTATAATAATAAAATCATGAGATAGCATTTAGTGATTGGCACGAGTTAAACATGTTAGAATGAATAAAAGTGATGCTATTAGAAAGTATAGTTTTAAGTCTTGTGCTATTTATAAAGTCAATTTGTACTACAAATATTATTTAATAAATTCCATTTTACATAAAATGATTATTGTATTATTTTCATTTTTGAGCAGAAATGTAGCAGAATAAGTAGTTCCTTCAGTGGATTAAGTTGTTTTTGGACACTATTATTATTTCTCTTTGTGACTGGAATAAGAAAACTTGGGGCATATATATTAATTATTCCCATTATTCATTTGATTTTACCCACAAATGCAAAAGTGTTTGGATGAACAATAGTCTCTTTAATATATTGCGAAGTCCAAATGCTGTAATTTATTCCTTCCAAATGAGAAAAGGCAAATTCCTCCGAGTAACTCTGGCTATTGTTAGAATTCATTAGTCCCCTATAATTATCATTCGACAATATTCGTGAAGCCAGAATTAGTATTCAGATGTATGAACATAATAAGGAATAGAGTTCAAGAACAAAAACACAATAAAAGCATGCTAAGGCGTACGATTAAAGGCAACGTCTTAAGGGAATACCTACGTACCCGACTCCTCAGAAACCTTTTTGGGTGGGCTATAGCTGAGTTTATTTTCATTCGGCGAACCTTCTTTTTGTGTTGACGTGCTTTCTTCCTCCGAAAGTAATGTAAATTTCTCCAACGTCTTGGTCGACTCGAGTGGGTTAAAAGAACAAGGTGGATGAGATGGGAAGAGAGCAAAATGATGAGAATATTAGTGCAAGTTCGGAAAAGGCCCCAAGGCAAACCGTATACCACCGTATGGCTTTATTTTTTTTGAATATTCCTTCTAATTTTACAATAAATATTCAACACGTGATTCTTACCATTTAGTGTCACATGGAGGGCCGCAACCTATGACTTTTATTTCCAAAGGGAAAGTACCCTTTTTCGCTAATGATTCGAACGTGAGGTCCTTTACTTCCCAGCCCTGTACTAGTAGTGTTGACGATTAAATATAATACATTTTCGCAGTGTTATGTGAGGGAGTACATTACCTTGAATATGAGAAAAAATCCATTTAAGGGGAAGCAGCAAATAGGGGTGAGGCTGAGTCTCCCACATAGAAATACACTATGATAACACATAAGAGATAGCTAAAGCATTGAGAATTAGCTGGAATTACTTATATAGATGAATAGTTCCGACCAAGTATAATCTTTAATACTAAAAATTATGGAAGGGTTTACCCACAACACTAAGCTTTGATTTTTTTCAGACGTTCTGTAAGACTAAATAATACGAGTAGTAGTTTAGAAAATACTCCGATGCTTCATATTATTCAAAAAAGATAGAAAGGACGCCTCAAAAGACCATTATGCCTCGATGCATCTTTTCGAATGTGATGGCATTAAGTTTCACATTTTATCCTCACTGATCACTGAACTGAGGGGGACACATCACGGGCATCATATATGGATTTCTGAAATATAATTTTTATTTTTAAAATTACGTCCTTGCCCCTATTTTTTGTCGCATCAAATATTAGCGCAAATCCTCAGGGTCTAATTCTTCCTCGACATTGCCAACACATGGGGGGGAGGCATCAACTTTATTGCTACTTTTTGGTACTGAGGCCTCTACAAAGCCACTTCCAATCTTTAGCTTCTTCACCATGCGCGATACGTCTGCCAGTAGGAAATTGAAGATTGTGTAGCTCTTGATAACTTCGCTGAGCTGATCAGGATCGCGTTCCTCATAGGCAGCCAGGAGTGCTGCTGCGGCTTGTTGCTCAGACGTTCCTTGGAAGCCAGATAACGTGCTCATGCGGTTAAACTCTTGCCGTGCCCATACGTCATCCCCATTGCAGCTCAGACACAGGACCACTACCTCCAGGCCCACTTTAGCTGCCCGATTCGGACATTTCAAGCGATAAATAACACTTTTGGACTCGTCGTATGCCCCATTCGATGGGGGGTTTGGGACGAAACCTAACATGCGCTTCTGTGCCTCCACAGCGGTCAATATATCACCCTGACGAATTGCTTGAAGGATGAACTCTTGGTAAAGATCGAGCAGCTTGTACGGCACCGTGTTCTCCTGCTCCCAGCTCATTTCTAGAGCCCTCATTGCATTTTGAACAAGGCGTTTGTACTCGTCAGTATTGTTTGGAGAACCAGAGGTAGGAGGACAAATGTCGCCACCAGTTTGTCTGCATTTATTAGTCAATTCCGCGCGGTTCTTCATTGCACGAGCTGCCTTGAGCAGTACATCAGCCTGCTTTTGATATTTAGTGTCTTCTTCATACAATTTGGCCGCGTCTTCAAAACATGCTATACCCTTGCTATAGTACTCACTTATTTGGTTGCCCTCATTTGCAGTTTCCACAAGAAATGCACCTAAGTTTTCCAAACAAGATCCAGCGGATGATGCATTGCGTGCATGTTGATAGGTCTGCGAAGCCTGTTGCCATGCATTCATAGCCTTTGGCACGCAGCATAGACCTGCATAAATCTTGGCTGCTTTGCAGAAGTCACTTGCAGCATCTTCATAATTTGGATTCCAGCAGAACAAACTTTTCTTAGTACGTTTCTTACCGCGATGCATGAGTGCATCCGCGTCAGATTCAGTAGACATTGTGAATAATGATAGAATTCGACTTCAAAGCTTTTTCCCACAGCAAAAGAAGATGAGATGCAATTATTGGAGGCATAACATACCTGAAGAGGAGTTGGATCACCTAAAAGCTTTTAATTTTCTACTAGTGTCATCATGATTTATACAAAATCTTAAACAAGTTTTGCATCGTAGTTTCTCCATCTCTAACTAGGGAGAAAAGGCAGACACGTACACACAGAATTAAGAAGGTTCGTCAAGCAACCAAATATATATTTTTATTCCTGTTGGTCTTTGTCTACTACATAATCGTGTGGTGTCACGACTATATAGTAATACTCCATACCTTTGAGCTTACTATATTCCATTTTTTTTTTTGACATCGTTCGAGAGGGGGGGGAGAAAGACCATTCCTTCCAAATGTAGAACTTCCGGAAGGAATTAAATTAAAGGCAATTCTCACATATATATATATATATATATATATAGATATAGATATACATTTCATATTGCGCAGGCAATTTTGCTTAAATACACAAACAATACACCTCCTACTACATTTCTTTTCTTAAGCTTGACTCATTGGCGCCATCAGCATCAATGTTGGTACTGTTAATAGGGGAAGGCAATGGGGGATTGAGAGGAGGCCACCGTCGTGGAGGGACCGCTCCTGCTGTTACGGCGATCGCGGTAATGCTGCTCTCAGAACTCAGTTCCGGTTTCCGGTCCGGGGTTTGCCGAGCTCCGAAGGTATCGATACGGTCTATCCCTTCCTCTATCACCGGTAAGGATCCCGCATTTGACTGAAGAAGGAAGGGTCGAACTTCTGAACTTTGGTCGCTCACAACGCTGCATCTTAGCTCGTTGTGCCCTTTGCCGTTGAGCATTCGCTTTGAAATCATATCGGCATATGCTTCGGGAAGCGACAGCCACGCTGCATTTTCGGCCAGACTTCTTGACTCAGACCCACTTGAATGAGACGTTGGATATAAAATTGTCTCCACCAGGTCAGCTTTCGTGGTTACGGGGCTTACATGGTTATAATGGTTATTGAAAAGGCTGTTGAGATCGTTTGCGTCTGCATGGTGACCAGAAAACCCCATTTCGTATTCCTTTCCACCCCCAGAAGAGTTCGCACTCATAGATGCCATACCATTCATAGGGGTCCCCTGTAGAAATGAGTCTTCAGCTTGGATAAGGTGGGGTTGCTTGTGCGATTGATTCGATATTCCAAGATTAGGAACATCTGTGGGGGTCTCGTATTTTTCTGTTCCAGACACATGATGCGTTATTGACAGTTTCCCTTCATTTTCACTCGTGCTGAGAGCGCTTCGTGCGGATTTCTCGCCGGTAAACGATAGAAAAGGTAATGGGTCATCTCTCCCACCACTGCGGGATGCCTCCGCATCACTCATCGTATCACCTTCCTCTCTCGCTAACGGGAGCACTACCGCTACTTGGTCGAGCCCCACAGCCAGGGAGTCGTCTTTTTCGCTATTCAGCTCAGCGACGTCGGCAAGTTCTACTCCTTCCCAAGGCCTTGTACTATCCAATTTTTGATTTGCCGAGTAAAGTGGTGATTTTTCTTTGATCGGGGTTACACCACTCCCTGCTTCCTGCGTTTTCTCTGTCTCATCATTTCGCACTTGCATGGTCTGTTGAGCAGACTCCTCTCCGTGATCTGGGGTTGGAGGTGGGGGCAGCTTCTTCATAATAATTTTGCTACTGTTGAAATATTGCGTTTCACAATCTGAATTTGTATCGGGAAAATCTTCCATTGATAAGGAATGCCGCCGCTGTTTATCACACGGCGACTGAACATCTTCAATCGTAGCCGTGCTCCACACCCGCACGGCCTCATTTGGCGTTTGATCTAGATTATTTAAAGACCCTTCTCTACCGTTTGGAGAAAGTGACTGAGTTTCTTTTATACGATCTTGGTGCTTACTTTCTGGCACTACCCTTGAGTTGTTTTCACCCGAATCTTCTGATTGATTGATGTTCTTTATATCACCATTGGTCCTACCTTCCGAATTTTCCTTCTCTAGATGGCTGAACACCCCCGCATCCGCAGGCAAAGGGGTCGCTGAATTCAACGGCTGCCGCGTGCTGCTGCCTTTGAGAGGAGTAGTACTTGCACTAGGGGGCTCAGAGACGGGCAACACCGTGCCCTTTACCCCTGTAGTCACTTCTCCCTCAGCTTCACTAAAAGTGATGCTATCTTCCTTCATTGGTGGACTCCTAGGTTTAGTCTGAACTAGTTCTGTGGGTGGGGTGTTAATTTTATGTTTCGAATTTTCGACTCCATGTGGCAGTACTTTCAGCTCCAGAATTGGCTTCTCCATCTCTTCGGGTGAAGCGCCTGCTCCAGGGTGGGACTGTTGATACGAAATAAAGCCGCCGCGTTCTTTGAGCCGCTCCAGCTCGTTCTGCCGGCGTTGCTCTTCTAATCGATCTCGTTGCGCAATTCGTCTTTCATGTTCTTCGTCCTCAGCTGTTGAACCCTGTGGCTGCACGTTTGGAGTCAAGGAGTTAGATTTGAGATCCGAGTCGGATGGCGTTCTCCTCACAGCCGAGTGCTTACCAGATGCGAGATGCTTGTTTTTTGGTGCCACAGAGGGATCCTCCTCATTGGCAGAGTGTTTTCGACTGTGGCAGCAACCCATCTACGTATGATTATGCAGTGCAACACTCTTTTGTTTCTATAGAAATATTTATCGCGACAGTGGGGAGGTAGTAAGGGAAATAGGTGAACGATGCTTATATATATATATATATATATATATATATATAT